>CM031241.1:505470121-506070121 GCA_018340775.1 Taxus wallichiana var. yunnanensis | reverse complement strand
AGTGTGAGTGTCTACTAGGCTCTAGTGGCACTCCATGATGTATCCCAAAATGCCTCATCACACACCCATACTCGAGCAACTCTATCTCTTGTGCTCACTTATCAACTGCCCATCTAGCCCTTCGTACTCTACAATAGTTGTACTACATCCTCTTGCCATCTAAAAATCCCGCCACCTCTTAATAAAACATCCTTAAATATATCACTAGGTTCCAAGATTGCTAGCATCTTCTAATAGTGATCCATTAAACCTCGTATGGCGCATGTCCGAGAACCTCCCTATCCACCCTCCATTGTAGAAAAAATGGTTCCTCCACTGATAACTTCTCATAGATGGAATACAAGTATCAACGCATCTGTCTAGTGCTATATACTCCCACGCCCATACATGTAATACTGAAACACATGCTCAAACCAACTCTCGGTCGGTTAGTGTCTTGTTGTAACTTTGAATATGTTTGCACTAACAAATCATGTCCCTATACATACACTTCACCATTCTCTATCATCTCTACAAACACCTCACCTATCCCCATGGAAATGTGTACCTTGATGAATATGGAAATAAAATATTGTAAATCACACTACACATATAAGCCATCACTCATGTACCTACACCCTGATCATACAACTCTCGATTTCAGAATTCCCCACTCTCCACCTCTTTCCCCTCCACCAAAATCTAGTAAAGTATCCACAATATATCATCTCACATAGTAGGATCAGCTATTGAAATCACTGCTCACCCTCAATCGAAATGTGGAATATCCTCCATACATCCTTTAGTGTGATCATCATCTCACCTATCACTAGATGAAATGTATTGGTATCACTATCCCATCTCTCCATCGAACTATCAATATACACCTATCCATCCACACCTGCTCAATCCATGTAATATAAAATAACCCCTTTCTATAATACCTCCATTTAGGTCGTGTCATCTCTCGATGCAATTTGTATGTAAAACTTGAGAACTAGTGTCATAATATCAATAATGACAAGCCCTACATCCAAAATTCATACCTCCCATCAGTCCCATACTTCATAATCACATCCTCAAATTTTCACCTATGGAGGTCATAGTCTAGTCACATAAATGTTGTGGCACGGTCGCATGCCGATCATAACAAAATCAAAAATCAATAAAAACTATAACTACTCTTAAAATAAAAAAATATATAACAAAATAAGCCTACCTCGAGTGGGTGACCCTCTCGCCTCGTTATAAGTCTCTCGCATGGGCATATCATCTCCACTCTAGCTATTTCTCCTTTGTTCCCCACATGGCCAAATGGGCCCCCCTCCACCTCACCTCTATATATGTCATGTGAACCACATATGGATCACATGCCAACCTCTACTAAGCTACACCTATAATCTACCATATGCTCTTCCTATTCATGCCTATGATAGGTGTTTTTTCACACCGGTGTTGCTTACACCACCAAATTTCTCCTCGAGGCCTCCCTTTCTCCCTTGGGTCAAATTTATGACACACCCTTTCCCCTGTTTCCACACCCCACCACGTGATTCATTTCCCAACACTCTTCTACTAGTCTTTACCCGTACCACCCTTGCCACCTATCTCCCTAACCATCTCCCCTCTGGGTCCTACCCACGAGCTATCTCGGCTCCTAACTGCGACCTATCTCTAGCTCTCCCATGGGTCACACCCATGAATAACCTCACATCCAACCCTGTCACTTGTTTCCTCTCTCTTGCGGGTTTCACCTGCCACCTACATCACCTCCCACCCCTAACCCTACACCCTCTACCTCACACCACAACTCTCTCCACTCGCCCTCTCTAAGACTTCGCCTACCACTCTTCTCACCCCACACTTCTCCCTCGTAGCTAACACTATTTTCCTACTAGGATGGTCGCTCTGGCCTATAGGCTTCTCATAACTGACCTATACCCCATGATATCACTCCCCAATTATCCTCACAACTCTCCTCTTGCCAACCTCCACGAACAAAATTACTCAATTTGTGTTTATCACTCGTGTCCATCTCCCTCACTCTTTAACCCATTTCCCCACCTTATTCGAGTCATACTTGTGAATTGCACCACATCATGCATGTGAAATTCACCGCATCCTCACCCCTTTTAGTCATGACTTGGCCATTAACTCGTCACCTCGTTACTCTCTCACCGAATCTTCTCACCCTCATTCATAGTCACCTCCTTCCCTACCTACTCGGTCACTCTAATGACTCGGATACTGATTCCTAATCACTTCCGATTCCTTAAACCAACCTATACCACTAACCTGCCTTAGAAAGTTGTACTCACATGACTTGACTTAACCCTTACACTTTTACAACTATCCCTCCCACTAACCCCACACAAACCCTAGCTCAACCAAACTCCCTAACTATCCACAAGCTTTATCATCTCCTCACTCAAATCACCTTCTTTTAGACCCTCTTCACATCCCCTTACTACCATGCCTAACTCCCAACTTACCTTAGCTCAATGAGTTGTAAACATGACTCACTAGTTAATCTCGTGACATGAACCTACACCCTTACCCCTATAATATCTCATACCCAATCGACCAAGTTTCCCATGTGACTCAAAGACTCACCTTCACCCATGCCTCACTTAGACCCTTCCACCATCCCATCGCTAAACCTCTCACTATTCATCTCTTTGGAGAATTCACTCTTTTGAATAATCCTCCTAACTCATTGTGCTTCTTAACCTCGCTCTATCCCATCCCCTCACGCTTCACTCGCTCCCTCCTTGGTAATTCATTCGCGAATCTCCTTACACTTAACCCCCATCCTCCCTTCTCATCCCGACTTAAACACCTTGCGACGTGACCTAGATGAGTCACCCTTGTGACTCGCCCTAACTCACTTCATTGAAAACCCTTTCCCCCCTCCTGTAGACACACTAACCCCTCTCGTCATGACCTAATCTATTGTAGAAAATAAATCATGCAATTTGGGTATATTTCTAATTCTAATCACATACCACTATTCATATGATTCATGAGCAAGATAAGTATTAATTGATCACTGTATTTGGCCATATTTTCTTTCTTTCTGTTTCCTCTTTTGGTCATAGACTCCTTTTTTTCTAGTCTATCTTTTCATACTTTGACATTTCTCATTGTAGACACCAATGCCCAACCGGGAAGATAGCGCTGGGCACCCCCATCCCTTATGGGTACCCCCAGAATCTTTGTACTTTACTCACATATTTAGGGTCCTTTCTAGAAATCTAGGCATCTTGATTTTTAGTAGCTTTACTTTTAGTGGTTAATTACGAAATTCAAGCAAGGTAATCATATAAATATAAAGTTATGTGATCATAATAAAGGACCAAGCACTAAGATTTAGCTATCACCACCTAAGGTTACATCTAAAAGAATTATAAGAGCATTGAAGCATCCATCTAGCTCCACACAAGGGTCAAGGGACTACATTCTTCTACATACACTTCATAGGAGGGGAAGTTTATTCTTTCATGCACACATCTATCTACATATTTTAGATCTAGCTATTGCTGCATTATTGCTTGAGACACATAAGGCATGATTTCGACACACACACACACACAAATAAATGGGATCTACAATGTAGTACATTCTTTGGGTCGTAAGTTCACTTTGTTGACAACCGAGGATAGTCTAACCTCGCATTTTACATCTTTCATTTTTAGGAGTTGATGTAGTTTGGGGTTTTGCAGGTGCTTCTTTCTTATTATAGGTTTCAAGAGAATAATAGTGAGGTCCAATATAGTACGGGCGATCAAAGGTGATAACTAATGAACATCTCGTGACCCTGCGAAGTTGGGTTTTAAAGCTTTTAGCGATCACAAGTGCCTAGAATAGTTCTCTAGTGCCTCAAGCGCCCTTGACCATGTATAAGAACCCTGGTCCTGGCATTTTTGACAATCTTACAATTTTTGGGTCTAATTGTGACACTTTGAGTTCATGTTCCAGTAGTTTTCCAGCTTAGCATACCTTCAAGATTATTGTGAATCAACTAAGTCTTTTAATCCCTTCATTTGTAACTAGGGTTTCAAATTTAAATTTCTTATTTACTTGGATCAAATCTTATCTTAATTGTTTGTATCATTGTGCCATTACATATTTAGATTTAGGAATCTATTTATTTAATTTTGATCAATAATTTTTGTGAACCCGTCTTATTTGAACATTCTTAGGGTCCTCATACTTCTACTCCTCTCATTTTCCTAGGATCCTCTCGGCATGGCTATCTCTATTCATGATTCCTTGCTTTAGCTAATCATTTGTCGTGCTTTAAAATAATTAGTCTTTTGTATACCACTTGTATTCCTGCCACTACTCATCTAGATGTTGTTTATCAAACATTCGTCAATGCATTTTCTCAACAGATTACTTTTCCATCTACTATAGCTGAAAATCTTGTTGTATATGACAATGATCCTCCTATATATATATATATATATATATATATATATATATACAAGTTTGCATCAATAAATTAGGCATCAAATGTACTTTAGTCGATACTAGATCTAAGATCAATCTTTGTCCTTTATCATTCATTCAGGTTATAGGCCTTTCTATAGCTAATCTTAACACAAAATCTATTTAATCGAGCATATGAATCTAATGCGTGTCCATGATTAGGGATAGTCACCTTGCCACTCACATTTGGGCTAAAGACTATTCCAGTTCCATTTTTCATCATTGATCTCCCACTTCTATATAATTGCTTACTTGGTAGGCCATGGATTCATTGAATGCAAGTAATGTCTTATAGAGTTCACCGATGTGTTATGTTCTTACATGATGGATTTGAATATGAGGTTCCTGTTGATAGTACCCCATTCCAATATTGTAACATAGATCCTAAAACCACATTACCTATTCCTATTGATACTGTGCATCCTATTACTGATCCATGACCTGAACATTATCCAGAAAATTTACCTCCACTCGAGGGAACTATTTGCACATTAGATTATGTTCCATCTACTTCAACATCACCCCCTCCTTCTACTAATGTTATGGTACTTTATTAGGGGTATTTCCATTTATCAGGCATCATACCACCTTCATTATCTCTTCTTGAGAAATCTACATCTCGTGATACCTCCTCCTCTCACACACTCTTTTCATAAACAATGCTTTCTGGTTGCACATTCCATTTGATCCCACTTGTTACGCCCCATTTTCACGCTCGATGGCTTGAGTCGGCAGGTTTACACTTGATGATATCTTACCTCCACCTCATTCACCACATCTATATCATGGACATACTTACATTACTACTACTTATGGCCTCCGAGTATTTCATCTCTCGAGTCTTTGTTGCAAGCACCCGCGTACTTCACCACTTATTCTTGGCAAATATTGGCTTGACTATATTGTTGGCACTTTAGATCCGGATCATATTGACATCTCATTCCTCATGCCTTTCGGCCATGTTTCTATTTGCAATGATTCATTTCTCATCTATTCACAAAACCTCACTCGTTGGTATGCACATGGATTTCGCCAGCACCATTCACAGATGAGGAATACACAATGGGCATGTTTAATCTACTGCAATGGCTCTTTAATCGATTAATCACATACTATCGCTTATCAAGTCTATGACGCATCTCTATTTAGTTTTGACCATGAAAATGATGGTCTTCTAGATGATGTTACTTAATCATGCTTATCATCATACACTTGGGGGCATCATGCTTATTCTTCCCCCTCTAGTACTATCATTTGTCTTGCATTTCTACTTGTTCACTCTACACTTCACATCTAGTCTCTCACACGCGTCTTTCACATCTTGATACATTCATATCATCCTTAACCTATGACGCAATCTTGTGCTATGGTTCACACTTGACTATTGAGGGAATACTACATACATATACCTCACACACTACATACTTCACACATCGCACATTCATGACATCTCTCTCTACGTAACTCATATTGCGCATCATACACATTCTAGGCTCTACGCATTCACGACACATCATTCTTGCATCTACTTCTACATGTTGCACTCACTACCCTATGAAACACTCTAGTTTCATGGTTCATACTCGATTCTTTGAGGGTATTAATCGAAAATGAACCTCACCACATCATACACATTCTACGTTTTATCGATCACATATTTCTAACACACACATTCAAACTATTTCGATGACACACTCTTGTTATACGGTTCATTCTTGATTGCTAATGGGTTTTTTTATCAATGAACCTCATCGAATGCATACAAATCCATTCGGGGGGCACACTACTTGGAGAAAAATCAGATTTCATTCCATTCCATCTCACTCACAACATATCGCATATCTTGGTCATACTTATTCTTTCTTACATTTATTTGTTACACATACACTTTATTACACATGCTTTAGACATATATATCATATGTCATTATATTTTTATATACACATACATATTCACTTTCCTTCTAGTTGTGGATGCATCTTTCATACATATCAATACACTTAGCACAGATGCTTGGTGTAATACCTCTTTCCAGAGTCCACAACGGCTCATGGGGGCATCCACTTTCATACATTACAGGGGTTATTGTTTCATTTTTCATAGCACATTACTATATCAAATTATACACACTTTGATATAATTTCCATATTTCTAAAATGCTAATGGGTGATTCATGTACAACATTTGCTTTGCATTTCTATTTGCTACCATGGTTATATGATTCCTTTTCTTATCATTTCTTGCTCTTGCATGAAATTATTTGTAGGATTTGCCCTTTTTCTTGTGTGCACGCTTTTTGCTTTCAGCCACAGTGTCTTTGGTTGTCTCGCGACATTGTGAGTGATGTCCCGTGTTTACAACCTACTTTTTATGGTCTACTCTGTCTACACTATTACATTTTTACATTGTGTTCTTCCTTGTTATCTTACATATTATCTTCTACATGTGTGTTTGTCTTGTTTACACTAACACTTGTTTCTAGCCACTTTGTTTGCACTCTGCTTTGGTTTCTACCAAGTACATTCCCTCCCCTACGGGGTATCAATTTTAGCGAGAGGAGTTAGTCCTCCTTTGGGCCACATACTCCTCAAAATTTTGCATACATCCCAAATGAGGGGGGCATCTATCAGGTGAATCAATCAGCCCATACAACAGTCCATAGCCACAGTTCAACATAACTCAGTTCACATTCAACAAAGTCTTGGTCTCAATACGAGCACAAATCCTGACTTGGGTCCTCAGTACAACATAAATGCTAACACCCAACACCAGAAAGTAGTGCCTGGGCACCCCTGACCCTTCCTGGACTCCTGTGACCAGGGGCAATTACACATATTTTCTTAGTTTAGTTCACTTTTTGGTAGTTTACACACCAAATTTTATAGGACACTTAGTCCTTCAAAGACTCGGCATACATGCGGTATACCTTCTTTTCTACTTTCCCATTGAATCAAACCAAATCATATTTTTACACACCATTTTCAGTGGTGTTTATACTTTGGGAAGTAGTCAAAGTTTGGAGAATAACACCAGACCTTTCTCCCTATACTTCTTCCAAACTCGCGTGAGATCACCAAAAAACTCGCACTCAACGTTGGCATGAGATAGCCAAAAAAACACTATATTCTAAAACATCTTTATGATCCTTTCTACCTCTTTTCAATCATCACATATTAGGTGCACGTGATCCTTTTTAATTTTTTTCATACTTTTACACACTTCTTACACGTTTTGATCATATATGCACGTATTTGACTACTTGTTCATTATTCTCTTTGCAGGTCTATCCTTATGGGATGTGGTAGTCATATCAATCACATCATCAATCAGAAAAAAATGAAATTAATGACGGGTAAAACGTGATATCTACACATATGACCCTAGGGTCATCATCGTCATTTTTCACATCCTCTTCTCTAGCTTCCATGTTTCACATTTTTATCACTCCACGCTTTTTCTTCTCTCTTGACACACTTTTTCCATCGATCCACATGGATATCGGTACACATCTTCTATCTACTTTATGTTATCAAGATTTTTCTCAACAACATAATATGGGGTCAAATGTAGACACTAAATCATGTACTTTGGGTATATTTCTAGTCCTAATCACATACCACTATTCATATGATTCCTGAGTGAGAGAAGTACTAATTTATCATGATCTTTGGCAGTTTTTCTTGCTTTTTTGTTTCCTCTTTTGGTCTTACACTCCTTCTTTCCCAGTATGTCTTTTCATACTTTGACATTTCTCATTCTAGACACCAATGCCTATCTAGAATGCTAGCATGAGAGCCACCAAAATCTTTATACTTTGCTCACATCTTTTGGGTCCTTTCTAGCCATTTGGGCATCTTGTTTTTTACTAGTCATCCTTTTAGTGGTTAATTACAAAATTCAAGCAAGGGAATCATATAAATACAAAGCTATGTGATCATAATAAAGGACCAAGAACTAAGCATTAGCTATCGCCACCTAAGGTTGCATTCTAACATCCATTTAGCTCCACATAAGTGACAATGGATTTCATCCTTCTACATACACTTCATAGGAGGGGAAGTTCATTCTTTCATGCATATATCTATCTACATATTTTACATCTAACTATTGATCGCTATCACGTGCAACTCATGAAAAGAGATACCTAAGGAATGATGTCAACACACACACACACACACACACACACACACAGAGCTACACGAATTCTACAATGTAGTGCAAAAATCGCCGCAAGTTCACTTTGTTGACAACCAAAGATAGTCTGACATCCCATTTTACATATTTTTTTTTAGGATTTGATGTAGTTAGGGGGTTTTGCAGGTGCTTCTTTATTATTGTAGGTTTCAGGAGAACAACGGTGAGGTACAACAAAGTATAGGTGATCAAAGGCTCTGACCATCAAACATCTCGCGACTTTGTGAAATTGGGTTTTCAACTTCCGAGAAGTCATAGACACCGCAAGCAGGTCTCTAACACCCTAAGTGCCCCCGACTCATCGGGTGCTTTGCCTTGACATTTTTGAAACTCCTACAATTTTTGGTTCTGATTACGACATTCTGAGTTCCTATTCCAACAATTTTCCAGCTCAACATACCTTCAAGATTATTGTGAATTAACTAAGTACTTTATTCCCTTCATTTGCAACTAGGGTTTCAAATCTAATTTACTTATTTGCTTAGATCACATATTTAGATTTAGGCATCTATTTATTCAATATTTTCTCAATCATCTATTTCCCTCTCCATCTCGCCTCACCAACCAACTTGGCCCCATATGAAACTTGCTAACCCTGGCTTAGTCGCTATAGAGACTCAACCTCCCCCATAATCTTGTTTCCCTCCCCCGTTTAGCTACCCCACCCGAGTTACATTCACATCTTTCCAAAGTTCTTCTTGTTCTCCCTCGAGTCATTAGGTCCCTAAAACAACTCACCCTTACACCGATCTCTTCATCTTGGATCACTCACCAACAACCTCTCCTTGGCTAAGTCACCCATGTGATTCAGCCTTCACCCAAACTCCATGCCATCTCACCTTTGAGATCACCACCTAACTTATCACCCATCTCACCATCTAGCTCGTCCCCCTAGCTTGCCTTCTTAGCTCACCCATTTAGCTCATCTACCTTAATTGCCCATCCAACTCACCACCATCTCACTCACCCAACTCACTTGCCACCACCTTAATATCAACTTAAATATACCTCTTCACACCACATCTTGTAACACTTACCTCTATTATTATGCATAACCATCATCTAGTTTACATTTGTACATGGTAAGGGCAACACTATCCATTCCTTCCTAATAACTCATTTTCCAAGGTTATCATTTACCTCATTTTGAATCGCCACTTATTCATCCCGCATGACTCCAAAAACTACCGCTTGCATGGGGATATCATACAACAACCCTTCTCATACAATCTTATGATACCCAATCAACAAATCACCTTAGACAATTGACTAAATAGTCTCCACCTGTGAAATCACTCTATAAATCCCTTCACAAACTCCAAGTGAAGTATCCCATCAATCACGGTTCTAGGTTCATGTCTTATTTATTCAACCATCTAATCCCATGCAACTACAACTATTTTCATAGGGTTAAAAGACCCTCATCTCATCTTCAATTTTTGTGCTACATCGCCTATTGGAACACACAACCAAAAAGGGAAAAATATAAACACTAGAAAACACACCTTGTACATAAGGTATCTTATTAAAAAACACCAAAAACATTATAAAACACAATAATCCCACAAAAAAACTAAAAATGTAAAACCCCACAAAATGGGGATAAAAGACACCTCATCACTCATTTACTAACCCTTACCCACTCACATTTAATTATCTACCATCCGACCTACCCATTTGCGTGCCCATTTTATCATGAACCCTTATCATCTTAGCAACCTATGCACATTACACCCATATATATTACATTCCCATATGCACTCAAATGCTGTAAAACCCCACTCAACCCCATGAATCTTTGTGGACTAAAGCCATACTTGAGTTTTCTTGATCTCTTACTCGCATATATCAATTTTGTAGGTATTGAAAAAGTGAAAGAGAAACACACATGATAAATACAACTTGCTACGATTCCATTTTAGTGAAATTCTAATAGAGGAAAGAATCAAAACTATGATTTGATTTTAATTTTGTGTGCAATTTTAAGTTAATGAAAACAATGATCGTTCAAAGATTTGAGTCAGGTATATTTGTCATTTTCATTCATTGTTTTGTCATTTTTATTTCAATAAAATGTATTTTATATCCTTAAAGGGTTAGGGATTTGATCGACACATGTCACCTAACCATAAAAAACAACTAATTTTTTTTTCTAAGTGTGATTGTGTGCAGGTTTAGATTAAAACCCAGAAGAGTTTTACCCACTTTATTGATGAAAGAACCCACAATTGTCCTTCTCTTCATAATGGTATCATAATACCATTATGTTTTAAGTAACACTAATTTAGATATTTCATATCAAATAATACATTTTGTAGGTGATACAAATCCAAGCATACATGTGCAAAACATTGGCGGGACATACGACACTTGAAGAACATTGAAAGAGGCTTTGAGGTTAAATTTGATGGTCTGTGGGTATCGATTGTGCGTAATGGTTTGAGAATCTTCAAACCGCCATAAATTTTATTAGGACCACCAAATTGAGAAAAAAATTGTATGGTTGGAAATGTTTTGAAATTAAATACACATTAAAAGTGGTTTTGGGTCATGATTTAGCTCATTTTTGATCATATAATTGAATTGAGGGTCCACGTCCATTTTTAGATACGAGTTTGTGACATAAAATTGAGACTAGTTTTTTTCTCATATCTTTTGATCAAAGCTCCATTTGATATGAGACCAATATTATTGGAAGCATTTTTAGAGGGATTCATTTAGAGGTTAATTTTATACAAAATTGTGGATATACTTGGGATATTTTAATGACAAAGTTTTGGGTTATTTTAAGTTATTTTCTCAATCAATTGATGCCCAAATCAGTTGAAATGATTTGGATGATTCCTTTTTCTCATGATTCTTATTGGATGGTATATTCTCCCATGCACCTAAAAATGAAGAGAATGTGTTGAATGATATGTTTAATAATAAATGAGCTATTATTAGTGGTCTTAACTATAATTATGACCAAAAATAAACATTTGGCAGTTCACTTTTTATCCATCTCATATGATCTTGTGGGAATTCATTGATCCAAGCTAGAGGTCATCCACATAGAAAATATATGAAGGTTTTCTTCCAATCGAAAGAACCCCCATGGGTGTGGATCATCCCGAGACTTGGAGATTACCTTTAAGCCAGTCAGGGCGGTTTGGAAAGACCAAGTATGTTAAGCATCTACCATGGAATATTCAAATCCATACTCCTTTCTTATCCTTCTATAAATCGATGAGTTTAATAAGTGAAACTATCATCTCTTAAATGAAAAGAAACTCTTCTCAATTGGTTTATGAGTTTTTTTGAGTCTACGCTAACCCTTGTGTTGAACTTTGTAATACATTCACTACCTTCTCGATCCAAAATTGATTGAATTTTTTACTCACCCATGGACCCCTATAGGATTTAATTTATTTTCTGAATTTACCCCATTAAAATCAACGTTAAACAATACAAGAATAAAAAAGACATTGTACAAGGATTGATACTATCCACTTCCATGAATGTAACAAATAATACAATTTGAGCATGATAATATTGAATACAAATGGAACAAGAACCTAAACACCAAGTGGCTACCCTAGTAGATTTGATCCAGTATTCTATCCATGAATACCTTTACGCCTTCATTGCACAGTGCTAAGTATTCTTAGAGAAACCTCCATGCTTCCATTGTGCGGTGTTAAGTCTCCAGATGTCAGTAGACATCAATTTTGCCAACGAGCTCATATTGAATAATGACCCTGTTGGCATGTGTGTCTAGCACTCCCGTGAGTTTCATGACATGGACTAACCGCCTCTCATAGATCCTAACTTTGGTAATTGTAGTGGAGACTAACACCTATGGGTTTTGGTCTAATGGAAATCGTGGTCCAACAAATGGTATCAGAGTGACAAGTCTCGAGTTTGAAACTCACTCGGGTAATGTTGAGGGGGAGATTGTTGGCATGTGTGTCCAACGCTCCCTGTGAGTTTCGTGACATGGAATAACCACCTTTCGTAGATCCTAACTCTGGCGATTGTAGCGGAGACTAACACCTATGGGTTTTGGTCTAACAAAAATCGTGGTCCAATAGACCCTCCTCCGAAGCCAACGATCTGACGATACGTCCAACATATTGAGGCTCGAGCTCTACTACTTCTCTGATGCTCTGTCACGTCCCTCGGCTCCATGGCGTCTCGGGCTCCAGCTTGAGAAGTCTCTTTATCAGTGAGTTAAAAAAATAATAACTCTCGAACCATAATGTGCCTATTTAATAATAGGTCTTTTGATAACAAATAATATTGGTCCTCAATATGCCTATAAAATAAATAGGTCTTACTTTATCAACATGCCGATAACAATAATATCAGACTTTTGTCATGTGCCTATAATGAATAATATAGGACTTCTTCATTTTTCATATTGCCTATAACAAATAATATAGGCCATCATGCTTATACTAATAAGATATAAGCATTTATATCTCTCCATAATGTCTCCATTACATCACCACTGATCATCTTCGAACTTCACTAGTTGTTCGCCACGGCTCGGGCATGGATCACTGCTTCTTGGAGAGAACTCGAAGCTTCATCTTCAAATATTGCCTAATAAATAATAGGCCAATAAAAATAATGCCTTAAAAATAATTAAGGCCATTAATATAGCTTAGAAGCTATATTTAATAACACCTTGAATGCCTTTACAAAACTTAATAAGCTTAAGGCTTGTGTGTTTTACAATGTACCCAAGTCCCCTATTTATATTGATTAGGAGCCGAAATATAAGGATATTTGATAATATCCATGGCTTATTTTTAAATATCCTGTAATAATCCTCAACGAGTTGGGCTTAGCCAAAATTCCTGTGGCATAATAATAATTTAGCCACCAAATATTTAATCCGCTTCAAATAATATCATAGCCTTAATAGGCTTTGAGTGGATTAATAGGGATTAATTCCCTTTTTTAAGCTTTTAAATAAGCTTAAGCCATATTTTTACAAAAATCAACCCCATAATAATATCCACTCTTCATGTGGATGGAGCAGCTTTATGTGTGGAAAAATCCCATATTATATGCAAGCCTTTTTAATAGGCTTTATCCACCATAATTTGTTTTCACGTGGACTTTTCTTCTTCTTCTTCTTTTAATAAAAAGATTATAAAACCTTTTATGTGGGTAAAAACCATAAACCCACCTTTAATGCCACATCCACTTGATCAAATGCAGATTTTCCATGTGTCAAATGCAGTTGTGCCACGTGTCACCATGTCATTTGTCCATTTGGCGCATCCTTCGGTTGTTGACCACCAATTAACCGAACTTTGACCGGTCATAACTTTCACATATGAGACTTGGATTTGGTCCATTCAAAATGTGTCAAAAAGGTCTTGGAAAGCTCTACACAATGGCAATGACATTTGATGATTTAAAAATAATTCATTTTTATGTTGACCAATGTTGACCATTTATTGACCAAACTTTGACTAGCCACCAGATGTGCGTACGGACTCCGTTTGTAGTGTTCAAATAGTCGCCGGAAAGCTCTCTGAGTGATCTTCCGTACTATTCCAATCCTAAGAGATTTAGGAAATATGTTTCCTCCAAAATTTCCTCCGGATCATTCTCAATGATTATGGGAGACTATGTATTTCTTAAGCAATAATATCTCCTTGATTGTGATTCATATCAATCCTTTGGATATCTATTCTTTGGCTTGTGTTATTTCATATTACCTTTATCTTATATCATTTTATGATGTGTATGAATTATATCTACATGATTTTAGTCCATTGTGTCATTTATACATATGATTAAAGGTTCTTTAGAATGTAGTGTGGATTGTGGCTTATATATGCCCATTTATCAATGTGTTTTCCCCTTCTTATTGATCTCAAGGAGAGTGATCCTTCATACGCTACTATATCACAATTCTTATCAAATTTTAGTACACTCTTTCCCACTTAAATTTGCAAAGTTTTTAGTTAGATTAAAGTAGCGGTTAATCTAGAGCTTTTAAGGAAAGGAGCCAACCTTATTACGAAAGTTTATCTCAAGGGTTAAGGTAGCACACCTTAAATATACTCCCATTGTTATTGTAGAGACCTTCAAATATTTGAATAACTACCTAAATTATAAGAGTGCACGAAATTCTTTGTTAATAGGTTTTGGCACACTTGATAGGGACTGATATTTTCATTTTTGTTTATATATTATGCGGTTTCTCGGTGTTCTCTTGGATTTTCCTTGGGGAAAAATTTATCAACAAATATTTATAATTAGATGAATAGTAGGAATTCTAGAATATGTATTTGGCTATTTAGCTAACTATGCCACTACCAAAATTTCACCTAAAAAATCCACAAATAGTAATTTATCTTATGTGAATAGCCAACAAGTCTCTAATCCCAACGTGTATTTTTAATGGATCCATGTGTAATCAATGGGCAGATTTCATAAAATTCTTGGATCACTAAGAATTCTATATTCCCTTCGATTGCAATCATTGACATTTTAGTAAGAAAATTTGAAATTTGATTGAATTCGCCACTTATATATACATAGATACATAGATACATAGATACATACATACATCTATTTAGTATTTACTCTAAAGAAAACATTTTTTTATCTTTTCCGATTTACAAATTTGTGATTTGGGCATTGTTCCAAGTAGTAGAAAAGGATTCAACATATTGCTTACAAAAATCAAATAAATCAAGGTCTTGTTGGTTGTAGTGTTGCATTTTACATCTTATAAGTACTTAGTGTAGGTAAGTCTATTCAATATTGATCCAATTTAAAACCTATTTTCTATCATGTCACATTGTTTTATCTACTTTTGTAAATGTTATAATATATTAAAATATGTCATTTTTTATTTTACGGTATTACTACAGTTGTTGGTCGAAAAAATGTCGGTTAGGCGGAGTCGTGGGGAAACAGACCAAGCAGTGTGTAGGGCATAGCCCCTCTTTGAGACAAAGAAAGTGAAACTGGTTTATTGCTAATTTATCAAGCAGGAATCTATGCAAATCTACACTATTCTAACTTTAGGGGGTTCGAGATCTCATCCCAGTAGAGGTAGTTCCAATAGAAAGCTAGGAAGGAAGGAACAGAGGATGATAGATATGAAGGAAGAAAAGAAATGAATTCCAAGATGGAAAGGTTAGAAGGTTTATGCTTTGGGCTGGTAGTCAACTGAGCCAAACTTACTTGCATAAACAATTAAAGCAATATTGATGAACAAATGACAATAGTAGGAATGAATCTAATAGAATAGAAACATAGATCTAACTTAAGAAAGATCGATACAAATAACACACACATTAAGCGCAAAGTTTGAATATATGTATTAATATTTCTTTTGTTACAAGAAAACACAAAGTCTTTCTCTCCTCACTTCTCTTTTTATACAAAAAAGTCCACTTGGAATACAAGTATTCTAGTATTTATAGAAGGAGAAGAGCAAAGATGACAAAAGCAAACCAACCACTTACAAAATATCTTACAAAATATCTAAAAAGTCAACAGTTGACTTGGGCAAGTTTTTGGATGGCAACATCCCATGGTGCAACATGGATGAGGTCATCATGTATGCCAACAATTTTTAAAAATATTTTACAAAAACATTCAACGCATCCCAGAAAGAAGGGACTACTCTTCACAGTGTAAAAGGGCACACTTTTCTGCATGTCGACATGAAAATTTTTCCCCTTTGTAAAGTGGTGAAATTTTAGCACATCGATCTGAAAAAAAATTCCCCTTTGTAAAGTGGCGCAACTTTTCAGCATGTCGACATAGAAAAAATTCCCCTTTATAAAGTGGCACAACTTTCGACATGTCAACACGACAATTTCTCCCCATTGGCGCAACGACACGCACGTCGACACGATAATTTCTCGATATTGGTGCAACTTTGACGACGTCAACACGAAAATTTCTCCCCATTGGTGCAACTTTTGGCACGTCGACATGACAATTTCTCCCCATTGGCGCAACTTTCGGCATGTCAACACGACAATTTCTCCCCATTGGCGTAACTTTTGGCATGTCAACACACGACAATTTCTCCCCATTGGTGTAACTTTCAGCACGTCGACACGACAATTTCTCCCCATTGGCACAACTTTCAGCACATCAACATGACAATTTCTCCCCATTGGCGCAACTTTTAGCATGCGACACGACAATTTCTCCCCATTGGCGTAACTTTTGGCACATCAACATGACAATTTCTCCCCATTGGCGTAACTTTCGGCACATCGACACGACAATTTCTTTCCATTAGCCTTTCGGCACGTCAACACGACAATTTCTCCCCATTGGCATAACTTTCAGCACGTCGACACGACAATTTCTCCCCATTGGCGTAACTTTCGACGTCAACACGATAATTTCTCCCCATTGGCGCAACTTTCGGCACGTCGACACGATAATTTCTCCCCATTGGCACAACTTTCGGCATGTCGACACGACAATTTCTCCCCATTGGCGTAACTTTTGGCACGTCAACACGACAATTTCTCCCCATTAAATTAGCTAAAAATGGCTAAGTCCTGAAACAACTTGATTTTTTGAAAGGGAGTTTTGGGTTATTTCGAACATTATCAAACTTCCCTAGGGGCCAAAATAGAATTTTTGGTATGGTTACCTACAAATTTCCCTTGTCAATTTTACAGGATAACAGTTGGCTCTTTCTGGGGACTATATTTGAGTGAAACTTAAGGGTAGAGAATCCCATATTTTCATGTGCCTATCCATTGGGTTACAGAGAGTCAAAAACAAGGATGACGAAAAAAAAAAGGAAGGGACACATAATAAAAACAGAAAGCAAACACACAAGAAAACCAAACTGTACAAAGAAGAGATCAAGCTTTACTTCCTAAAGATCTTGGTCTTTGCGCATGTTATAGGGAAGCGGGAGTTGGGGTTTGTCCAGATATGAGAGATATAAACTATTCTCTCCGTTGAGTGCTTGATCTTGTATGGCCCTCTTCAAAGAGAGTCAAACTTCTCGTGCATACCTTTTGGTTCTCTTCATTTGTCCCATAGAAGAATAAGATCTCCCACTTGGAAATCTCTACTTAGCTTTCTTTTTCGAACAGTCTCTTCACTTAATTCTGATGTTCGGTGATCTTTTTGACCACTTTCACTCGCTTTTCTTCAAGTTTGTCAAGTACATAATCCTCTTTTCAGGAGAATTTTGAAAAGTTTCATCTTCAATTGCTCGAGCCAAGCGTAGAGTAGGAAGTTCTGTGGAGATAGGGATTTTAGCATCGATCCCATACAACACCTAGAAAGGTGACATGCCAAGAGACCTCTTTAGAGTGATACGATCCACCCAAAAAAGCATCGCATCTGATAACTTGTGCGAGCCGTTGGTTTTCATCAACTAGCTTCCGTATGATAGTTACCAGGTTCTTGTTGCTGGATTCTGCCGGACCATTTCCTTGAGGGTAATAATTAGAGGCATGAGCCAAGGTTATTCCGTATCCATAGCAAAAACCAATAAATTCCCGTGAAGAGAATTTAGAAGCATTGTTAGTAATGATTTTGTGTGGAATGCCAAATCTCACAATAATATTTTCCTTGATGAAGTTGTAAACAACTTCAGAAGTGGCATGCTTGATAGGTATGGCCTCCACCCATTTCATGAAGTAATCATTGTTAGGACGTAACTATGCCCAGCAATCGATTGAGGATTGAGTGCTCCAATGAAATCAATTCCCCATTATCTGAATGGTTCATCGATGATGACGGGCCTAAGGGGAAACATAGCCAACTTTGGTTTTTGATGAAGCTATTGTGCAAAGTTCACATTTTGCTACCAGTGCATTTGTATCTTGGAATAGCATCGGCCAAAGTAGTACTTGACCGAATGATTTTATGTGCTGTCACTGATGAGGAGAAGTGACCACCATAGGCTGAGTTGTGAAAACTCTCCAACAATTTTACCTGTTGCGGCTTATCAACACATCATAGAAAAACACCGTCAATTCCGCACTTGTATAATCCATCATCCCATATGACATATCTCGTGGCTCTGAGCTTCACCGTTCATTTTTCCTTTGTGGTTAGGTGAGTTGGGCACTCGCCATAGGTGAGAAAGAACGTGATATCAGAATACCATTCGTTGTTGGTGGCTATGAATAGAAACATGGGCAAAGAATCCGCTTTCTCCAGTTCATTTTGTTCTCCATCGATGAGATCAGATTTCTCTTCAGATACCTCTGAGTCTTTATTTTCAGCCATTAGCTATCACATGCCCTTACCTCTTACCAATTTGGTTGGTTTGATGTCTAGATCATATTCTTGAACCTTTGCAATCCAATTCCCTCGTAAGCTCCCTAACTCCTGTTGAGTCAGGATAGACTTAACAGCCATGTCAGGGACCAACACTACTGTATGAGAATTCAGAATATAGTAGTGGAAGTTCTTGACTGCTTTTACCATGACAAAGGCATGCTTTTCCAATTGTGACATCTTTAGTTCATGAGGCTTAAGAGGAGATCTCATGAAAGTAATCGGGGATTCAATATCCTTGGATTTCTTGTGCATGAAGATAGCTGATACACTATGCGCAGACGCATAATTATACATGATGAAGTATTTTCTGAAGTCGGGATACACTAGAATAGGAGTGTGAGTGACGACGGAGGTTTTATGTCTTCGAATAATGTCTGCGTTCCTCACTCCATCCGAATGTTTGGGACCCTTTCATCATATTAGATATATGACGAGTCTTCTCAGCAAAATCAGGAACAAAACATCTAAGAAAATTTACCTTTCTAAAGAAAGAGTGAACACCAGTCTTGCTTGTAGGTGAAGTATGGATCTGAATAGCCTTGACCCTTTCGACATCTATCTTAGTTCCTTCTCTGTGGATGATGTGTCCTAACATGACTTTCCTTGGTGACCCCAAAACCGACTTCTTGGGATTTAGCAAAATCCCGTGCTCTTGGCATTTGATCAAGACTTGTTCTAAATGATCGTAGTGATCACTTCATTTTTTGAAGAACACGGTCATGTCATCTAGGTAAACTCTGATGACCTTTCCCATCATATATTTGAATGCAAAGTGCATTGCTCATTGGAAGGTATCACCGAGCATTGATTAAACGAGAATGACATTCTGCTTTTATAGGCAAAGGTACCTCAAGGAGTGGTGAACACTATTTTGAACTGGTCTTCAAGCGTGACTTGAATTGGATTGTAACTGAAAAATCGTCAAGCATAGACAACATTTCTGAAATGGTTATTTCTGTAGTACTTGATCCATTATCGATAGTGGATAGTTATCTTTTAAGGATGACTGGTTCAAGTTGCGAAAGTCTACACATATGCGTATCTCACCATTCTTCTTCCACACAGGTACAATATTTGCAACCTAAGTACTGTGATGAATTGGAAAAATAATTCTTGCGTCCAAGCATCTTTTGAATTTCAGCCTAGATGGTACCCAAGATTTTGGGGTTGTAGTGCCTTTGCTTTTGACGGAAAGGCTTGACATCATCCTTGAGCGGGATGTCATGCCAAATGTCCTTTGGCTTGAAAGACTTTAGATCAGCATAAGACCATGCTAACACATCCATGTACTTTTTTAGCAACTTAACGAATTTTCATTTTTCCTCGGGGTGCATAACACTTCTCGATATTCACGGAATGAGGATGTTCGCATGATACTAGATTGACGGATTCGAGTTTCGGAGAAGAGGAAGGATCGTCTGTCACTTTTTCTTAACAAAAGCGGTCATGATTATCAAATAATTGTTCTAAGGAAACCAAAACTTTCGAATCTTATTTCCTTTGAGTGTATCCTTTATTTTATTTTTCATATTCATGTGCTTGGCCGGTGAGAGACTCATGACACGTAGAAGTTGATCCATCGAAATGAAGTTCTTTGAAATTGTTAGTTTTCTCTAAAAAAGGTGATAAGTTGGTTGTCATCATTGAACACTTGCTAGTCTTATGAATTATCTAGCACACTTGGGTGAAAACCACCTCAATAGTATATGTATCTATTTTTAACCACTGGGTGAGGAGCATGAGAGAGGCTGAGACGACCAACTAATCAACCATGTCATTTTGAGCTCGTGGAACTGCTTTGATTGAGAAAGCGTCAAACTCTTTGATGTTATCCCATACTACATTGCGGTAGTGTCTGAGCCGGTCATTTTTTACTTGATATATCCCTTTTACCTGATTGACAATCAGCTCAGCATCACCTTGCACTTTTAGATTCTTGATTCCTTTCTCTTTTGCAGCTTGCATGCCAAGTAACAAGGATTCATACTCGGCAGTATTATTCGTATTGAAGAACTGTAATTTGAAAGAAAAAGGGAAAATCTCCTCTTTAGGAGATATTAGAACAGCTCCGGCACCACATCCACTTGTCGTGCTGTTGCGCCATCAAAGCGCAATGTCCATAATTTTTGAGATCCTCCCTTTAGATGAGAATGTCCATTCTATCTGAGTTGGTGGATAGGAAGTAATTCCCCATCCCTGATGATTCGAAAAGAATCTGAGCTTTAGGGTCATCAGAATTGGTGACTAGATATTTCTTTTGTGATTCTGGTTCCAATATCGCATCACCCTTTGACAGAATCTCGGCTTTGGACCGTCCATATGAATTTCCCCACCAACTTCTTTACAAAAGCTTCTCCTTAGCAATATCCCATATCTTTCTGGAATATCAGCTACGAGAATAGTCATTTTTACCCTCTTCTCAGGAAATGCCGCGAATGCAAACTGTGCATCCTTGATCTAACCAATCAATGGTACTTGTTTGGTTTCCATGGAGTAGCATCTGCCAAAAGGTTTAGTAAGTGTGAGGCCCAAAGCATGGGTGACCTTTGCTGGCATAACATTGTTAGAAGCTCTAGAATCAATTATACAGTTACTTAGTTTATGACCATTGATCAGGAGAGATAGGTAAAAAGGTTCAATTTTCCCCGATGCGGAAGTCGAGGAAACGTTTACGTGAGACGTAGGAGGAATGGGAAGAATTCATTTCAAGGAAATGGGAGGAGGGATGACAACTTGACTTTGGATATACTTAGTTAATCTTATAAGTTGTTTTGGGTTAGATTGAAGGTACTCAACTTCAGACATCTAGATCTTGGTCTTTTTAGCGTGATCAATTATATCGAATGCGACCAAGGGTTATGCTAACGAAGGAATGAGTCCTTCATTTCGTGTTTATAGGGGAGGATTACTGGTCTTTATGGGACTAGAGGAAGGCTGATTTAGAGGAGAAATAGGAGGAAAATATTTCTTTACAAAAGGTTTAATAGGAGGTTGAATAGGAAGGGAATTACCTCTTTTAGCGATTATTGGAGGAGGAATTACCACAACCTTTTCCTTTTGTTTTTAGCAGTAATCTTTGCTTCTTTTCCTTGCGAGCAAGTGAAAACTGCGTATGATTGTCCACTTGCATACCCTTGGGTACCCTCTTCTTCATCAGATTCCTCGTCTTCAAATTCCATATACCCAATAGTAGAGTTGTTAGTCGGTTCACCGACATCTTGATCATCTTTGCCTTGCGATGAAGGTTCTTCGTAATTTGGATCATCTTCTTCGATTTCAACCAAAGCATTAACCGGAGGGGCTTCAATTGCTAACCTTGGAGAAGCAACAGGTAAACACGGCCTTTGGGGGGTGTTGTTGGGAGTGAAGTTCCTCCATGGGATATCTCGGTACAGAGTAGTAGATGATGTTTGAGCCAATTACTTCTTTAATGAGAGCAAGTCGTTCACCATCTTACGGAATCTTTGGATCGATGAGGTAGCACGAGAAGAAGTTGAAGTCTTTGATTTTTATGGCTCTCATCTTAACTCACTGAATATAAGAAGGTTGTCTTCTATCTGAATGGCCATAGCTTGAGCAAGAACCAAGGTGGGTATTTGTTCCTGTAAAAGTAAGAAACTTACTTTCGAACTCATGGCGTTCAAGAAGAAACAATTTTGATTCTCTAATGTTGGCATCATGGGAAGCGCACACGGTTGATTAGTGAATTAAATCGGGTGATAAAATCGCGCATGGTTTCATTGGCCTCCTTCTTCATGTGAGTGATTTGTGATAATAACACAAATGCATCTTCTGAAGGTTTGTATCTGTCTTCAAATGCAGTCTACAATGTGGCCCAATTGGTGATGGATGCAAAGCTGGTAAATGCGTTGGAACCACTCTGCTGCAGGCCCTTGCAAGGTCTCCAGAAAGAGACATACCGATACATCCTCATGAGTCACGTCCAAAATGCTACATGACATAATAAACACAGCTATATGCACGTTCGTGCTTTGATTTCCACTCCCATCAAATCGTGGGAAATTCTTGTGATTTCCGTGAGGGAGGGGTTATTTGATGCGCGTGAGCTAGAGGACCCATGGCATTTCCCCATGGTATAGGAAGATTTGCTGCCATTTGAAAAGTAGGAAAAAGAATGCGAGCAGGGAGTGTGGTTCCACTTAGCAAAAGAGCACTGCAAGTTAATGTTGATGCACCCTGTGAAATCTAGCTCTTTCGTGGAGGTGAGACACTTCTTGTTGATCGATCTGTTGAGCTTAGTGATGCGAATCGTGCTAGTGTGATACTAAAATTGTGCCTTTGAAGTAGATAAAAAATTGGATCAACTTCTCCACGAGCTCTTTTGCTGTGAGTAAATGGTTTACCTGCTAGTGTACCTATTCAGATCTGCAACAATTAAGAGCAAATTCACAACAAATTTTTGTTTATACTTGCTGATTTTCTAATTTTTCTGGCAAAAATCAGCAGCATGTACTTTTTCAATATTTAATTTTATCCTCTTTAATAACAACGATTGTGGTTTTCTGACAAAGATTAATAAGGATAAAAAGTGGGTTAATCTAGAAAGCTTATTTTCAGATCTTTGACCTAAATTTTGCTAGGTTTTGAAAATAACATAAAATGTCAAAATCTCAAATCTACTGAAATATACAATTTTTGTAAAAACTTAGCGAACTAAAATTTTCTATCTGGCCCCGATCTATGGATTTGTATAAGGAAATTTTTAGTTTTGATCACTTATGCAAAAATTTTAATTTTTAACAAAGAGTTAAAATTTAGAAGAATCGGTAGTGATTTTTACGGTTTTTAGTTATTTCCTTAGTTTGATCCCAGTGGAGTCACCAAAAGCTGTTGGTATGAAAAGCGCTCGGTTAGGCGAGTCGTGGGAAAACAAGCCAACAAGTGTGCATGGCATAGTCCCTCTTTGAGACACTAAAGCGAAATTGGTTTATTGCTAATCTATCAAGCAGGAATCTATGCAAATCTACACTATTCTAACTTCAGGGGGTTTGGGATCTCATCCTAGTAGAGGTAGTTCCAATAGAAAGGTAGGAAGGAAGGAACAAAGGAGGATAGATCTAAAAAAGAAAAGAAATGAATTCCAAGACGGAAAGGTCAGAAGGTTTATGCTTTGGGCTGGTAGTAAACAGAGCCAAACTTACTTGCATAAACAATTAAAGCAATATTGATGAACAAATGACAATAGTAGGAATGAATCTAATAGAATAGAAACATAGATCTAACTTAAGAAAGATCGATACAAATAACACACACATTAAGCACAAAGTCTGAATATATGTATTAATATTTCTTTTATTACAAGAAAACAGAAAGTCTTTCTCTCCTCACTTCTCTTTTTATACAAAAAATGTCCACTGGAATACAACAAGTATTCTAGTATTTATAGAAGGAGAGGAGGAAAGAAGACAAAAGCAAACCAACTACTTACAAAATATCTAAAAAGTCAACAGTTGACTTGGGCAAGTTTTTGGATGGCAACATCCCATGGTGCAACATGGATGAGGTCATCATGTATGCCAACAAAACTTTTTAAATATTTTACAAAAACATTCAATGCATCCCAGAAAGAAGGGACTACTCTTCGTAGTGTAAAAGGGCGCACTTTTCTGCATGTCGACACGACAATTTTTCCCCTTTGTAAAGTGGCGCAACTTTCAGCACGTCGACACAAAAAAAATTCCCCTTTGTAAAGTGGTGCAACTTTCGGCACATCGACACGAAAAAATTCCCCTTTGTAAAGTGGTGCAACTTTTGGCACGTCAACACGACAATTTCTCCCCATTGGTGCAACTTTCGCACGTCGACACGACAATTTCTCCCCATTGGTGCAACTTTTAGAACGTCGACATGAAAATTTCTCCCCATTGGCGTAACTTTCGGCACGTCGACACGACAATTTCTCCCCATTGGCACAACTTTTGGCACATCAACATGACAATTTCTCCCCATTGGTGCAGCTTTCAGCACGTCGACATGACAATTTCTCCCAATTGATGTAACTTTCGGCACATCAACATGACAATTTCTCCCCATTGGCACAAATTTGTGCGTCAACACGACAATTTCTCCCCATTGGATTAGCTAAAAATGGCTAAGTCCTGAAACAACTTGATTTTTGAAAGGGAGTTTTGGGTTATTTCAAATGTTATCAAACTTCCCTAGGGGCCAAAACAAAATTTTTGGTATGGTTACCTACAAATTGCCCTTGTCAATTTTGTAGGATAACACCAGTATATGTGCATCATTGCCAATGTCTTTTTTATTTCCATGTCACATGAAGCGCATGATGCCTTAGTTGATTTTCATCTCATTAAAGCCAATCTGAAAAATTATCCTTCTGGGAAAATAGAAACTAAAAAGGGAACCTTAGGAAAAATATTAAGTGTAAATACTCTTGGTACCCACATACAAAAATGACATCTTATTTTGAGAAGCCATTTACGAATCCCATCCTTCTCCAAAGACTATCGAGGATAATTTTTACGTTTGAAATGAAAATAAGAATGATTTCAACGATGATTTGATGAATGATGTTGTGAATGATGACGATAATGAAATACCTCCATTTGAAGACATCCCATTGAATGAAGTTGAAATTTCATCATTGAATGATTTACATTTCCACTTTAGTGCTAGGATGTTGTCACTTACGATTGAATGTAAGAGGTGAAACTTACGGAAGTCAACAAAATTAAAATTACGCCACTCCAAATAATTGGGGACACCTATTTACGGTAGAAAGAGAAAGGTAAGAAAATGGGACTTGGGAAGGAGATTTAAGTTAGAGTGAGTTTCTAAGTTTCCATTTATTGAACTGTTCAAATTAAAAATAAAGTTGAACCTCCCAAATAAATCAAATTTACAATATGTACCTAGAAATTGGGTAGGGAAAAGAAAAGAAAACTTAAATTGGATACTATTGAGAAGCACGTAAGAAATATATATGAAAATAAAACTGTAGATGGAGTTGTGAAGAATGTTGTCAGATGGAAAAATACAGATGATTGTTTACATATTAGGTATGGAAAATAATTTTAGGAGCACAAGAGAACTAAAAGAATAGTTTCACGAGAATGGAGGGAAAATTACATCTCAATTTAACAAGGTCATTCAAAATAGTATTTTAGGTAAAACACTTCAGTTATCTACTATTTTCCACTTTTGAAAAGAGGTTGTCCTATAAATTTTTTTCCTAAACATAAGAAGATATTATCTTTTCTTGGTGTCCCAAACTTTCCTCATTCTCACTGGTCTGAAAGTAGTGGTTGGAATTGGGAAAAATGTGTGGCTATGGTTGAGAAAGAATACTTGAAAGAGAAACTTAAGTATGCATGATACATGTCTTTGTCTATTGATGAGGTTACAACAATAGATAATACTACTTGGGTATGTATGCATGTTTATACTATTGACATTCATGTGAGATAGCTTCACTTAATTTCTATTCATAAGATGAGAGAGAAATCCAATGCTAAAAGCCTTTGTGAACTAGTAATAAGAAGTTTGAAGGATATCGGTGGCATGAATGATTCTTCAATTGTAAAAAAGGTTAGAAGAAGGTTTTGATTGGTTGGATGGATGAGATGGGTCAACTTTCAAAACTATTGCGTTGGTAGATCCTTTTGCTTTAGAATAATTATTTTGTGGTTTAGAAGAAGAAGAGGTATCATTTGATTTAAACGCAACATTCTTGTTACGCAATTGTATCTTCTTCTCTTCAATGACACGAATTTCAAGTTTTGGGCCATGGTGAATGCCTTGTCAAATGTGTGGAAGGTTTAAACTTAGAGATTTGGTGAGATGTGTCTAGCACAAGCTTTGGTGAACAACTCTATCAACTTCGTCTGAGGTAATTGGAATGTGAGTTGGTTGATCAGGCTCTGCCAATAAGTGAAAAAATATGTGATAGATTCGTCTTCATATTGGTGTGTCGCGTACAAGTCAGTCATGGTGACCTTCTTGAAAATGTTGATAGAAAAGTGGTCTAGAAAATCTTGAGCTACCTGATTAAATAAAAAGATGGAGTGCCTAGGTAGAGAACTATACCAATCTAAATCTAGTCCCGTCAAGGACATTGGGAATGTCATGTAAGAAAGCATCATTGTGAGCGATTAGATAACACACATGTTTAAAAGACAACAAGTGTTGTTGTGGGTATTATTTGCTATTGAATCGGTTGAATTTAGGCATTTCCCAATGCACAAGGTATGGAAGAATCGGAACGGAAAAGTGAATAGGATCATTACAAATCTCATTGTATGTCAGAGAGTTACATGAGTCAGAGACAAATGATTCTAATGTATGCATCTTGTCCATCATTATTTTGATAAGATCATTTTTGGGTTGTGATGAAGGAGCACCCTTGTAATATAAGGGGGAAGATAAGATGGGTATGATGTTGATGACACTCCAATATGTGGTGGTTAGAGTACGAAAATTGTGGTGAAGGGACTTAGGCCAGAATAGATGTAGAGGGAAAGTACCTTGAATAAGTGGTAGATGAAATAGGGGGATGTTGGTAATAGGTGTAGGTAGGTGGGGCAGATGTAAAGACTCTTGTAGCGGTGGAGGAAAATCTTTGCAGGATGGAGATGACAAGGTTTTGGAAGGGAGTATGGGTTACTAACACCAGTGGTAGTTGAGATGCAATAGGTATATGAGAAGTGATGGACGCAAATAAACCTATACTAAGGGCGGTTGATGAAGGCATGGTAAACGTCATAGGGACTATAGAAGTAGAAGACATGATAGATGCCTTACATGCAACATATATTGATGAAGTAAGATCAAGGCGGGAAACCACAAGTGGTAAGGTGGAAGAGGCTAAGGCTACGCTGGTAGTAGCTGATGTAGAAGTGGGTATGAGAGTAGGAGGAATGGACACGGGCATGTCATATACAAGTTACCCGATGAATCGTGGGTAGATGAATGAGTAAGGTAATATTGTAGAGCAACGAGGTTTTGATCAAGGAGTCTCGTAAACTCCTCATCACCAGTGGGTATGGTAAGAGACTGATTGGGGTCCATAGGTGATGAGATGGAAGGGGGTGATGGGCTAGGTGGAAGAGGTTGGCGGATAGCATGAAACACGAGAGTGTTGGCTTGTCTATGAGTCAAAACCATGTGACTGACAATAGAATGGGTGATCTAAGCCCTGTTGATGATGTAGAAACATAGAAAGAATGGAGAAAAATGGGTCTAAAAGGTGTGATTTGATCGTTGTTCTGATTGAAAAATTAGAACACAGAGACCGATGCCGGTTGGGTAACCGATTCCGGTATGAGAGGGTAAGCTTGCTTTGATCGGCTAGATTGATGTCGATTATTGTGGAGAAATGAAAGATTTACAAATATGACAATAAATGATGAAGATGAAGTAGAACTGGACTCTGAAGGTAATATCAAGGACTCAGAGATATAGTAAAGTGACAGAGGAAGTCACAAAAAGAAAAGAAATATAGATTGAATGCTACTTTGAGAAATGACCAAAATAGCATAAAGCGTGAGTTGAGATGATGAAACCGATAGCGGTCTTTGGGTGACTTTAGTTTACTATGAAATCTGTGAAAAATGGAAAAAGTGAATTTTTGGTGATTTAGGTCAAATAAAAAGACCAACTCAGAGACCGAGTATGGAAATGATTAGTCCTAACACACTCAGAAATAGTCAGAATACACCAACTATGATTTTGGAGTATGTAGGGAGAGAAAAATGAAGAAAATGAACTCACACCTCAAAACACAAATCAAGAAAAAGCTAGCAAACACGAAATCCTATGATGTAGATTTTATGTTGTGGCTTATGCCATTTAGGACTGACTTGTGAATAGAATAGAGTTTTTGGTTACCGAAGGTGCCCTATGGAAACTGACAACTATGGCTGGTTTCAGGTAAGTTTTGGCGTGGTGTCCCAATATATACTTTGCAGTACTCGAGGCCCTACTTTGATATGATGACTAGCCACAAAACCAGCTAAGCCCCCATCGATTCTCTAATCATGTGATCGTTGAGAGATTATTTGGGAAATATTTTTAATAAATGTGTATTTTGTTTTCAATGGTTTGGTATAAAGAGAAAGTGTGCAAAATGTGAGCTACACTTAAATTTGTCAACCATGAGCTGGTCATGACTTCGAATATAGGTTTCACACTATTTTCAATGAGCTACAATGCAACATACAGAAATGAGATGTAAAGATTTTAAACCAAAATCCTCAATGAAATTCGATGAGAGAAATAATGCATAGGTAAGAGTATGCCTTTCACTAATGCAATACAAAATAAAAAGAAGTGTTCTTTTTAATCCAAACTACAAGTTTCATTGAGACAAGTAGGAGAAGAAGAATGTTTTTAAAATGGAGAATATTTAGTGTGAACTCTCTTTGAAAAATAAATAAACACACAATGATTCCCTAAGAATGAACAATGCAAAGAACCCAAATAAGTCCCACCAGGCATGCCAAAATGTTTCACCGAATAGTTTGTGTAAAATAGATAAGGTAAGAGGTTAGGAGGAATACTTGTAAAATTGAAGGTCGAAGGTAGAATGTGCGCATTGTTGAATTTTGATCCGAGTGATCATGGAGAGCTTCCCTTTGGCTAGGAGGAATGACCTGTAAGAAACACAACAAGACCACAAAATAACATTAACAATATAGGTTAGTGGACTGCCTAGCAAGTGCTAGATCCGAGAAGTGAGGTGCTTCCTAGAAGGCTATCAATCCACTTTCAAATACAATTTAATGCAACAAATACCATGAAATAAGGAAATCCTACTATAGTTGTACAATTTAGGTGTCTCATGCTAATACAATAAGTAAATCTAATCTAACAGGAAAAGTTACAATTAGATCTGGAGGTTTGGTAGGTTGTTCTGGGTTTTGCAGGTCTGACAAAGGTCTGATAAAGGGTCTAGGACTGATTAGGTAAGGTCTAGGTTGGTTTTGGTTGAATTGAAGGCTTGTTGGTCAGAGGGTATAAAATGACATAGACCGATATCGATCAGGTGATCGATGCTGGTATAGGGTGAAACCGACGGTGGTAGGGTAAACCGACGTCGTAGGGGAAATGGGTAATAAATTAATAAAAATGGCTTTTGGGCCTCTCTGTGATTGCATAGAGAGTGAGGAAGGTGTGGTTAGGCTCGTAATATAACTGAGAAGACTCAGGAATACAAAGGAAGAGGTTAGGAAAGGTGGAAAGGCTTAAAATGGTTGGGTTGGTAGATTGGTAGGAAGATGGAGATATCTAGGTAACAATAGAAATGGAAATACTAAAGGAAGTAAAAGATCTGCAGTAAAGTAAGCACAAATGATCAAAACCATATTACTTACTTGTTGCTATGAAGATCTTGTGAATGAAGGTGGTTGGTGATTGATTGGCGAGGTGATGGCTGGTTTAGTGCCACGGTAGTGCAACTTGTGTGTTCTCGTAGATACTCCAATGCTTTGGAAGAGAACATGTTGCTTATGTTGCACTCTGGTGGTGTGTCATCATTGTTTGGATGCAGGAATGGATTTGAGACTCATGCTTGATTGCAATAGAATTCCCAAAAATAAATGACCAACCCAGTGTAAAGAGTTGTAAAATTGTATATAAAGGAACCGATGGCGATGTAGGTCACCGATGTCATGAGGATAAGATGACATTACTTAGGGTGAATTAGTCAAAGTTACCAAAAATAGCCTAGATCTTTACTATGTTTGGCATGATCTTGATTTCTAATCTGGGTCTCAAGTGAGGGTTGGTGCTTAGATAAGTGGGAGTGTTGTTGGAGAAGGAATAGGACTTTAATTTTAGGGTTTGAAAGAGTCTCAATTGTTTAAGATAAGTAGAGACTCAATCTTAGTTAATTAATAGGCTAGGAATAAGTCCATGGTGAGGTGTCTAGGTGAGGTGTAAATTAAATTAATTAAAGTAATTAAGTTAATTAATAATGTGAGAATGAACATTAATTCAATTGTAAGTAATTAAATTAATATGAATGCAAGGTAAGTGGTCATGGTTAGGTGAATACATTATGTTAATTAATTAAAGGGGATTAAAGGGAGTGTGACCCAAATTTGGTGTCTACTTGTTAATTACAAAATTCAAACAAGAAAATCATATAAATGCAAAGCTATGTGATCATAATAATGGACCAAACACTAATCATCTACTATCATCACCAAACACAGTCTAAGAGCATCAAAGAATCCATCTCACTTTATTCAAAGGACAAGGGAATGCTAATTCTACATAGACACATAGGAGGGGAATTTAATTTTTACATCGACAAATCTACTCACATTACTACATCTAGTTATTTCTTTTTATTCAAGTGCATCTTGCATGAGAGCCACCTAGGGCATGATTCTTCACAAAAACACACAAAACTACATGGAGTCTAAGATGTAGTGCGAGTTATTGGTCATAAGTTCACTTTATTGGTTGATTTTGAAGTCAGTCTAAATCCTCATTTTCATCTTTTTATTTTTAGGATTTGATGTGTTTTGGGGTTTTACAGGTGCTCTTTCTTTTTGTAGGTTATAAGTGAATTTGCGAGCACGAGTGTGACACATAGGTGATCGGAAAAAACATTATCAAACATCTTGTGACACTATAAAAATCAATTTATGAGGTTATGAGTAGTCAAGTGTGCCCAATAGTGGTCTATCCTGGTGCCCCTGAATTGATCCAAGCACCCCATTCCAGGCATATCGATAGCAGATGCACATTTTTGGGTGCAGTAAAGACAATTTCCTCCTCCTATTTATTAGTTTTCCAGTTCGGCATAATCCATGATTAATTACGTAATCAACTAAGTAATTCATCCCTTCTCTTGCACCTAGGGTTTAATATTTTTTTTATCTTAGGTCATATTTGTTATTTATTGCATATCTATTGCATTATGACCTTGTAGTTAAAATTTATCATATATTTTCAATATTTGTTCAATCAAGTTCTATCTAAGGTTTAATCAACTCCACACATTTATCGGTAAAATAAGATTATAATGACATCTTTCAAGAATATTAAAGACATTTTCACAACTCCCTAGGTCAAGGAAATTTTTGATATCATGCCCACTAGATTAGTTTAACTTGATTTTCAAGCTTTACAAAGTTGGGGTTTTAAGATCCAAACCCTAGTCATGTGTTTTGAAGCCTTTAACACATTGTTCTTCAATTTTATGTCCATATGATAGTATGAACAATTCACCATGGTTTATTACTAAGTTCCAAACCTTTTTTTGAACAAAATGATAGAAGGAATTCATTATTTTAGGCCAAATGTACTTACCACCTTGACTGTCACACAATCACAGACCCAATATTCAAGAATTTGATGTTCTACTAGTGTAAACCTTTGTCCAAAGAATTTAAGGAATATTTTTGAGAATATCCTAATGTTTTGCAACTTTTTATACCAAGAGAAATCACCATTTCAAGGAATATATTCATGAAAATTAAGCATATGCAGGATTTTGCATACTTGTTCTTAAGTCCTTACAGAGCAATATTAATTGTGAGGTATATTGTTGATAAAATATCCACATACATGACCATATGCAGAAGGAAAACTTCAAAAAGAGCATAGTCACTATGTCCAACAACTTGCATGTAGAGTGTATAGAGTGAAATTTGCAAGCACCACTCAGAAATCAATCTTCTTGATAAGCCTATATGGGGAAGTTGAAAAGAAATACAAACTATACCTTCACACCACTCAACCAAAGAAACTCTAATATTCATCCAGTTGTCTTGGACTTGTATAATATGTTCTTATTCATTTCTCAACTCAACATCATGCATACTCACAAAACCCTTCTTCAAGCACTATGACAAGGTTTAGCTTGAGAAGCCCTTTAATGGTAGAGAAGGAAGTTTGATTGAATTCACACTAACAAACACGAACTTTCTCAAATATCTTCACGACATCTAAGACCACATCACCTATCATTTACCATAGTTGGATATTCAACTTGTTATTTTTAAATTTACAACGTATAGCTTAAATTATTCAAAACAGGTCAAAATCCGTACATAACAATCAACCATGAGGAACAAGGATGCCACCATTTTGACCTAGGAGGAGTCCTCTACAACCATGAGTGGTTGAGACACTTCTGAAATGTGATTTGGAGACAAATAATCTCATTTTATGCCGATCACTTCAAGAAGGAGATTTGGTGAGTGAAGAACAATGATAGAAAAATGAATATCACAAATTCATTTCTATGCAATTTTGTACTCAGTTGTGCGGCACATGGGGAGAGTATGGAGGATATTCATTCTTTTTTTGTATTGTGTGTCTTAATTTACAAAATTGGGCTTGGATCCATTTGTAGTGGTGTCTTTCATGGGGTTATAGAAGGTAATAAAGAAGCTAAGTTATTTATAGGTAGTCCTTCCTCTCTCTTTACACCTAAGGGGAAGATATCAACGTTATTGAATAACTTTGATACATGGTCTTCTTCCTTCACAAAGCACTTAAGATCCTCATTTTTATTATCTCTCTTCCACACTCATGTTTTGGATTCCGTACACCCAATACTTCAGCATATTCTCGACAAAATTGGGGATTGATTACCCCTAATTATTTGGAAATTTTCAAAAAATCCAAATCTCAAGCACAAACAAAGAACATGAAACTCTTCCTCCACAAAACAAACACGTGTACTCCTTCCATGTTTTACATCTCTTTATTTCACTCTTATAATTTCATATTTCATTTACATTGCATCTTTACATTTGAGTTAAAGTTCAATTCTTTATCATAGGCATTGAATACATTCTATGTTGTAGGTTTTATCATGGAGCGTGCCAACACCAATACAATGGGATCTTTCATAACAAACATCGTTGAAAAAATGTGTGTCTACATACTACACTATCTTTTCCTTTAAGAATGTAATTTCATTTCATACTTAAAGGGGGAAAATGTAAACACTCAAATTTGGTAATCCTACTTTTTGACATTTGTTTTCTTGACATTGCTCTCTTTATCAAACAACTAAACTTCAACCATTCTCATCAAAGTGCATCCCTAGGTATCTTGTCTAGCTTTCTTGATCTTCCACACTCAACTATTGATATTTTTCAAGAAATGAATACATGAAACATAGTGAGAAACTTCACTAGTCCTATTCCAAATTTCACATTGTAGATTATCACTATTGGGTTAAAATGTATAAAGCGGGGAAAGAACATTTGTATTGTTATGAATCTATTGTATGGTTTTGATCCATCTCACGTTGGTCCCTAACTTCTCATTGCAAATTATTCTTTGGCTCATGCATTTTTCCTCAATCATCCTTTCCAACTTAATTCACCTTTAGAAGCATATATGAGCAAGTGAAAGCGCCTCATTTAACATAAAGACACAAACTAGCACTCTTATGGACTCGTACTATAAAATATAGCATAAAAGGCACCCAAAGATCTCTACACTCTAAAAATACATCTATACATTCATTAAGACAACACTATTTATAAGTTTGAAGCTTCCCACTAGGTATAGGGAACTGAATCCCTTATTTACAAGAACTCAAAGTCACCCACTCAAGTAGATTGGAAAGAGATAAAATCAAGTTAAGCATTTTCAAATAAATGATGTCAAATATTATTGTACTATAACTAGATATCACATGCTAGGTGGAGAATGATGTGTGGTTTGAGGCCTCTTTGGAGTAGTTTTGACATCAATGGTGCACGTGATTTCCCAAACCCAACTAATAATTTTTTTCAAGACTTCTCATCCATGGTTAGGGTTTTAAATATGAGTAGAGAATTGAGAGGACCTCCTGATGTAATCAAGAGTGGCTGAAAGACAATGATAGAGAGGATCGGAAAAGTGACAAACCTAAAAAGTCACATACCACATTTATGAGCAAGTGTAAAACCATACAAAGAGGGTTAAGACCATATAGATGTTCCTGCCCCTACTATACGAGTTCTTCCCGGAAATATTCAACTCACAATATAAGTTTTGAATCATTGTCAGGTATAGAAACCCATGTTTCAACATTTAAACCATCACGATCAACCTAAAATCACATGTAATCAACTAAGTGCACTCAATCCCATGTGTAATGTAAGAAAATATGGGATGAATATAAATGTGAGAAAACAACTAAGTTGCTTCGCTAATATAATCTTCTCAAACAAAACCTCAAATAGAGAAATAGATGGAAAGAGAGAGAAGACAAATACCTGCACTTACCTACAATATTCCAAGCTCCTCCTTTGATGCTTTATATTTTGTCTTAGATTGTTGATGATTCTTGGATTGCTTCATATTTTGGAGACACTTGGGCAACACCTCCCTTTGCTTGCATTGGATGATTTCTTGATGAAAAGTGATGATTGATAGATTGGATGATAGAGTGATGATAGAAATGGATTGATTGGATGAATAAAATAGCAGAGTTTTGTTATGGATTCTTAAGATGGCTCTCATGGAGGATGAGAGCTAAATTTATAGCTGAGGAGTGGAGGATTCAATGGCTAGGATGAAGCCATCTTGGATTTGGATCAAGGGTGGAGAATTGATGAGAGGAATGGAGGATTCTAGAGTTGGAGGATTCTAGAATTTGAATTCAAATTCCATAGAGGGAAGAAGCTTCCATTGAATTAAAAATTCAATGGAAGGAGAAGGTTAGAGAGGCTTCTAGATTTAGAAGCCTCTAGATTTAGAAGTGTGAGGATGTGATGATATTAGGTTAAATAAATATGATTAGGGATGTGATTTGATGGAAAGGCTAGGTGTAGGGATGTGTAGGGTAGGTGGTAGGTGAGATGTAGGAATATTAAATTCCTATAAAATGTTAATAGGGATTAGAAATAGGATAATATGATATTATTAATGAATTAAAGGTTTGAGATGGGATATAATAATGAAATAAAAAGATTTGGGATAAATGATAAATGATGATAAAATGATAAAGGGGTAAATATGATAAAATGGATTAAATAATAATAATTAATCTTACGATTAATTATTATATGGATGATGTTTGGATATTTGCGGGACATGTTAATTGTAATTAACCATGTTGACATTTTAGATGTCTACATTTTCCCCCTCTTTGAATGGTTATTGCGTAGCAATGACCGTTCAAACAAAATTAAGAAAACATGTTACAATGGTCATATGATACCCCCTCGAGGGGTTAGGCAGGGAAGCAAGCGAGGTGGGTAACAGATCAAAGCAGGAGGAGGCCCCGGTTAGAAGATGAAAGACTATTAGAGGATGACAAGATTTGAGGATTTAGAGGATGAGGATTAGAGGATTAGAATATTTAAGGATGTTGTCGATGAAGATGAGAGGATTTAGAGGCTAAGAGGATTAGAGGGTTTTTGGATTAGGATATATTGGAGTTTTGAATTATAGGGTGCCTGACCGAGGGTGGAGGTTTTGAGGATTTTGGATTTAGAGGATTCCCCAGTCAACGATGTATGACAATGGTGAATATTGAGTAATTTGGATTAGAGGATGCCCCAATCAATGATGTATGACAAGGGTGAGGATTTAGGATTATTGATATTGGATTTGAAGATGTAAGTTATTGAGATGCCCCAGTCAGGGGTAGGATTTGAAGATTTGAGGATGTTGGATTTGTGATGGTAGATTTGATGATGTCCCGGTCGAGGGGGTATGATTTGAGGATTTTAAGCTGTTAGATGTTGAGACGCCTAGGCAAGGAGTGAGGTTTTGAGGATTTGTGGATTATAGGATGTTGGATTGTTGGATTTGAAGATGTTAGATGTTGAGATGCCCTAGTCAGGGGGTGAGGATTTTGGATGTGGAAATTGATTGATTGATGAAAGGATTGAGTGGATAGGAGGAGGAGGATGATAGATTGTTAGTTTGATGATGATGAGGGTTAGGTGTGAATGATGATAAGGCTAAAAGATGATGATAGAAGGGGGTGTGCTACCAGAAAGTGCCCATTGTTATCATCATTAGCAGTGTTATGAATGTGGCATAAAACAAGATGCACCAAGGTATAAATACCATGATGTTTGAGTTGTCAAATGCCCTTGTCCTCATATCATTAGAAAAATTAATATTAAATATGGTCCTCATGTCTTTGGAATGATTAATATAAAAAATATGGTCCCCTTATCATTGGATGGTGCAAAAGAAAAAGAAATAAAAATAATCTCATATCATCGACCAAAATGTAAACACAAACAAACAAACACACACAAGAAAAAACACACACACATTGCATTTTTGTATTTTATGGATTTTTTGAATGTTTTGATTTTTATATTTTGGAATTTGGATGATGTGATTTTTAGATTTTAGATTTTGGATGTTTAGATTTTTTTGATGTTGTATTTTGGATTTTTTGATGTTTAGATTATGTCATGTTGGATGTTAAGATTTTGGTTTTAGGATGGGGGATAGTGGAGGATAGGTAAGAGGAGAGGATTCGAGGATGGGATAACTTATGGGATGTAAGGTGGGATGCGAATTTATCCTATAAGTCCCAAAGTGTGTTTGGGTAGGATGAAAGGAAAGGAGTGAGGGAAATGAGATATGTTGGATAGGAGAGGGTTTGGATGAAAGGTTAGAATTAAATGGGATGTAGGATAGAATGAGATGCAAGATATGGAAGATAACAAGATATGCCCCTAATTATAAGCGTGATGGATCGAGTGATAGATGTGGTGTGTCCCCAAGTGTGAACTAGGGTGGCAGTGTGGATGGATGGATGTGTTTGATTTGTCTCCAAGTGTAGTGTAAGATGGGAAGTGAGGGGTATATAAAATGGATGATGCCTTTAGCGGATGATAGTAAGAATGACCCTAGTCATGATGATGATGTTTCAAAAGGGAAATGGGGAGGATTGGATGAAAAAGGAGAGGATCGTCGTCTTCCCACATATGTTCGATCATAGGTAAAAATGATGTTGATGTGATGGATGGAAGGAAAATAACATCCGTGATGAAAAAGATGAGCTGACGGAACATGTTGTAATGCAAGAGTAGACTAAAACAAAAGTGCGACCAAGGTCTAAAAATACTTGGAAACATGCAAGCCCGATGTCTTTTTAGATCAAAGTGTGTGCGATTGTGATGGTTAATTACTGCTTGAAGTGAACACCTAATAGGTAGTATGTAAAGACAAACTAGCCAATGTATAGGAAGTGATTAAGTCAAATAGGTGTCCATGGAAGGTTAATTCGCATTTCTCTGCTGCCGGCCCAGATGTCCATAGCCCCGACGGAGATGCATATGATTCTTGTCACAACATTGCTCTACTGCCAGCCGAACATCCATAGCCCTAGTAGAGTTGCTGGAAACACCCCTAGAGAGAGTCTTGAGGTGGATTTTATTTGATATTTTTAATTTTGATATGATTTTTCATCTTTTGATATTTTTATTTTTTCGCATAAAGAGGTTCCACTCTCTTGAAAAATCTCAAGGGGTTAAGAATCACTAGTGGCTTGTTGGAGGATGGAGATGAGTGTGGTGATGACATTGACTAGAGTGTCAAAATATACACCCAAGGGTCTTCACCATAAGTTGATTAAGTGTGTGGATCTATAGGAGGACAATGGTTCTTGAATATTGGAGGTAATGATAAACCATGGTCACACAATTGTAATAGGTATGGTTTTCTTACAACATGTGTGAGCAAGCTGATCTAGTGTTCAAATGAATGGATTTTAAGAGGATATAAATGATGTTATGATAGAGAATGAATTGGATGCAAAGGGATTTGGATTTTGGATGAAAGGAGAATGAGTGGGAAGGAAAGAACATCATGGGCAGGTGACGAATTATGTGCTCAATCCATTTTTAAGTGTTTGGTCTTTGTAGGGTGATTAAATGATTTGGGATTAGGTGGAGTGGTTGGGATGGTAGGATCAATAAGAGGAGTGGTAGAAATGGGTTGTGATGGAGTAGTGGGAGGGATGTTGGTAGTGTTAGGTTTATAACCTAATCCTAAATGACCTGGATTTTGATGAAGGGAGATGGGTTTGCAAATACCTTGTTCATGGATGTGTAAGACTTTGCCTCGATGTTTCATATTAGTGAACATATTTTTGGCTATATGATATGAAGTGGATGGGGGATATGATTTCATATGGTCATCATGAGGCCCTGGGGTTGTAATTTCATCATCATAAGAGGCCAAACTTAACAAAGGAAGGGAGAGGGATTTGTTTTGGTTTTGGTTGGTGATGGATATTTGGATGTATGATGAGATTTGGATGGTTGAAAAATTTTGGATGTCAAGTGGAGTTTGGATGATGGATGATGGTTAGGAAAAGGATTATGATGAAAAGGTGGTGGATAGAGAGGTACACAAATAAGAATTCCTTTGTTAATGAGATTTTGGACATAAGAGATAAATTGCATACAACGATTGGTCGAGTGTCCATGCGTGAAATGGAAGTCACAATAATAATGTTCCTGATACTAAGATGGTTTGGGAAGGTTTTGATTTCATGATTTGATTGGGGGATGGATGATCATGTTGAAGGTTTTAGGCGATGGAAGATGGTCGTCAAAGATTCTCCTAAAGGAGTGAAGTGGTTTGGGTTAAATGGTTTGGATGGAGTAGGAAGTAATGACTTGGAGGGAATAGGAAGTAATGGTGTAAGATGAGGTGGCTGATTTGGATTTATAAATTGGATTAGATTCTTGTGGTGTAGAAGATAAAGGGGATAGATTAGGATTGGGGGGCAAAGTGGATAATTTGGGATTGGAGGACGAAATAGATTTGGTTGATTTTGGATTGGTGGGACTATGTGGTTTTGGTTTAGGATTAGATTGTTTTGGATTGATAGATGTAGATGAAGGGGATGGGGTAGATTTAGATGAAGGGTATGGTTTTGATATGAGGTTCATATTAGATTTGGTCGATGTTGAGGATTTGGGATATTGGTGTGGTGTAAGAACCACATTAAATTTGGTCGATTTAGGGGATGAAGTAGATGAAGGTGGCATATGAGTCTCATTAGATTGGGTATGAGATGGGGTAGGGAGAGGATTGGGATTATATTTGTTATGTTTGGGAGTTGGTGACTTAGGAGTCAATTTATATGTTTTAGGATTGGGAGATGGTGGATTTGAAATAGGATTAGCGGATAGGATCATGTTAGGTTTAGGTGATCGAGGGGTTAAGAAAGGATTAGGTGTGAATGAAGAAGAGGAGGGTGATTTAGGATTCATGGTGGATGAGATATTATTGGGCTTAGGTGATGGAGGGGATGAGATAAGCTTAGAGGATGAAATTGTTGATGGTTAAGTGGAAGTGGGACTATCTAGGAGAAATTCTGTAGGATTAGATTGGGGTGATGAAGATGACGAGGATGGAGGACTAAGATGAGATGTGGGTGATATTGATTTAGGATTAAGTGAATGGGACTCGATGATAAGTTTTATGATGATTGGATTTAGGAGTTGAGGTTTTAGACAATGGTGGATTATTTGTATGAGTTTTGATGGGACAAAGGTGTATGTCATGATGATTGATAAGGGATTTGGAGGTTGGGGTTTGTGATGGTTGCATGGGTTTGGGATTGGTGGCTAGACTAACAAGGACATAAAGGAGGTCCTCTTGGTCTAGGTCAAAATTAGTGAGGTGGTCAAAGTTGATGTAATTAGATTTTAGGGATAGTGGTTTATGTTGTTTAGGTAGCGGTGTGGATTGGGATGATTCGGTTTCGTTAAGGAGGAAGTCAATGGGGTGAGAATTAGAGATCTTAGGAAGGGGAAATTGTGGATGGGTTTGGTTGGGAGATGATAGTTTAAGGTTGATTGGTTGATTGAAGATTAAAGATGGGATATTTTTTGGTTAAGTTGGTGGATGGTTTTTAGGATGTTAGGTTCAATATGTGATGGTTGATTCAGATGATGAGGAAAGGATTGGTTAAGGTGGGATGTTAGGTTTGATATTTTTTTATTAAGGTGTTGGATAGTGTGTGGGACTTTATGGTTAAAGAGAGATGATTGAGCTTGATGGGTGGGGGATGATGAGATAGCTTGGTTGATGGATTTAGAGAAAAGGTAGGGGTTTGGATATTGGTTTAGAAAGGACAGGGATTGAGGATCAAATGCCATGGCTAGATAAGATGTGTAGGGGATTAGATTTGGATTAAGATTGTGGATTAAGGACGGATGATTATGATAATGTTTGTTTAATTAAAATTTTAAAATGATAGGATGGTTAAGGGTGTTTAAAAACCAAAAACATACAACACACACCCTAACTAGTCAAGTGGGATTGCAATCAAGCTATAGCCCAATTTTAATACCACACACCGACGATGGTGCCACAATTGACTCTCCACCTATGTGTCAATGTGGGGTCGGCTAACGAGTGATCTTAGGAGTGCGGCCTCCTTGCACTATAGCTTAATATGTGGCCAAGAGGTTGCCTAGTCTAGGATGTACGAGCTCACTAGGGGAGTCCCTAATATACCTTGCGGTATGTGGGGCCCAAGTCTATGTTACAAGGATGTTGTCTAAGGCCTAGGTATTGGGACGTGGAATCCCTCACTTCACATCACTCTTAAAACAAGAAAACACTAAGCCAATAACGATAAATTGTCTAAGAATTTATATACCCCGCTAGAACAAGGGGTATGTTTACTTGTGTGGAGATGAAGCCCATGGTCACGAGACTCCTAGGAATATAACAAGTGTGTGGGTATCACTTCAACGTCACGTTACCCGAAAAAATAAATAAATACAGGGCCGTTGGTGTCTGTCATTGACACCCTCTCCTACCCAATCAATAGGTCGACTAAAGTCCATGAGATTTGCACCCCCTCTCTATGAGACACTTATTATCAATCTGGTTGAATCCTACAACTCCGACATCTATATCTATATCTCTTCGACTAGACACCAAAGCCTTATATCATAGATAGAAACTTTATATGAATCCATACAAATGGGAAGGCTGGCCACTTTTGATCCTCAAGATCATCCTATGATGCGAGAGGAGAGCATATATGGGTTTTCCTTTGGGATGAACAAGTAAAAATCAAAATACAAAAAAATGATTATAAATGCAAGAAAATGGATTCAAGATAAAATGACTAAAAATTATGTAATGGGGTCTTCAAGAGGAGGCCTTGAAAAACCAAGGATTAGTAGTTTGTTTATAACCCCAAATGTCTTGGACTAAAAAAGCTGCAAAACAAAAAGGATTAGTAGTTTTAGATTGATTTTTATCTTTGGTAAGTGTAGGAAGCTACACACAAAGTGTTAGTAGTTTGGAACAAGAAAAGACAATTTAATGTGTAGTTAAAATAATAAGATTTAGGAAAATGAAAATGATGCGGGATCATCATCCTCATAGCTTGAGAGTACAATAAAGTTGAATAAGCCTTTTTTAGGCTTTCGAGCATAAACAAGGAGTTGTCAAAGTTTAATCTCTCCATAATATCATAGTTCAAATTCAAATGTGTGTGTACATTTTTATAAGAATAAATGAAAAACCTTGTAGTAGGGGTAATATGTCAAGTTTGACTAGGTATGAGTGGTTGAATAGGTAGGAATGAGTTTTCATGAGTTTGATAAGGTCATAAAGACCATAAAAAGAGATATGTAATGAGTATGAGGTGTCAGGATGAAGATCATCCAAATTTCCTATGTTTAGAATATTGTTAAGCATCCTAGGGATAGACTTAGTCAAATAAGGAGCTAGTTGAGCTTCTTAAGGAGTTGGAATAGCTAAGTAAAATAGAATGGAGTGAAAATTTTGAATGGAGAATTTTGTAACATGTTAGAGAAGGATGAATGATGCATGTATGAAGTTTGAAATAAAGAATTGGATTTTGTTGGAAGGATTTTTGCATGTTCACAATGGTGTGTTGAGAAGCGTGTCCTGCAAAGTGGTCTTAAAACCCTCAATGCTATCTATCTATGTTGAATCTCTTGAATGCTAAAATAAGAAGCTTTTACGGGGCATGGAGAACTCTATTATAACTTTTGTAAGCTTTGAACATGTGTAATATGATTTTTAAGACAAATTGTTCCTTCTCGGGATCTATATAGGGCTTTGTTTAACTTTTGACTGTACATGTGAATCGAGTTATAAATGTCAATAATTCTCTATTTGGGCATGAATTAGAAAACCTCCAAATATCATGTTGATTTGAAAAGCGTAGTGAAAATCTAGATAATAATTATTTCAAGTTCTAATGGAGATTGCACGGTGTATAGGCTTATAGAGAAAAGGATATAGTTTCTCATTAATGTTGATTGTCATGACCTTAGAATGGTGTGATGGATGGAAGTAGGTTAAATTTAAGTGTCTAAATAGCCCTAATATGAATTCCACAAAGAATATGTCATCCTCTCAATGCAAATTCAACTATATAGGGCTTAAGACTGTCCTAGATCACTTAGTAAGTCAGTCAAGAAGGTGAGTTGGACAAATTGAGTTAAGGATCGGCAAGAGAGTATGAAGGACATATTGAACATGAAAAAGGAGACCGACATCATTGATATTGTGTATTGAAAGGTATGGGGTAGTGTTTTGACACCTGAGTTGAATTGAGAAAGGCTATAAGAAACTTGGGCAGAGTATCAAGAATTCAGTTTGAAGGATTTTGCTCGAATCCATTGAGGAGCATAAGTAGGTGATGTGATGTCTCTAACCATCTTGACCAGGTATGGGTAATATTGTGGCTTTGTTTGTAGCATGATTCCATGGTAGGACAAAGTATGGTTAAGAGGACATAGAGAGCACATGTGCTAATAACCCCAAGGAAGGAACATGAAGTATGAATAGTCCTTGCATGAAAACACAGGGGACTAGAACACTTGTATAACCTTAAGTGTTGTGATTATAAATTGTCAAATATGATAGCTAGTACTTCTTATACCCAAAGTGGCTAATATAAACCGAGCTTATGGGACTAAATCTGTACTTTACATAAAACAGGACAATATTAACAAGATTGGTGGATGATTTAGCATTTCATGCACATGGACAGAGGAGGTGAGATAAATTGAAGGTCAATTGACACCCATTTGGTTAGTACCAGTAAACTCTTTCTTGGTGCCTTCAAGATACTAATCATTCCAATTTAGACAAAGTCTTAGTATTGCAAGCATGCGAATGGAGAGCTAAATTCGGGGCAGTATTGTCATGGTTGGTGAATGATTCTTCATTGCAACGAGGTCCATATAGGAGTTGAGAAGACACTTGAAGGTCCTAGTTTGAAGTCTTTGTAACATTTTGTGGAGTATCTAGTTTTGGTTCAAAAGGTTACACCAGTGGAGTGAGAAGAAGCACCTTAATGAGGTTGAAAGGAACAAGATACAAGCTTGAAGGTGGAGAACTAGCAAGAAAAGAGGAGGATGAAAAAGGTTGCATAGGGGATGAATCGGATAGGAATTAAAGGGTAAAACAAAGAAAGATAAGGTGAGGTGAGTATGAATCCTGCAAGAAGGTAGTAGAATGAAATCAGGTCTAAGGTGGACATTTAAGCATTGAACATGAATATGAATTGACAAGGACATAATATGAAGATGTATGAAGGGTAAACTTGGAGTACAATAAGCACAATAAGGAATATATTTTAATGTAAGGTTTGAAGGTAAGCTAAGATGGCACATAAGAAAACCATGAATATATTGTATAATAAAATGCTAAATTAACACTTTCATTGCATAGATATTTTCAATACCTTTAGTCGTTTCGAGTTCGAGATCAAAATTTATGGCTCTCAAAAGGTAGGAAACAAAAGCGCTACAACACAAAGCATAGGCGCCAAAATAGGACATAGGCACCACTTTAGAACATATGCGCTACTTTGTGTGAAAAATGCTACTTTATGTGCAAATGCGCTACTTTGCCTACAAACGCGCTATTTTGTCAAAAAGACAATTTTAGGGATTTAAAGGTTGAACAAAAGTGCTAAAGTATTTACAAATGCGCCATAGGGTTTACAAAAGTGTTGTTTCATGTCAAAAGTTGAAACAGAAGACTATCACAAAAATTGAAATTTCAAGGGGTAAATCTCAACAATTTTTTTCTCAAATTTAGACAATTTGTTCTAAATATTAAATAATATTTAAAACAATCAAAATTTTGGGGGTAAGCCCAAGTGGGTGCCAAAATGTAATGCAAGAAAATATTAGATGAATAGAAATGTGAGAAAACAACTAAATTGTTTCCCTAATCTAATATTCTCAAACAAAACCTCAGATAAAGCAATGGATGGAAAGAGAGAGAAAAAATACCTACACTTACCTACAAGATTCCAAGCTCCTCCTTTAATGTTTTAGATTTTATCTTGAGTTGTTGACGATTCTTGGATTGCTTCAGATTTTGGAGACACTTGGGCAACACCTCCCCTTTTCTTACAAGGGATGATTGATAGATTGGATGATATAGTGATAATAGAAATGGATTGATTGGATAAATAAAAGAGCAAAGTTTTTCTTTGGATTTTTAAGATGGATCTCATGGAGGATGAGAGATAAATTTATAGCTAAGGAGTGGAGGATTCAATGGCTAGGATAAAGCCATCTTGGATTTGGATCAAGGGTGGAGAATTGATGAGAGGAATAGAGGATTCTAGAATTTGAATTCAAATTCCATGGAGGGAAGAAGCTTCCATTGAATTAAAAATTCAATGGAAGGAGAAGGTTATAGAGGCTTCTAGATTTAGAAGCCTCTAGATTTAGAGGTGTGAGGATGTGATTGAGATTAGGATTAGATTAGGTTAAATAAATATGATTAGGGATGTGATTTGATGGAAAGGCTAGGTGTAGGGATGTGTAGGGTAGGTGGTAGGTGAGATGTAGGAATATTAAATTCCTATAAAATGTTAATAGGGATTAGAAATAAGATAATATGATATTATTAATGAATTAAAGGTTTGAGATGGGATATAATAATGAAATAAAAAGATTTGGGATAAACGATAAAGGGGCAAATATGTTAAAATTGATTACATAATAATAATTAATCTTGTGATTAATTATTATTGGATGGTGTTAGGATATTTGTGGGACATGTTAATCATAATTAACCATGTTGACATTTTAAATGTCTACACCATGTATTTGTAAGTTTGTATTGTATTGTGTACATTTGTTACAAGTATTAGTTTGTTATCCTAATATTGAATGGTTAATGTTGGAAATTAATTAATCATAATAACCTCGTGTAGCTCCTTTTTCATTCGGGTTTTGTTATTGTTGTAAATCCCTAATCAAACCTAAAAATTGTGATAACATAACATAACAAGTAAGCAAGAAAAGACCACCAAGGACTCTAGGATTAGAACCAAACAACAAATATGGGGATATAGTGGCTTGTATGAGTGATTCCTTGATGGAATGTTCATTGCCTCTCAATTTGTGGATGTTGAAAGCATGCCATATATCATTTCCATGCACACTTAACTCAAGCATCGTATATGTTCAAAATAACAAAATTAAGAATTAATTATGTCACAATTTAAACATAAGTTTTATTGTATTGATTTTACATGAAACAAAATTATATCAATATTTATCGTCGTCACCTATAGTATTATATTCATCATACACATTTGGTTCATGTGCTAAGTTTTGTCACATGTTATAGTCATCATTGTCAATAAGGATAGTAACCAATGAAATGTTATCCAATATCATTTGTCATAATCATCATAATACAATAAGTGTAATAAGCAATACAATGTTAAGCAATATCATAAGTCAACATCATCATGATCTAATAACGGTGATAAGCCATATCATGTAGCTCAAAACATAATAAACATCATAATACTGAGACATATATCGAATCAAAATGGTACTCCATAGTGCTCGTATCAACATTATAAATGTCTCAAAATATTGAATTAGATGTATAATAATTAGGAAAACAATGATAAAAGTGGGCATGGCATGATGTCATCCATTTTTTGTAAGGATCATAACATATTAAAATTTATCTGTTTATAAAGATCAAATCTACCGACCAAAGTAGGATTAGAATTTGAATGAATGAAGATGTGAAAAAGGAACCAAAAATGTAAATAAAATTCAGACCATCTATTTGCACATAAATCCTAAAATTTCTTAGCACAAAAGAATTAAAAAAGAAATTAATTTTTAAGGCAACCAAGTGGTATGATTTTGCAAAAGTTGTTGAATGCTCATAGGAAACTTGCTACTTTGTTTAAAAAAATTAATTTTAAAATATTGAAGAGAAAAACAAAAATTATAAAGTTTAAATTTGCATGGATGGGGATTTTATTTTGAGGAAAGGAAAATTTGGGAATAAGATCAACAAGAAAAATTTATAAGTTATGGCACGGGATAGTGGAAGATTAATGGAACAAGTATGGAAAGACACATAAGAAGAGAGAGAAGGGCAACTCCAAACAAGTAAATTTAAGAAGTCGTATAAGAAGAGAGGAGAAGTCATAAATTTGGGTACAATAGAAGAGGAAAGAATGTCACCTATGGAGAAGGAGAGGAGGAAGCCAAAAGAATATAAATGGCAAATAACAATGAATTATTATACCATTATATCATCTAACGTTCATAACTTGGTTTTACTATATAAGCAAATCATAGATAACACCATTAATATAATTCCACAGTAAGCAAGCATGGTATTGTGGATGAGAGATATTTTAATGTTTGTGGCTATAATTTGTAAATTTTGTCTCTTTCAAAGTGGAATAAAAAGCTTTGTGTATATTGGTATTTAGGTATTTTTACCATTGTATATTTTTTTACTTGTAATTGTTGTCTATATTTAGCTTGAGATGGTTTGATTTTGTAATTATATATATTTTTTTCCGAAGAAGCTAAAAAAGGCCATCCCATTCTATATATTTCACTTTGTAGCCTCAAATATTTTTAAGCGTTATGACATCCCTCACAAACCAGGAATTTCTATGTGAAGGCCTCTTCCTCTAATTTTGTGTAATTTATAATTTCCTAAAGTTTTCCGACTTCAATCATGCATCGTAAAACATGGCGAAACATTGTGACTTCTTGTTGGCACTTTCATAAAGCGTGGGAAGAGCGTAATGGCCGAAGTGGATTGTGATGGAGGGGAAATATTGTGCTCTTGTTGGGTGTATTCTTCAACAAGAAGATATTCAATTCGTCCCAACTGCGATGCCATCTCATTGTTGCATCCGATGATCTCTTGCTTTATCTAGATAACCAAGATGGAATGCTTTATGTAGTGAATCCATTAACGATGCAAATTCAACAAACTTACGGATCCCATCCAGAAGATCAATTCATGTCGACTTATCTCAAGAGTGAGAGGCACACTTTTGATGGAGTTATGATCAACCTCGAGTGGATTCCATGACCCTTCATTACAAGTGATTTTAAGGCCAACTTAAGTGGCTTGAATGATACTTTGATATATAGATATGTAGATTTATCATGGAAAAACAAATTTGTTGAGGGAAAATTGAGAGGCTTGGTATGCGGAAAATGGTTTCCACATACAATTTATTGTTTTCTAATGCACCAAGAGCTCTTGCTCACGAGTTATTGTTCTATAGCCCTCCCTCTTCCATCAATCTCACATTAACTGTTGGTGATAACATTGTATTTGCAAAGGATTTGTATAAGGAGGATGATTATAATGGTGATTTTGATTTTTTCATTTGTCAACCATCGGACATGCACTTTGGATACCACCCTATGGAATAATAGTTTTTATTATTTATGAGCTCGATGAGGCTTCTTGTGAATGGAATATCATTTATGTCTGTCGATGGAATGCTATTTGTGTGTTGGAATCAATAAATAAAGAGTTTGATGAAATACATTGTGAGAGAGAACTTTTGAGAGAACTTGTGGTGGAAACATAGATTATGTTTCGATAATCCCCAAGGATAGTGACACAGTGTTCACAACATCAAAATAAACTTTGATTTCAATGGTCACAACCACGAAAAACAATACAACTTTCCTGTGCGGTTGATATTTTTGCCCTCTCCTTAAATGGGTTTCATGGAAAAGCTTAAACAATTATTAATTCATGGGTTGTTTAACCTAGAGAGATCAATCGATGATGAAGCTAACACAAACTATCTTCATCATCATTTGTTTGTCCACTAGGATACCAAGTGAAAATGTGGATATTGAACTCTAACTCATCCATGAATATGAGTAAACCTATGATACCAAAAAGGGTCAGTCCTATTTACCCCATAAATGGCAAGGTCACACAACCTAGCCATTGCTTCGTGCAAGGACACTTAACTTATAGAAATGGTCTTTTGGAAGAATTCTAGGTGTATGAAAGGAAGACACCCTTGTTAGCTCTAATTCATGTCTCCAAAGACGTTAGGGGTTTTAAACTAGTCATGACACAACTAAGAGAGAAGACATGGTAGAAGAATTAAAACTTAGCTAACTTTCGATAGTTTAAGTGTAATGAATTTATATCATACATTGTGATCGTTATGAGGGGACTATAATAATTACAATGGTCAACAATTGCTTACATGCAAACAAAACAACATGAGCTTCTGCATCTAGTACCACCGATTACAACTCAATAATTTATCCAAAACAAATATGATTATCATTTTATCACAAAGGCAGTAATATTTCTCTTTCTTGATACAACATTGTTATTCTATAATTCGCACCAAATAGTGCTACTAATTACCAATTTACACTGTATTCATTTAAGTAAGTAAAAACTATCATTACAACATATTAAGCATGATATTAAATCCTCCTATCCATGGTACATGCAACCACCACATGGTCCACACAACTGCTGGCATGTCATCTATCTACAATCTAGCATAATTTATGATTTAATAGTTTTCCAATAATAATGAAAAAAATAGTTAACACACTTCTAGGGAGAGTAAGGAATATAACTTCCATTTCAACTCATTTTCAAGGCTAAAGAGAGAAATAGAGAGAGGAGAAAGAAAACACCATTTTTCCACAATGAAATTCTTTTCACAACACATGTCGAAGAATGTTTCCTATAGTCATATGTTAGTGTTTAAAGGGCTTCCTGATCTATATTTGCTCGAATAAGGTCATACACTAGTTTTCCCCATTTTGTTACAAGTTTTCAAAAAGGGTCAAATTAGACAAGTAGCTCAAAAATCTGCAGTCAAAAACAACCTCTGAGGGTGAAATAAGCAAGGACTCAAATCCCTACATATTCCCCTACATAAAGGGAAACACTCAGAGCTGACAAAACCCAAAAATGATGAATTGGGTTCAATTGGCACCCATCTTTCCGGAGCTACCGATCGTAAATGCACCCGAATGACCTTGTCGCCCAACAACTGGGGGCCTACAAAACGCACTTGGAAAACTAGCCTACAAGATGGATTTATCCAAATTAAGGGTTGGTATTGATTTTCGTGGAGAAATACTAGAGGTATGCCGAAGCCAAATTCTATTTCTCCACCTAGGGCCTAAACTATGGGTCAAAACCAAACCGCATTTTTAAAATTTCAACAGTTGTCTAAAACTATGAAAAGGGTCAACATGGCTCTTAGAGGGGGTGACGAAAAATGCATAAGCGAACATTTGAATTCGTTCTAAGGTTTGAAACAACACTCCACGTGACAGGGTACATAGTCAAAGCTTAGCTTTCCCATTTTAGAGGTTCGGGGAGGTTTGGCACATCACCGAAATAGGGTTCTATTAACTTTTGCAAGGTAACCAAAAGGTAGCTTTAATATAGAAAACAAGTTCGATTGGCATTTAGGTGATCTTCATTATCCATAATTGTTATCAAAGCGATCTGAACATCTAAGGAGGTAAAACATGAACTGTGTTTGCACTCAACATAAATTCCTTCTAGTTACATAGGAGGGAAACAGAATTTTAATGGTTGGTATTACAACTCATTAAAGTTCACCGAAGCATATGCATGATTGATTTTTTTCATAACCATAAGCAAAGAAAAACTAGGAACACGTAAATCATGCAAGAAGGGGGAAGATAATCATCCCTGCGAGATACAAAGCGAATAACGTTGCTCCGAGCAAGAAGAACACGTGCAAGCTATGTGGATGCAAGGGTGGTTTTCGAAGGATCAACTCACATTTTCATGGCATTTTGTCAAACAGTTTGTGTGTCTTGTGCTTGCTTCCCACATTTTTGCATACACGTCTATCAGTGCACTATCAACTATAGGATCTGGAAAAATTCCCCTCCTAAAGCTTTGGTACACGCCCATACCCAGTTTCAAAGCTCCTATCATGGCACAAGCAGGGTGCGCACTGGCAAGGGTTGTGACAGTTTGGAAAGAGGCTGGCGAAGGTTGTGGAGCCCGGCTTAACACCTGCTAACTATATTTTACAAAACAATTCACACGCAAGGTCAAAGCTTCCACATTTTACATAACTGTAGCCATTATAGCCCATGTCCACAACATAAAGGTTGTGCCCAGCATGCTAAAAACAAAAGAGATGAAGCTTACATGGTTAGGGTGAGTTCCTAGGACCATGTCTCGTCCAAGCACTTGCCAAACAGTCCGCATACTTCACCCCTCGAGCTCAGCTCACTTACAACCACAACATATGACAGAAAATCCCTTCCATTTGGCTTAATTGGACGTCATTATCTGTCCCAAAGCTTCTATCCAAACGCAATAGGCAGAAATGCGGCCCATGTTGTGGAAAATCTGGTTTTATACCAGCGAAAGACGTTTGCTTCAGATTTTCATGGCTTCCCCCCCTGGCGGCCACTACCAAGCACATACCCATCTTCCATAATCAGCCAAGAAACCCTAAAATCGCCCCAAATGGGCTCTCTCTTTAACATATTTTTATTATTGTGTGTGTGTGTGTGTATATAAACCATCATTCGTATTTCACTGTTAATTCTATTATTTATAATTATTATATATATTGATTCTAATAATAATAATAATGACCATATTATTATCAACTTGCATTAGACATTCAGAAGCGAGTATATTTTGATAACTCATGCACACCCTTCACTCTAACCTCCAAAACGAATTGTTCGACAAGGTTCCCTTTGAATAGTAGAAATTACCAACCCTTGGTCAGCAGGGATGATTATGGAATGTCATGACCGAAAGAGACTCAAAGATGGGTCCAATGACTTATGGATGTAAATCTTCCCCTACACTAACCAAGATTTACACAATAATCTTCAAGGATTGATCATTAAATTTTTGTGAAACATCCCCAATGCAACCCTAAATGATCTCAACTACCTTAAGAAGAGTTCACCAATTGAGTACGATGAAACACGTGTCTACACTGTCACCCAACTTCTCTCATCAATCACGGGTAGCCAACAAGGAGGGACACTACAGAAACACAATTAAAATCAATATTCATTGTCATCACCTACGCTATTATATTCATCATACACATTTGGTTCATGTGCTAAGTTTTGTCACATTTTATAATTATCATTGTCAATAAGGATAGTAAGCAATGAAATGTTATCCAATATCATTTGTCATAATCATCATAATACAATAAGTGTAATAAGCAATGTTATGCGAGGAGATGTCCCCTAGATCTTGGTGAGGTCCCGGACATCCCAAACATTTCGGGGACTTGAGGGGACGTCCCCATTTTTTTTAAAATCTTACAAAAGTTTTATGGTGTTTTGAATTTTAAAAAGATGTTATTTTTACCAAGAACATCAAATTATAATATTGAAAGTACCTAAAATATATTAAATATAGTTTAAATGCCTAAATGTCATTGAAAAAAGTTAAAATATTGAAATATTAATTTTTATGTATTATTTTAAAAGGTGTCCCCAAAAATTGGAATTTTTTTGTCGTCCTTGAAACCTTGTCCCTCCATATCCCTTGTCACCCCGTCCCGAAACTTAGGTAACTATAGTAATAAGCAATACAATGTTAAGAAATATCATAAGTTAACATCATCACAATCCAATAACAATGATAAACAATAACGTAACTCAAAACATAATAAACATCATAATATGAACATATATTAGATTCAATTTATGCTACTCCAAAGTGCTCAAGATCAACATTATAAATATCTCAAAATATTGAAATAGATGCATAATAATAATTAGGAAAACACTTATAATGGGCATGACATGATATCATCCATTTTTTATATAGATCATAACATATTTAAATTTATATGTTTATAAAGATCAAACCTACCCACCAAAGTAGGATTAGAATTTCAATGAATGAAGATGTGAAAAAGGAACTAAAAATGTAAATATAAATGTGGACCATTTATTTGCATATAATTCCTAAAATTTCTTAGCATAAAAGAATTTTTAATAAAAAGGTAATTAATTTATAAGGCAACCAAGTGGTATATTTGTGTTAAAGTTGTTGAATATTCATAGGAAAATTGTTACTTTTCTTTAAACAATTATTTTTAAAATATTGAAAAAGAAAACATAAATTATAAAATTTAAATTTGTAAAAATGAAGATTTTATTTAGAGATCGGAAGATTAAGGAAACAAATATGGAAAGACACATAAGAAAAGAGAGAAGGGCAACTCCAAACAAATAAATTTAGGAAGCCATATAAGAAGAGAGCAAAGTCATATAAATTTAAGTAAATCATAGAAGAGATAAAAATGCGGCCTATGAAAGAGGGGAGGAGGAGGCCAAACAAAACTTAAATGACAAATAACAATGAACCATTATACCATTATATTATCTAACATTCATAACTTAATTTTACTATATAAGTAAATCGAGGTATTTTTATCATTGTAAATGTTTATTTGTAATTGTTGTGTGTATTTTTAGCGAGATGGCTTGATTTTTAGCGAGATGGTTTGATTTCGTAATTATAGATTTCTTGAGGAAGAAGCTTAAAAAAAAGGCCGTCCCGTTCTATATATTTCGCAATGTAGGCTCGAGAGTGTTTGTTAAGAGTTATGGCATCCCTCACTAACCACGAATTTCTGTGTCAAGACCTCGTCCCTCTAATTTTGTGTAATTTATCATTTCCTAAAGTTTTCCAAGTTCAATCTGTCTGTAAAACATGGCGAAACATTGTGACTTCGTGTGGCACTTTCACAAACTGTGGGAAGAGCGTAATGGCCAGAAGTGGCTTGTGATGGAGGGAAAAGACTGCGCTACTGTTGCCATGTTTAACAGGGGCGGATTCTTCATCAAGAAGATATTCGATTCGTCCCTGCAACGCCATCTCATTGCTGCATCCGGCGGTCTCTTGCTTTATCTGGATAACCAGGACGGAATGTTTTATGTGGTCAATCCATTAACGATGCGATGTCGACAGCTTCCTGATCCCATTGTGGGAGATCAATTCCTCTCCACTTATCTCAAGAGCGGGAGGCACACTTTTGACGGAGCTATGATCAGCCTCAGTGTGGATTCAATGTCTCGTCGTTACCAGGTGATTTTTAAGGCTTATTTAACTGGCTGGAATGATATTATGATATATAGATCTCTAGATTTATCATGGCAAAACAAAGTTGCTGAGGGCAAATTGAGAGGCTCGGTATGCGGAAAATGGTTTCCCTATAAAACTGCCGCCAATCAGACAGTTTATTGTTTTCCAATGCACCAAGAGCTCCAGATCATGACTTCCGGTTCCTACAACCCTCCCTCTTCCATCAATCTCACATTAACTGGTGGTGGAAAGTCGTCTGATAACATTGTATTTGCAAAGGATTTGTATACGGAGAATGATTATAATGGTGATTGTATTATGTTCATTGGTACAACCATGAGAGAGGCACTTTGGACACCACCCTGTGGCAGGATGGTTCTGATTATTTATGAGCTAGATGAAGCTTCTTGTGAATGGAATATCATTTCTGTCTGCAGATGGAATGGTATTTCTGTGATGGAATCAGTAAGTATAGGGTTTGATGAACTCCTTTGTGAGAGAGAACTTTTGGGGAGCAATGGTGGTGGAAACAAAGATTATGTTTGGATAATCCCCAGGGATAGTGATACAGGTGTTCACAACAACAAAATAATAAACTTCGATTTCAATGGTGACAACCACGAAAACAGCATAGCTTTCCCTATGCAGTTGAGATTTTCGCCCTCTCCTTAAATGGGTATTATGGAAAAGCCTAAACAGAATTCATGCACTCTTTAGCGCTTCTTTTTTGTTGGTGTTTGTGTCTCTTCAAGCCTGTACCCTGTACCTTCAAGAATAAAAAACATCTGCCCCCAGTTTATGGGGGTTTGGGTGTGTACTTGGTAAGATTAGGATATGATCAATCTTCGTAAAGCAGCCTGCAGGGGTATTCTCTTGTCTTCGTAAACCAAGGGGTTTTCTATTGTATGGTGGGTCCCCATTGTAAAAAAAAGTTTAAGGGTCAGCTTTGTTATTATTGATTAAGACTTTGAAGCAAGGTTAATTGTTGATTAAGATTTTGAAGCAAAGTTAATTACCAAAACTCTTACATGCAATGTCTCAAATAGGGAAGATATATTCATTAATTATATTTCAGATTTGTGTGGTTTTGTTTCAATCACCTACAAACTATTGTGTTTTTCTTTCTAATTGGACATCAATCTTTAGAAAACTGTCTTCTACATCAAAGTCTACAATCCCTGCAATCTAAGCAAGAGCAACAATATTTTAAGCCCCATCACGAGAAAAGCCTTTCAAGACAACAAATTTCCTTTTCTAGCTCTCAATAATCTCTAAAGCACAATCAAAAATCAATATGGAATCCCCAGGTGTCTCTAGTGTCACCCCAAAAAACTCACCCAACAAATCTACCACGTGTCCTTGTTAAATTATTTAGAGGAAGGTTTTAAAGCAAGAATCTCAAAACAAGAGCAAAAGACCATGTAGTATAAAAACCGGATGCAAATTCCCAACCAAAAGCTTCATGAGCCCTTGATGGGACGTGGCTTTTAGTTTAGCATTTTGTACCTCAAGAGCAGTCTTTCCTGGTAATCTCACCACAAAGAAAAGAACTTTGAGGAAATTCATAAATTGGTTATACAAGGGTCTAATACATGTCCTCATTGTACAAAAGAATTCAGAATGTTGCAATCTACAAGAGGTTCTCAAATATGTGTTACTTTGGATAAGCAAGAAAGGGTTTAAGGGATTACTTGTTATTCCTATTATAATTTTGAAGCAACATTAATTACCAAATCTGGTGAGTTCTCATAGCCAGCATCAATACCGTCAGATATAATTTAGAGATGCAAAATGTGTAGGCATATAGAAGCATCACAATCTGTTAGGAAAAATGCTTCAATAAAATGATGGAATGTATTATGTATGAGAGGATTTTGTTTTTTTGGTAAAAGAAATGGGCAAATTTAATGTTAATTCCCAAAGCTAAGCATCTGCACATCTATAAGACGTACGCGTTGTAACTTTACATGCATAATCAATAAATCCTATTTTAAATTTGTCATCTTTCTAAATCGATAGTAATAATTAGAATATTTTAAGGCTCTTGGTACAGGGTCATTGCCACTTAAGGCAATCCAGGTTGTGGGTTCAATTCATGTGACTTATCTGCAATACATGGTGAGTTCCCTTTGCATTCCGCCAATGGGTTATAGGGAAGTTTGCAGTGTGTTTACCAAAAAAATATTTTATTTAGAAAATAAATATGTTTTGAAATTTTATAACTATTATTATGAGTAAACTTGAATTGTAAGTGTCATCTAATTATCAAACCCGTAAACAATAATCATCCTTTAATTATCAAATCCCTAAACAATAATCATATCTAATCTAGTATTAGTGAACGAGAAGTGCCTATCTTTGAATTTGTTCATTTATGGATATCTACTATAAAATAGATTGATGAAGTGCCTATCTTTGAAATTTCTCTTTTATGGGTATCTACTAAAGAATTGATTGATTACTACTCATGTTTCTAAACCACACAATTACTAGCAATTGTTCATATTAACAAGGTCTGTCAGATGGGATGGAAATGCAGTTCCATCTAATAGTTGATATTCAACTTATTTGATAACCTCAACATGTGTTTGTTCCTGCAATAGGGTCGGATGGAAACCAAAGAAAAGGGAAGTATGCAACAGATGTTAAAAAACTTAACTAGTGGCATGCCGTGTGACATATGTGTTGAAAATGTCCACACCATTTTGAGTGGCATGGGTTGATGATTCAAAGGTGTAACAAGAGCTATTTAAATTGTGTGGGATTGTAGATGTCCCATGTTAGGTTAGAGGATTGTTTCAATTCAACTAAAAAATGACAATTCATAGGAGTTTGATTTTGAATGTTAGGCAATGTGAACAACCTAGCCAAAGTCACCATTAACTAACCCTTTTTGCACCCATAGATTAGATGTTAGTATAATTTATTATCTTTTGCACAAAAGTACAATTATGTGTAGTTGGGTGTCATTGAGATTTGGTGAGACTTGATTTGAGCTATGTCCCACTTCACTTATTACAATAGGAACATGTAACAACTTTAACATCTACTTATTATGTAATGTTGTTGAATTATTTTTCACATATAGATGTTTGAAGCCTACAAAGCTTACATGTTCTTCAACTAAAATGTGTGATTTTTTTCTTGACATGAAAATATTTCATCCCTTTATAATTGGTTCTACATTTCTGATGTTGGCCAATATATTTTTGAATTATTTTTTGTTGTGCGTTGAATCCCTATCGACAAAAATTGTTGTCCAATGTTATAACTACTCCAAATGTTTTCCACAACATGTGGCCAAATGACTTTCCCATGTCCATTGGTATATCCTTAACAAGAGGAAGTTTCCCTAAGTATCCCACGAGTATAATAGAGAAATCCCCAAATTAATTTTATTATGTTGAAGAATCCCTCACGCAACCTGTTATTTATATTTTGAAGCATTTTTGAGCCTATGAAGCTCATCTCGTCTATGACCACGTATTTGATGTGCCTCATATTTTTTTGGAAGATTACTAACATTTTTCCATCAAGGAACTTCATTTATTGTATAGAAATTCAAATCCCTAACTTATAATTTTCACATTTATGTTGAATAAGCAACCCTAATTTGACTGAGAAGGGGAGATTTGCTTCTACCTATAATTTGTTAGTGTAGGTTTTTTATTCCATTTCATGTTCTTTATTGCATTACATGGTTTTTCCTACATATGTATTTAAGATTTCTTATGTTTCAACGAGATAGATGGGAGATACACTTCTCCACCTTAAATTAGGTGTTGGTTACACTTCCCCGCTCCCAAATTATACACCTCACGTAAAGATATTTTATAATGCATTCAATATACAAGTTATCTTTTGGCTCATGTTTGGTTCCTGTCTCTCAAAAATTTACTTTGTGTGTTTTTTATTAGTACTCGATGTTAGCCCACATTCTCTCATGGTATCAGAGATCATTCTTGTAATCAGGTATCATTATTTTGTGTGTGTTTATTTTGTTAAATTCTTTAATTTTTCAAGATTTTATCGCAGATCGTTTGATATCTGAGTATGCTCTTCTCTTGCATCTTTGGTGATACAAAATCAAAAAAGAACCAATTGCATTGGATGGTTTTTACAATGACCGAATAAGTAAATATATACAATTGGATTGAGTGTAGGGAGAAATGAAGAGACACGTGAGGACCTGGAAGGTCACAAGTCACGTGGGAGAGGGAGAGTTATGTGAGGAAAATGAAATACACCAACATTCCCCCTTATTTCATTGTGTTTATAAAAGTAACTTCGAAACATCAACATCATCATCTTATAATTATGAGTCATCATCTTGTTGTATCACGACATGTCCTATCTGCTTCTTGTGGCGAGGATAATGTTTAGAATTATTTAAATCGCTATGAGCAAATGTGCTCTTGTTTTCATAATTTCCTTGAGTCATGCCATTATATCAACAGTTAATAGTGTCTTGTGTATTTGTCATGAAAATTTGACACCAATGATCTTCTTTTGTTTGCTTCTTGGAATGCTTCTCTTGTTGACCCCTTCGATACTTGTGACTCTTCTGTTGTATAGAGATCAGTGCCTTTGCTTCAAATTCCTCGTGCACTATTTGGATGGATTTTTCCTACTAAATCATATTCACCAGTTCTTCAAATGACACCACTTGTTTGGTGATGTTTAAAGCCATGAAAAACATCCAGTGGGAAGGAAGAGCTCTCAAATTAATCAAGATTGGAATTTTTTCCTTCACCTTCTCATCGAGTGCTAACAACTCTTCTCATAACTCTGCCACACGATGTAAGAATTCATCTACTTTCTCTCCATCTTTCATACTAAGTGTATGAAGCTTTGTCTAGAGATGGAGGATCTTCATATGGTTCTTTTCCTCGTGGATGGTGGAGAGAGTATCCTAGGCCTCCTTTGATGTCATCACATCTCGTACATTTGTTTGAACCTCATCGGAAATGATGAGAGTGATCAACATCAAGGATTTTTCATCATCTTTGACATATTTCATCCTTTCATTAGCATTTCTTGGATGCGTCACCGTGCCACTGACGATTTCCCATAGTTCTTTAAACTTGAGATTTGTGTGAATCTTTATCTTCCAGGCGGCATAGTTTTATCCGTTGAGAAACTGAGCATTGGATAACAACAATTTGGGAGCATACATGATGCTAAAAATTAAAATTAAAATTCAATTTCTTACGGATGAAGAAGAGAATGAAAGTGAGCTTAGTATGCTCGTGTATTGAGACACAGACACTCATGTGGGAATTTTATTTCACGCTCATCATCTGCATCGTAGCCTTCTTGAATCTTGCAGTGAATCTTCTCTTCCTGGCAACGCACATCAAACAAGAACCAGTCAAGTAGTCCTTGACACATTATGTCATCAAATTGTAAGTTATCAATATTGTGAAGACTTTCGAACAATGAAAATTAGAAACCAACGCTCTCCAGGGCTTGACGTTGGTCTCTTAAGGGCTGCACATTTCCATGGTTTCTTGCAGTGTTACTAGCATCTATAGGAAGGATTAACATGCGCTCAAATTGATGCACTGAATCACACGCTTAACCTTGTTGACTAGTTTTGTACGTTCTACACGTTTTTGGTTGTCATAAAATATTTATTGATACTCATACTTGTCGTTCATGACACATGATTTCCATGTTTCTCTCTATTGCTACTATTCACAGCTTACTCCTCTAGTCTTATGTTGAATCCGGTTTATTTACCGTGCCGGAGGCTCTTCCTTGGCCGTTTGGTTAGTCACCTCACACGTCTCCACCTTTGTTTGTTTTTATATATCCACGCTTCTGCTGCTACACACATCCTACTTTAAATGGGTCTCCAAATTGGTGAAACCGAGTGTTCCACCACGCTCCTCTTCGCGCTTTCTTACTCCATGCTTGTTCTTAGTCTAAACTGTGTTTCCAAGCCACCTCTAGCAAAAAACCAATGTTTGTAAACAATGAAAGAAAACACGCTGACATGTTTGCAAATTTTTGTTACTCCAGATGATTCTCTTGCTAATGGATGGGTCACTCAAAAGACTTCCTTCCACGCACGTCTAGGTAAAAAAACACACACAACAAGGAAACAAAATGTTGTAAATCAAAGAAGAATTATGCAACAGTTTTTTATGACTGTTGATAGCATAATGTATTACGTTGAGGTCGGTTCAGGAAGGTTATTTGTCGGTTTCATTTACATAGGTAATCTATTTTGTAACCACCTACTCTGAAACAACTTCAATCGCTTCTCTCCATGTATATATTAGTTGTTTACATTGTAATAGAATCATTCGAACATGTTTGCACTCTCTTGATTTTCTAACAGTGGTATCAGAGATGTCTTCCTCTGTGGCCTGCGTGGAAGTCTCCTTGAAAGTGTTTGTTGTTTCCTTTGGGCATCACTAGATCTCTGCGTAAAGAATATCTGTCAATAGCCCAACTATGAATGACTTTGCATCCCTGCAAGTCAAAGGAAAGACAACACTCAAAGTAAAGCGCCGAAGCTCATCATGCACATTCGCAACAACGACACATAAAAGTCGTTGATCAACCTGCATAAGAAAAGTAGTTGCTTGGCATGTTTGTATTTAGCAGGAGGTGCTTATCATCTATGGCCAACACGGTATTAGGCAGTCAAGAAAAAAAGGCTTCTATGGTTAATAAGACAATTATAATAATTACATTGAATGAGGCATGCGCAATACCAAACTATATGATTGATTTTTCCTTGGAGAGCTTTCGTGTTGGGGAAGAAACTGGTATTCTTTTGAATCATCTTATTATAATTGCTTTCGATTAAAAGGCTTATGATCGTTGTATTCTCACTGCTAATGTCTGAAAATAGAGAAATAAGCATGGTAATGCGAGGAATTGCTCACGGCACCAGTGATTATTTGATAAAATCAATCCGAATGGAGGAGCTTCGCAATATCTGATAACACATTGGTCATAGGAGACGGGACTTTCCATGGAATGTGTAAAACCTTCATTACATATAATTTTTCCAGCAGCAAGCATTCAAAATATCATGAGACGTGTGGAAATAGTTTGAATCAACTGGAGGCTGGAGGATACACAGAGGTTGGAGGACAATTGACATCCTCGCGTCAGTCAATACGACGGGGTTGCCATTGTTATGGTGAAATTTTTTTAGTGTGCTTGTTTTTTTTTGTGCGTAGTGTGGTTTTGTTTTGTGCAGTGTGGTTTTTTCAATAAAAATGTTGAGCATTATTTTTCATTTTGGTACCTCTTGATGAAGAACATTATGAGGAGAAAAATCACTAAAGTAGCGCTTGGTTCTTGGAAAAGGGTTTGTGGAAATCCGAGAAACCACCAAAGTGTATAGTTGAGACCTCTAGTCACCTCTAGGTTTGTGGTCAACCTACAGACAGAAAACCATAGGGATTCGTGGTAATCTGGGAAACCACCGAAGGTGTTAGCAAAGAGATGTACTCATGTCACTTCCAGGTTTGTGGTAATCCTACAAGGAAAAACCAAGGTGTCACCAAGACCATGAAGCCACAAAGATGGCATGCCACCTCAAAGGTGAGCAAGCTACACGAGAGAGTGTAAAAACTTTTTACCATGTTTGAAATAAGGGGGTCCACTATCTGGAAATATGATGTTTAAAAATAATGTATTAAGGGAGGAATGTCAATATAATGTATTACGTTGAGGTTGGTTCATGTAGGTTAGTTGTTGGTTTCATCCACGTAGGTAATCTATTCTATAACCACCTACTTTGAAACCACTTCAACCACTTCTCTCCATGTATATAGTCATTGTTTACATTGTAATATAATCATTTGATCATGTTTGCACTCTCTTGATTTGCTAAACTTAGCACCATTTTCTTTACATGCAGGTCTCAGCTAATGTGCAGCTGGTCGCACAAGTCTTCAAAACATTATTTTCAAGCCACATATTTCACCAAAATTTGTCTTCAAGGTCTGATAACAAACACTTGAAAAAAATGCATGTTTGAATTTCTCCATGTTTCCACCAATTTGCCCAATTCACCCTGATACCAATGATACAAAATCAGAAAAGAACCAATTCCATTGGATAGTTTGTACAATGACTAAATAGGTAAATATATACAATCAGATTGAGTGCAGGAAGAAATGAAGTGACATGTGAGGACCTAGAAGGTCACAGGTCATATGGGAGAGGGCAATTTGTGTGAGGAAAATAAAATATGCCAACATTTGGATGATCTAGAGAAATATATAAGAGCAAAGGAAATAGGTGCTTTTGCAAGGTAATATTCATTCTAGGTATTTTATAGAGAAATAGGTTGTACCACTAAGTTTGGATCATGCCAAAACTATAGGATCAACAATAAACTCGAATATGCTTTGAAGCATGCCACATATGGGAATTTTTAGGTCTTGTTATAGTCATGTTTGGGCTATCTGGTGATATTTTGTATCATGAAAAAGTTTGTGAAAAATTGTGTTTCTAGGTTTTTCAAGATCTTTTACTTGTGTTTGAGCTCGTTGTTATACTGGTGGTGGTAGTAGATGTACTTACATTATGCATGATTGTACATGTTTTTCAAAAGCACCTATTGCATTTATTTGTTGGCATAGATTGTTTGCTAGTAGTTTGAGGTAAAATCATTTCTCTCAGCATCAGTGGTTGTATTATTTTCATGTGGCAGTGAAATTAGTACTATTTTTTATGAGGTAGTGGTGACAACACTATTATTTGTGTGCCAACACTTATTCTGCACATGTAGACTAGTTTACATGTTCCTTGAGGAACAAATGCTACCCTAGGAATAATAAGGCATTGAGAACCCTAGGCACAATAAGGGAGCTATCTTGATAGGGAGGTGCAAAACTCTTCTCTAAAGGAGACATCAATTTTTCACAATTTAACAAATTTGAAGAAGGGCACCTGACAACTTTTCCTACCCTTAGCCCCTAGTCACATAGAGTTTTAGTTGTTAGTAACTCCTTACACAAGGGGGATTAACTCGTGAGAGGTGAGTTTGTAATGACCCCCTATTGGATGATTGGAAAACACATCGGGAAATTTTATTTTATTTTTTAAAAACAAGAATTTATTAACTACACATACACAACTGGGAACAAAAATTGGTGTCTCCTAATTTTCTACACCTACACTTAAACATTCAAGAACAATCAAGAAGTAATATAATAAGTAATACAAACGATCTTGGAGTTATCTATCATATTGAGATAGGTTGCATCATACATTTCTAGTTGTGTAATTTTCTTTAATAATAACATAACTAAATTAATTATGCATGAACCACTAAGTACAATTTCTTACATGATTTTGTATATTATTTGTTTACCCCATAAACATAGGAATCACAGTTAATTCATTAAACATTTGCATTCAATTCATTAAGCATGTGCATTCAATCCATTCATACTAGTACATTAAGCAATATAAGTATTATTTCAATGATCAGTTCAAATATTACTTTAGTCATAATACAACCTCAACATAGGTTAAGTGTGCATGATTCATTTTTTCCCTTAAGCATGGTTACTACAATACATTGTGACGCCCACATTTTACACACACAAATACAACAGTCGAAATACTAGGATATTTTTTTGACTTACATTGCTCACTACACAACACCACAAGGGCTCCAGTAGAGAAACTCAACAACGCATAAGACACTTACATAAGTCATCGAATCACATAGATACATGACAACACCATATACATGTCGATGCCACACTTTCCCCAATGAACGAATACTAACAATGACCCAACCATAAGAAGGAGACCCAAGGATTGACAAACCCACAACACATCATTACCATGATTACATCTTAGTTATGATTAACATTCCAAGAACATTATTATGCAAGGATAATTTTATCCTTTTTCCACCTACAAGTTTTTAAATTCATTTCACATTCAACTTATAGTTTGACCATTTAAGTTGGCTCCTTATCCCTTACGACAATCTCCATAACTTACATAATTATTTTCCATATTTCAAATTACATACAAAGTACCTAATTCTCTCATTCTTATGTTAAGATTATGCTTCCCAAATGTTTATTCAAGTTTAAATTTTATCTCTGCTACAAAAGTGAATCATATGTGATACCAAGAAAGAAATCTTAGGATTTAAGGAAGATTTAGATTCAAGATACCTTTTGCCCATAAACATTTTTTGATCACGGTATATTTATTTCCCATCATAGTTACACTACAATATGGGGCCCTATTTTGAGACAAAAGTTAGAGACAAAAGTTTATTTTTGTCTCTAACTTATTTTCTTTTTTAAATTTTAATAATAAGTTAACTTTTGTGGGAACCCTAAATTGGGGGAATTTCTTATCAGTCCAGGTGGCTAGGTAGCTATGGTTAGGTGAGGGGATCGATTCCATTCGGCCAAGAGTATATCTCTGGGCTTCAACATGTGACTTGGCTAGGGGATGGGTACTGGCCTGCTTATGCTTACTCTTACTTCCCTCCCTCCACTGTCGATGCTTATCTTTTCACCCTTTTCTTCTATGCATTTGCTGATGTCAATCCCCAAACTTTCCAAGTTACCGTCTCCACAAATAACCAGAAAAACATCAGGGCACTTCACCTCGACATTGCAGAGCTACAATCCATCAGTGAAAACATTTTTATCCATCGGCGGCGGAGTTGAGGGCATAAGAACCACCTTCGCCACAAATGGCAGCCGAGGCATTGCGACGCAACGAGCTAAACCTCGACTGGGAGTACCCCCAAACTGTTGCGGACATGCAAAACTATGGCCACCTATTTTCTGAGTGGAGGGTCGCCATTAATGCTGAGTCCAGATCCTCAGGCAAACCGCCTTTGCTTCTCACAACCGCAGTCTATTTTTCACAGAATTTCTTTGCATGGGGGCCTGTGAGAGAGTACCCCATTGCCTTTGTATCTCAAAACCTTGATTGGGTGAACACTATGGCATATGATTTTCATGGCAAATGGGAACCTAATCGCACTGGTGCTCATGCGGCTCTGTATGATCCCCAATCTAATTCTAGCACCGGTTTTTCAACAATATTAGGATTAATTTATTGGAGGTGTAAGAAGAAATCTCCAGTGTTGGCTCCAAAATCCATGGATAACAGAGGGATTTCATATGAGGAATTCATTCAGGCAACGATGCTATGCCAAGAATACTTGTTAGGGACTGGCAGCTTCGTCTCTATGTTAAAAGGTTTCGAACCAGTACCTACAATCAACTTTTTCAACCAGAGTAGCTCATCATCGATAAAGAGAATGCAACAAACAACTTCACCAGGGCCCTCTACACCTGTAAGTAGTTCTACTCCAAAACTCACAACTACATTTTATTTTGTGTGTGTTTCACGCTATAGGAGGTGGTATTGGTATATGCCTTAGATCTCTGCTCCTAGAGAGGCTCTCTGTGTATTATGGGAATAAATCCAACTTATATTTCATTGTTTACCCTTGACCACAAGTCTCCACATCTGTGGTGGAACCCTACAACAATGTGCTCTCAACCCAACCCACTCACTTCTAGAGCACACTAATGTGTCTGTTCTGCTAGATAATGATGACATTTATGACATCTATCGTCGTTCCCTTGACATAGATTTCCCTACTAATTACAATAACCTTAACATGCTTACTTACTGGGTCAGTAATTATTTACATCTTTTGCATTATTTGCATGCCAATGTGACTCTGTTTTTTCATAAATTTACTTTGCTGTAAATAGCATTTTGTGTAGATCCCGATTTCAGAGTTCTTATTTGTCTTTGGCGGTGTTTTGGGTTTATGGTATTTTATGGTATTACAATAGGTTATATCTTCTTTAACAACATCTTTGCATTTTGATGGTGCTCTAAATGTGGATGTGACAGAGTTCCAGACTAATCTTGTTCCTTACCCTCAAATCCATTTCATTCTTTCAGCTTATGCCATTGTGGTCTCTGCAGAGAAGGCTTATCATGAGAAAATTTCCATTGTGGAGATTACAAACAACACCTTCGAGCACTCGTCCATGATGGTGAAATGTGACCCCCACCACAACAAGTACATGATCTTCTGCCAAATGTACAGGGGAGGTGTTTTCCCCAATGATGTAAATGTTGTTTGTAAAACTGTGCCAATATCAACTTAAATCGTGAGGAAGATAAGATGATAAAGGACAAGAAATCATGCCCTTCCCTGTCACTACCCACTGTGGGATCTTCATTCAATTTGGCTGCCAAAATGCTGATTCCCAAAGGAGAAAAAATTGACAATGAATAATGGAATATGTTTCACATGATGAGGTACATTTTTATGTTCATGGTCTGGCTTTTTTTTTTGATTTTGAGGAATCTTTTGTACCATTTTTTCTCCCCAATTCCCTTTCCCTCCACTGGATTTTTGTAAATTATTGTTCCCATAGCTGTAAGGTTTCCCATTTCAAAGGAAGAAATGACCTCCAATTTGGGTCACCCCTCTCTTAGAGCTATATGCATAGCTGCATAACCTTACTTTTTGGATACATATAAGTCTATGAAAGAATAAAATAGGAAATATAATACTATGTGTCTTTAACACCTTATTTCAGTCTCGAGTGCCTTGATGCCCTGCAACTCGTCCTATTCTTTTTAAATGTAAAATACTACAATTATTCATTTTATGTTCTCTTAACATGAAGAAATTAATATTTGTAAATTGTTTTTTAGGGCAGTATAAATTCAAGTGGGTTATACCAGCCACATTTATTTCTATATTCTTCTTTCTTTTCCATGTGCTTCGTGGAATTTATTTTGCCTTTCTCATTTTTATTCTCCTTCACTTATTAATAATGCTATCTATAACAAAGAATGCTCAAGGAGTTCCTTGACAAAGCCGGCTTCGATCAATTTCATTTTGGCTTCATAATTCAATAGATTTGGGGAGCGAGGTTCATAAATATTTGAATTCGTGTCTTTTCTTCTGATTTGGGGATTGATTAGTCTGTGGTATAAAATTGTGTTTATTATTTCAATTTTAGAACACAATTCAATTATAAATGTGTGAGATGTTAATTTTATTGGCTGACATGTTTTTTTTAACTTCATTAAGGTTGGATTGCTGAATGTTGATGGGTACTGTAATTCTCTATCATCCTTTGTCGATAATGGTGTGGAGGAGGGGTTTATCCAGCTTGCTGCTCGTCAGATCATTGTGTCCGCTCCCACTGCTCAACAATTAGTACCAAATCTTGAGGTGAGAAAATTATGCTTTCAATTTTCTAAAGCAATTTAAGTTTTTCTAGAATCCTACATTTTTAGAAGAATTAGTTGTTCTTCTCACTATATTTTGACATTTCCCTTACTGTAACATGATTTTTTAAAATTATTAAAGTTTAACTCATTCAAAATGAATTTGGAAAGCAAGAGATGAAGGATAGAATCCTTGTGACTTTCTTACTGTGCAAAAGACTAGATAGATGATGGAAAGTAGTGAAATAGAAATTTTAGACAGAGTATGTCTCCAAAAAATGGTTTGCTCAATAACTACCGAGGTTTCACAAACAACATCACACAATACACCTAGCCATGGTTGTTATCTGGTTCTTGGTAATAAGCAATGAATAACGGTTAAATTGAATGTTATTTGATATATTGAATTCTCTTGTGGTGTTCCTCGCATTGGTGAAACGAGTAGATCAATCCAGGGCAGGGTGAAAGATATAACACTAACAGAAAAATTTACATCTCTTGCCACTTGGGATTATTCCTGGAGCCATTTGCTTAATATGTGTTCATCAAGACTTGCATGCTAGGCCCTATAGAATCTGCATAAGGCTATACAATTCATTTTTTCAGTCTGCATACAAGGTATTCTTTCCCTTCACAAATTTTCATTAGTGATCCATATGCACTTCTATTAAGAAACCATACTCCAGAAATATATTGATATTGATTTTTGGGTGATTCTTCTATTCAACAAAAACACAATTTATGTGCTTTTCAAGTGAAGAAACTTTGCAGCCATGCTTGGAATTTTTAAGCATTAAATATGCTCTTATTCCAAAGATGGTAGATGCAACGATAGTGTTATTTGCCAATAAACTTTCACAAATATCTGTCCAGCCTGATTGCAGAAAACTCCTTTATAAAACTCTTAATGTCTTCATTGTTGTCAATTATTGATTTCTTGCCTATTCTTGATAGCCAGGATTAGGACTGAACCAATTCAAATCAATCAAAATCAGTAGAGGTAGTCGGATTCTGTTGTCTTTCTCCGCAAAAGCTTATTAGCTGGGACACAAATTTGATCTCTTGTGCTTAAAAAGGACCAATCGAAATATTTTTTTTGTAGAAAACACATTAGGCTGACTATAAAAAGTCTTTACAAGTGTTAAAGAAAGTGCTAAAAATGACGAAAAACATTTTCCGTGACCGTCTTGTGATGTATGTAATAGTTTTGGAAGACGGTGTTTCCTATTCAACTCAATTCTTCAATTCTTTACCAAAAAGCCCAAGTATGACATTAATAGCAATCAAATTGAGTTCTGTACAACTGTCTTTGCGCACTTCAATTTCTAGCTATTTTCTGAACCATGCTTATGCTTTTTCGGCTTTGGACCTCTAAATACTTGAGAGTCGAAACTCTTCTTTCCAGATTTCCATTGCTGTGCTAAGTCTTGTTGCTGGGATTAGAGAGGAAGAAGAACATGGATGGAGCAACTAACAAAAGAGGTATGAGAGGCTAGATTGAAAAGTGCAGGATAAACTAAAGATGTTGGTGATGGGCATCCTTTTGTGTTGTTAGATCAGTTTAGGGAAAAGTCAAAACTTTTTGGAGCTAACAAATTCCCAGACTCGATTAGGTCAATGTATTACAATTCTTTCCCTGCACAAATGGTGCATCTCACGTGAAATTTCTTACATTCTTGCCGAAACTAGACAACCACATAATACCTTAATCAGAAAGACAATATCTTAATCATAAAATGAGTCACTGAAAGAAGTGTTCAATCAATGCCTGCTGAAGAAAGCAAAAACAATCTTACAAATGAAGGGTCAACTGTAAATATACTATTGATACAAGTCATTATGAAGCACAAAAAAGCTAAAAGAGCAGCTTGACAGAAGAAGTGGTTGATAAGAGCAGAAACATTCGACTTACAGATCAGTTTAGGGCAAAGTACAACTTGGGAACAGAGATAACTCTGTTCACTTTGCATATTTGGAGATAAAAATTTCCCAAATTCCATGAGGTCAATGAATGCCAAATCTTTCCCTACACAAATGAAGTATCGTACGTGAAATTTCCTACATTTTTGCAAACTAAACAACCGCATAATACATTAAATCTTTTTCCTAAGGAAGGACGACAATATGTTAATCATAAAATAAGTCACTAATAGAAGTATTCAACCAATGCCCTCTGAAGAAAGAAAAAACAATTTAACAAGAGAAGGGTCAGCCATAAACATACTATTTATACAAGAACAAGCCTATGTAAAGCACAAAAAAGCTAAAAGAGCAGCCCGACAGAAGCAGGGGTTGAGAAAATCTCAATACAACCATATCAAGAATTTTAAGTATTTTGGTGTCCTTTAAATGAGTGTCACCTTAACTTTACTGTGTATGAAGAGCAACATATGACCTAAACTGTGATCCTTCAAATTTCATTTTGTAAAAGAGTTTCTACGCTACACTGTTCTCATATATTAGTCCATATGGAGAATGACCTGAGCTCCATGTTGGGGTCGCAAAGTGAGTAAGAGCATAGGAGCATGAGTATAAGAAGGTGAAGTGACAAAAGAAAACCGCTGCAAAATCATAGCCAACACTACTTTTGCTTCCAACAAGGCAAAATTCTGACCCACACACATAGTTGGACCCAATCCAAAGGGCATGAATGCCATTGAATGTCTTGAGGCCCTTGAAATACCTTCACTAAACCGCCATGGGTTGAAATCTTCAGCATCGTGTCCCCACAAAGTAGGATCATGGTGGATTGCAAGGATTGGAAGCATAAGTTGAATGCCTGCAGGAATTGAGAGCCTTCCAAGCTTCATTGGCTTGTATGTCTGTCGTTGTAGGAAAACTGCAGGTGGATAAAGTCTCAAGGTCTCATTTAGAATCATTCCCACCTACAAAAAATTCATTCAATATTTCATGTTACCAACCATAATTACTGTTTTTGAATTCAAATGGCAGTGCTTGTTTATTATTATTTTTTAAATTGGGTATTGCTTCCCAGTACATTCTTTGATTAAACTTTGCTAAGATAATATGAATAGTTTTTCGTTCCTTTTCTTATACCAACTGCTTACCCACTTACGTTTTAGTTCGACCTTCATTAGGATTATTTCACACAGACCCTATATCTGCAATTGAATTCTGTCGCCTAAATATATTTAAAATGTGCAATAACTAAATCTAAGGTTCTCTAAGGATGTCAGCAGGTTACCTCAAGGACAGAAATTTACAGACTTTAGTCAAATTCAAATTATTAAAGGCAGCAGAAAATGGTCATTACTATAATTTTACTAACTTCAAAATAATTTATGGTATTTACATGGAAATTTAGGACTGTGTGAGAAGGTCCTTACAATTTTGAGGTGACTTAAGTTGTCTGCGTCTGGATAACTGTTTTTCCCGCACACTTCCAACACCTCTCTGCGACCTCGCTCTTGCCAATCTTGATGTATACCCGACAATATTATGGTCCATGTCAAGAGGACTGATTTTGTTTCGTGACCGGCAAAGTAGAAAGTCTTACATTCGTCAATGACTTCCTCTACAGTCAGGCTTGCAATATTTTTTAGATTGCCTCCCACCTGTTCCTTGTTCTCAGACATCAATAAACCAAGCAGATCAGTGCCGTACCTACCTGATTTTTCTATTTCAGCAGTCTTCTCCCTGACATGCATAACCTGTCTTAAGGATCTTCTTATTCCTTTCTCCACATTCCAGCGTTGCCTATTCTTTGTCGTAGGCAAAAACCTGTTGGGCGAAGCCACTCTCACACATTACATGCCAACGTGAGAAACAAAAGAAGTTATAAATTACACGTACTTCAGGATATGAATAAACTCTCCTAAAATATTAAGCCCTTTTTTCTTATTAAAAAAAATGTTTTCACAGAACAAATTCTCCTCAACTTAAGGACTATGAAAAATTCAAGAACAATACCAAATGCGCATAATTCTTATAAGGCAGTAGAAGCATTTAAGCTGGGAAGAGCTGATTAGAAAATGACACTCCCAAAGCCATTGTTTCAAGAAAAACATAGCAAGGGCAGAGACATGTGCCCAATCAAATGTAAATAACATTCTTTGGTGATTTAAAATTTGAGAAATGCACTGCTACAAAACTAAAATTTATCACATGAAACCTGGAATATGAACAGAAACACTGCGAAATAATTCAGATGTAAGATCCATCTGTTTGGCCTGCATATTGAAGATATGCTTTCCCTCTACATAACTGCTACCAAATGCTGTGCGGGCAATAATATCTGCTGTGAGATTGCGAAACTCCTTGAAAACCTCAAGTTCTGACACACCTGACAACACCAATTTGCTCCATTCATCTAACATATTACTTCAAAGCTACAGATTTCTGGGTTATTTTCTAGTTATTATTCATCTTTAAAAGTCAGAAATTATGCATATCCTGGCTGCTAAAATTACAGAGTTCATTTGTGATAAAAATCAAGTTAGTTAATTACCATTTGTGGACGATTTTACTCCAAACCCTAGTCGCTGTCTTGAAATATTATTAACACTCAGTCTTGTTTGGATTCTAAGTTGGGTTGGGTGAGTTAATTTGCCATTTCTGGGAACCATCAGCAACTGGCCTTATTATTGCTTACTCAGTCTTACAAATCAGTTTTCTTCATATTCTGGTCACTTAAACCATAAAAATCAGATTTGATAAATCGCAGAGTTGTTTGAGAGCTAGTTATAAGGGGAACATGTCCAACACCTTGTCGCCATTATTGGTTATAGTTGCATCAGTATAAGTTGACCCCTGTAGGATCAAATATACCATTCTAAGGGCTGAGTTGGAGTTCTAGAAATCGGAAAATTCACAGCTGAGCTGATAGTTGAAAGTATCCACATTGTTACATAAATTTTCCTAACTTCTTCTAGTCACTTTTCCATCAATAAATCTAGTCTGCAGTTAATTTTGTTGTGATTTCTTCGTTGGACAGTCACATCAATAAAGGAAGTGCCTGAATTCCCTTAAGCCAGAGATTGTCCCAAATAGGGGACATTACAGCAATAAATATTTGAATGTATTAATATGAAGCAAATTACATAGTAGCTGAAGATGAAAATGACTGTTGTTGTGTACTCATCATAGTCTTGAACAATAATACATTAAGCAAGGAAGAACATGAGAATCCATAACTAGCAAGAACATAGTAAGGGGAACAAGGAACTTATAAAACCATTTGTAGCCGACCAGATGTGTAAGACTACTATTATCATACTAAAATTAGAAAGGTAGCAGTACTTGCCTTCAAATATAATATATAAAGAATTTATAGATCACTTTCCTGTTCCCCAACGTCATATTCAGACACTCTGCCTCACCATAGAATTAAACAAGAATACGATGGATTGGGCTCAAATGGAAAGTTGGCAACACCCCATAAGTGGAACTTTCCAAGCTTCTTGAAAATAGACAAATCCATAATGATTGTTGTTTGCTGAGTACTGTTGTGTGTTACTAACAATTTCAGTGGTACAGTGTCTGAAACAGAGTATGAGACAGAGAATGAGGGCAGACTCGTATTTTCTAAATACAGTTTTCGTAATAGCAAATACAGTGTCTGAAACATAGTATGAGACAGAGAATGAGGGCTTCTGCTTATTGTGGCAGAGAAGAATACGAATGGCAAATGTCTGTAATTTTTTATATAAAGAGACTCTGATGCCCTCTGCACTATGGGTAATAATATCTCACATTTTGTTTCTTTCTTGCTTTGACTCAAATCTGGGTGTCTTACTATCATCACCATCTTTCAGTGTAACAGAGATAGCGATAGTGATAATGAAGAACAGTATATATGGAAGTCACGGGCTGGGGATCTTGGAAGAGGAACCAAAATCGAAGAAGACCAGGTACAAATTGTATCTCCTCCTATCACATATGAATTTTGTGTGCTTTTATTTGAATAACGTAAATACGAGTTCAGTTCTTTCACTAATAATATAAATGTGAGTTCAGTTCTTTCACTAGAAATACAAAATATTAGTTGGTAAAAACATAATTGGATTTAGATTTTAAACCTAGTGGGACCATCCCCATCACACCACTGCTAAACACAGTTGCACGGTTTCACAATAGTTCTCTTCCACTTGTTCCAGAGCTTTAGATACTCCTGACCTTGTTCGTCGGGACAAACAAGATGAACAAATACCAATGAAACAAAACTTTAAATGAGAAACCAATATTAAACAATATTTAGAATAGAGAAAATAATGGATCAGGAGCAATTTTTAAATAATTAGTGTGTTATTTTCATGACATTACTCCTGAGGGAGATGCATGGTTATTTATTTTTTGCATGGTGCAGAGTTTTCACATGGGTGTTGTGGATTTTGGATGTTCTACTTATGCATTGGGACTAAGCTACACAGTTTGTCTGCAGCCTGCAGGTGCTGTGTAGATGGCTGATGCTGTGCACATGCCACAAACTAGCACATTATTGTGTAGGTTACACAGAATGTGCTGATGCAATATTGTGTTGTTTGTGGAGTTGCACTAAAATCTAGCTCACGGGGTCTTGCCTTACACCCCTCAATCATGCAAGTGCAAACGCTCAACCCCAATGTCGTCTATTGAGCTGCATAGGGTGTATCTTGGTGGTGTGAGGGACTGCACGATGGTGACTTTGCATGAATTGCCAAGGTGCTCAAGGTAAGAGTGGTGACGTTACATGAATTGCCAAGGCGCTCATGGCAATAGGGTTTTTGTTTTTTTGTTGGTCAAATGCTGCAATGTATTGAATCCACATTGCATAAGGTTTTCTTATTCAATGTTAGATCTGATCAGTCATTAGAAAAAATTTCTGGTAGTCTCAACGAGCGCAACTTCAACTTGGCTTTTGTATTTGTTCGATTTCAATCTAGTTTATCTCTACATTATCTATGGTATTCTATTTTTTTAATTGGATTGTATTAATCAGATTTCGGTCTAGTGTTTTGTTCACATTTTCCTATCTATTTCTTTGACCAGAAATGCTGTTTGATTTACAAGTTGTCATTTATCCATTTGTCAGAGCCTTCAAAATTGTATCGAGGACAATATCATCTTCTGATGTATTGGAGTTGTGAATTTGCAGCAAACATTCCAGGCAATCTTTTCAAGACGTTCAATAACCAGTCACTAAAATAAATGGAGTTTTCAGCCTTAATTGTCCCAAAATTTTGAGGATAAAGGTTAAAAGTAGTCTTGCATATTATTTGAATTAGGGTTGTGTTCTCTGAAAGATTGTAGCCAATAATTGTTTAATGAGCCACGATCCACTTCAAACAGTAATTGAAAATGCATGACTGGGGACCATCTTCAAACTGTAATTGCGAAGCAATAGGTAGAATGTCTATGGCTTCATAATAAATAGACATTGGGGAAGTTTGTTGAAATCCAATACTGAAAATAACTTCTGAACATGAGAATGGAGAATGGATATTTTGCAGTCACAAGGGACACGTTTGGAGTCGCTTGGAAGAGGAACCAAAATCACTCTCTTCCTCAGAAGACCAGGTACAAATTTAATCTCTCCCCCACTCAAATTTTGTATGTTTTTGTTTGAATTTCAACCACTATAATTATCTAAGTTCAAGTATTTTTCTCTTGAAAACATAATACTAGTTTGTAAAAACATAATTGAAGCTAGATATAACACAGTCAAATAAGATTTACGACTACATTGTTTTCCCACGGAGGATATAACCTTAATTTTTGCTAGATAGAAGTTTGAAATTATTGTGGAGGGGCAGTGATTCGTTTATTACTCCTGTACATGCAAGTCATTTGGTTTTACCACAGCCGAGCCATACCAGGAAGACGTCTTGCCTCACATCTATATCCATTTGAACGCAGCTCTATCCACGACAGAACTGTGTCGGTCTAGTAGACAATAGTTTTAAAGCTTGGAATTTGAAGATCATAATCCTCCACATCGACGGTTTTGGCATCCATATCTGCCATTGACATGTATGTCATTTCCTTGTATGTTCATATTTGTATTGTTCTTGCTGTGATGATATAGTTTTTGCATTGATCTGTGGTATACAGTCATTGTGTGGAGCTCTTACCACTATGATTTGATAGGCAAGAATTCATTGTCGATTACTTTGATGGGCGATAGATTTGCGCTATACCTATATTGTTGATGCAGATGTCACTTGACTATAATTATATGCATACATCTGTGTATCTGCATAGTCTAACCTCAACATCCAGCAATCAAATCCCTTCACTATCGTACAAGCTCATTGGCTCCTCTTCGCTTGCATGCAGTTTTTTTACTTGCTATCTATTGCCATGAAAACACGTGCATGCATGTGCCATCCGCTGTTGTGAAGTGGTTTTCTTTTAAGTGGGTTTGCAATGTGTATTTTGAAAGATCTCTTCTATGTGGATTTCAATACACGCGTAGATCTGGTACAACATAAATTGAGCCCCTCTTTTGTTAATACTAGTATAAAAAGATTCAACGCTTCATTCTACTGTGCACACCTTCCAATATCTACCATCTGAAACCACTCTTCTCAGTTTCAACAAAGTACATGGTATTGGTGTGTTATTATTTCTTTTCTAAACTTGCAGTAATAATTGTAATTGTAATTGGAAAATTACCATGTCTTACGTCTCTCGCATTAATATTTTTCTTCTTCCTCCCGCATTTGTAATTGTTATATGCTCTAATAGATATGTTGCATTCTCGGTAAAGAATATTTTGCTTTGGCTACTATAAATTCTGTGATTGTAGATGTTCTTTGTTATGAATTATATGTTAATTGTTTTTTTCTATGTGCAGGGAGATATCTAATCACCCAGAAGCATATGTTAGAAGATCGTCTCTTTTTTCAGCATCTCGCATATTGATAGCTCTCCATCCATCATTTATAGCAAAATCTTTAAGTGGTGGTGATGCTGAGATTGCTAAAGGGTTGGAATGGATTCACACTTGGGCTCTTCGTGTTGCGTAAGTTGATTCTGACTTTGAGTGTTATGCGGTATGTACCATATATTAAGTTTAGTGGAATTATTGATTAGTCTCTACTGTAAGTTACACCTTACAGTTCATGACCATCCATATCTATTTCAGTATTTATTTGATAAACAAACAGAAACTGAATGTGTTAATAACTATTGACGATTTTAGATATACAAACTTTTTTGAGGCATATAGCATTTAACATTTAGGATTTATTATCTTAACATACCACCTTGGAGAATTGAACCGATTGAGGAAAATACCAATTAATTATGTACTCCATATGTACTATTTTAGACCTTTTGGGTGATGACAAAAAAACATCTGTAGAACAGTGAACAATATGCAAAACCATTTTTAATGTCATCCATATTCGTCTTACAACAACATGTTCAAACAAGTCTGCATAGTCTGCACTGCTGCAACAGTTGAACAAGAGTTTCCTTAAGGACATGTTAATAATGTATGTTATGGAATTGGCTTAAAGTAAATGTCAGTCTTGAAGTAGCAGAGTCAATCTGAATTATCTATGGTGGTAATTAGCTTCTCTCAATATTTCTCTCCTTACAATTTGAATGATTTTTTATTCTTATCATCACTGCCATCTTCTTTTGGGTCAACGATGGAGGAGGAAACTTGAATATTGCTGAAATTTTAAGGTCATTGTAAAGAGTGGATAAATTGTCTATGTTCATGTAGGATAACATGTTCTTACTCACGCCGTGCATAATCACTTTAATATGTGCCAGTCAACTTCTTGTTTGACTGGAATAAATACACCATTACTTGTTTTGCATATTGCAGGTTTAGTAAATGCTGGAAATTGTGTTGAGTTGGCAGCACATCTTAATGTTGATGGATTTCTAGTCGGAGGGGCTTCTCTGAAGGTTGGCTACAAACTGTTTTACCCTCTTTATACCTTTTCGCTGAAGTTTTTCAAGCTCTCCAGATTGTTTACTTCAATACAAACTTTTCTCATCCTGGCCTACAAAAGCTCGTGGTCAAGTTATGCTTGGAGGTGACTATACTCTTTGTTATGTGAGCTTGTATCATCAAAATAACTTAAAGTATAAGAGCAATGTTATTATGTATTGTATTTTCAAGTTACCCGTCACATTATGCAAAGGCTCAGCATAGGCATGCCTTGTTATTAAAGATGGCATTTTTATGAAAGGTTGATGGTTTCTTGTTATATGTTTAATTCAACCTCAGTATTTTAATGAGATGTTTGTCTGTTATAAATTTTCAAGTGACAGTTGATAAACACAACAAGTCATTATAATCTTTGTTTTCATGTAGACTAAAGATGAGTTTCTTGGTGCTATTGATAGTAGAGAATTGTATCAAAGTTGAGACAATCAAAGCGAAGAACATGAAATGACAACTGCCGACAGAGAGACACTGACTCAAAATTAAAGTTAAGAAAAAAACCTCAAAGTAGCACCAGGGAAGCAGACAGATCGCTTGAAGTTGGGGGTGGAGAGGTGTTCATATTGTATGCAAAGGGTTAATGGCATTTAGGCACCCTTTTGTATTTTATCATTGTATTTAAAGGGTTAATAGTATTTAGACACCCTTTTGTATTTTATCTTATTTGATATTAATAAAATGTTTGTGGACCCACTTGTTGGGCACAAAATTCAAATCAAATTGTTTTTAATTTATAATATTCCTTACCAGTCTACTCGACATCATAAACGATATGTAGCCATCGATTGCACTATATGATATTTGGTTATTATTTATTCTTGAAATTCAGATTTTTCATTCTTTAAATTCGTATCGTCTCTAGAGAGACAATAAAAATTGAAATTAGTATTGTCTCTAGAGAGACAAAATTAGTATTTTGTATTGTCTCTAGCGAGACAATAATGATATTGTCTCTCAAGAGACAATATGTATCAACCTATATTGTCTCTGAAGAGACAATAATTAGAGACAATATTAGAGACACCCGCTTTGAGACAATAATAGAGACAATATACAACTTTTTTATTTTCTCTATTTGAGACAATTTGGTCAAGTATTGTCTCTATTATTGTCTCAAAACACCCCCTTGTAGTAATGTTAAAAATAGTTCAAAAAATTGTTGAATCCATTTGACATTTCCACATTAAGAAATTCTATTTAGATTTATATATATCTTTTGTTTTCTCGGAGTTTGATCACACCAAGGAAAATCATATTTTTTTAACACAAGTAAATGTCTAATTGAGTTACAAGGACTCCAAGAGTGACATTATTCCTAACCTCGAATATCGTTTTACTCTTATATGATTTACTCTAACATCACACTATGGTCTCATTAATAGCATCACTTTATAACAAAAGAATTATGAAGGTACTTGTCTAACATCTTGAATAAGTACATGATTGGAAGTATTATAAACTACACATGAACCACAAGTGATTTGTGTTCAAGGTAGGGTCCCATGATTCTACATTTCACGATTCCGCATGTGAAATTTCTTTTATTCTTAATGTCATAAAAGGCATAACAAGGGATTATGGGACAAAGTTTTTGGTTTCCTGGGTTCTCTAAAGTCAACATATTTCAAATCAATTTTGTTTGCAAGGAGTTACTTACCATTTTCTACCCACGAGTTAACCCCTTAATTAGCCAAGGTTTGGCTTAATTCCAATTGCACCTAAGGATCTACACCCTAACTATATATGAGTTTAAGGTGAGAGTACATATTTATGCTAAACAACCTTCATGAAAGACTAAGGTGTTATGTTGTTAGTAACCCGGGTAACACATTTATCTGCGAAGAACTAAGGAGATCATTAACAAGAGTTTAAGTCAAAGCACAACTATTTCCCTAGCTCCATTTGTGTCATCTGGATCCAAAATAAATTCATTTGATGACAAGAAAAAAATTTCTAGATCTAACTTCGTAAGACCTAAGATTCCACTAGGATACTAAGGGAGTAATAGCTCTACTTACTCCATATATGGTAAGGTTACACCGCATAGTCATTGCTTTGAACAAGGACTCTTAAGGTGACTTCCAGAGCAGTCTTCACCACTCAACATGGTGTCAAACCTGAAGAGAAGACATTCCCCTTACTCCATGCACGGTTACCAAACCTAAAAGGGAACCACATACTCCAGATAAAGTTTGACCATGTCATTCCTAAAAGATGGGTTCATGAAAAGTCGCTAAACAGACCAATTATGACGGTAAACTCAAACTAGGGGTTTTATTGACCTAAACTAGGAGGTTCCATCGAGTGTAAAGTTTAAGTTCATTCTACGGTTTCAATTTCTTCTATGGTAAGAAGGATCACACATGAAGACATGTTATGCATGAATCTTATACTAGGGTTGAGTGTTTCGATTAAATCTGTTTATTACATTTACAAGGTAAGAATACAACACACTAATAAATTGATGCTTTATTGAACACTGAAAATGCACTACAAGATATTAACTTCAAATTCATTTACCATATATATATATATATCAAACCTTTTTACCATACGTAACTATGAATCAAATTGAACCTATGTTTAAATACACATTTCCCAAGGCATTCCTAAAACTAGCATCTCATACATACTACCAAATTTCAAATATAAAATTTTCTGTTACTTTGCAATTACATTAAACATATATACATTTTCCAATAAAATATATAAAATTACAATAATAAATAATGAATTTCACCACGCCTTTTCGCCATCTTACTTCCATCTTGCAAAACCATGTGAGCATGAAATCAACAATAAATCGTTGGCATGGCATCCACCTAGATCTAGCATAATTAACACTTTTTTAGTTTCCCATTTACATTATAATAATAATAATTTGCATTCTAAAGGAGAGGGTTAGAGACACATGTTTATTTCATTTCAGTTCACTTCATTTTTAACCCAAGAAGAAAGAGAGAGATAGGGAGGAGAGAGAAACACTATTTTTCCAAAATTCAAATTTTACATAACAAGCCACAAGATAGAGTTCCAAACAGTTATTTACAAGTGTCAACAAGTTTCCATGGTGGTTGGGTGACCCGACGGGGTCCTTCAAATTTCTTTTTACGTTTTCCTACTAGATGCAAAAACGTTCAATTTAGGCTCGGAGGCTAAGAAACCACTTTCAATCATTGTCTTTTGATGAGAAAACACACCATGGGTAAATTTATATGTGTACTCACATACACCAAGAATTCACAGTTACTGGCGTAATTTAGAACTGGTGAACGGTTTACGATTGGTGAATGGTTTTCCAAGGAGACCGGTTGTAATTGCGCCTGTTTGACCTAGTCGAACAACATCCCGAGGCCTACAAAATTCCTTCGCCAAACTATCTAGAAGAGTTTTTTTCCCCAAACTGAAAGTTACATGCAATTGTCTAGTAAAAATACTAGAGGTTTGCGAAGGTGGGTAGGAATTTCGTTGCTTAGGGTTCAAATGATGGTTCAAAACGGAAGCCATTTTTTTTTCAGTTTTCAAAACTTCCTAAACGTGGGAAACAAAGTAATAGGGATCCAAGAGGGGTGACGAAGAGAGTGGCAATGGTCAAAAAAGGTCAAGTTAATGCTTGATGTGACTCTCTACATAACAAGGAACACATACGATGTTTGACATCCCTTTACGGGGCTCATAGTGTTGTTTTATAGTCTCTAGGAAAAGCGTCTTTCTAACTTTGTAAGGTAGACAAAAATGGTTGTTTTGATTAACTCATTTGGTTCTCGCCAAAACTGATGGACACGAGTATCAAGTTTTTGACACCCTGGGTTTAGCAATGCATGAGGTTGTCGTCATGAAACGGTTGAGGGTCAAAAGTAAGTCGGTAGCAAAATCACGAGGTGTTGTTTTATTGATTGCACTAGTCATCTGGTTAAAATGTCCAATTGTTTGAGTATCTATTAGTTTAATAATTTTACTTTATTGCAAATAAATAACCAAATTATATGAAAATTATAATAGATAAAGGTAAGGAGACCATGCCTGGCAATACCTGCGCTTGTAGTGCAAGTGGTGCTCCAGATGGGTTTACCCACATTCTAATGTATTAATCATAATGTATTTCATATAAAATAATGTATTAATCATAATGTATTTCATATAAAATAATGTGTCCAAGATACATGATTCTCAAAATACAATTGGATTTCAAGAACTAAATTTTCAATGCTTACATTTCCTTTTTCTCAGTACACATGATTCATCATCACTCACGATCAAATGAAAATTGTTACATGTTGATAGGTGTTTAACTTTCAATAAGTTAAAAATATATAGTGGCTACAATTATTTGTATCGAATAAAAAATACAATACATATCATGTACAAAATACATCAAAACTATGATCATGGCATCACACCATCTTCGTCAGAGATCCATCCAATATTGAAGCTATGCAAATGAGAGAGATTATCATCAAAGCAATTTACCTCCAACTACAAACCTTGCAGATCTCCACATACCTCTCATAAAATGAGAGTGGCCATATCATTCACAAGATGGAATAAACAAGTAATCAATAAGGTAAAAGAGATTACTATGTGTAGTATAGTCACCCAAAAAGAGATAGAATTATGAACAAGGTCAGATTAAAATGCATCCTAGAAAATAATATACACCTCATTAGACTTATCATTTCCAATGTATAAGTTTTTCTTTGTACACCTCAAGTTTATCTTTGTGCCATGGTGTCATATCTTTAAACACTCATCCATGCATACAACATTTTTTTTCAAGTTTGTGTTCATCTACAAGTGAAACAATAACACATTAAAAAAAATCATTTCCTCAAAATGTTTTATTTTTTGAAGAAACAGGGATGTAGCTTGATGAAAATTATATTGATAAGGAAAAAAATTACAAAATAACCAAGATGAAAAGCTTATATATATTAGATAGTTGAATGTAGACAACTAGGAGGTTGCGTAGGTGAAACTAACTCATATACGTGAATGAATAAACACAAGTATTTTATTTCAACAATAAAACAACCATAATGGTTATAAAAATACAATCATAATATAAACTAATTTACCCCAATAAAATATCTATTTACCTAAGTAAGAATAAATAAGGTGAAATACTAAATACAATGCATAATTACCTAATATTTTTTACCTAACACCCCCTTAATTTTTCATTTCCTCAAGAGATGAGAAAAGGAGCTCTCTGAACAACTCAAATTTCTCACATGCAAGTGAATTTGTGAAAATATTTTCTCGTTGTTCAAATATTGGCCAAAACTAAAGTTGTATATTATGTTTCAAAACACGCTCAAGAATGAAATGAACATGTACCTCAATGTGCTTGGTTCTCTCATAAAACATTGGATTACGAACAAGTTTGAGAACACCCCCATTTTCAACATACAAGGTGGTGGATTTCTCCTATGGCACTCCAAGACCCTCAAGTACGTGACATAGCCATATCACTTCATAGATAACTCCACCTGTAGCATGATATTTGACTATGTAGAAGAGCGAGAAACAAATTTTTGTTTCTTTCTTCCTCATGGCACCGATTTAGATCCCAAAAGGAAAAAAATCCAGAAGTGGATTTCTGTCATCAATGTAACTCGTATGATCTGAATCCGATTGAGTCAAAAATAATTGATAATTATTTTTTTATTCTATACGAAGATCCATAACGCCCTTGAGATATCTCAAGATCCGCCTTGCTACTTTCTAATGAAAAACATTGGGTTCATGCATGAATAGGACAAGATAGATAAATGTAAAATTGATATCTAGTCTAGTATATGTCAGGTAAATAAGACTCTCAATAAACTGTCGATAGAGAGTTGTATTCTAATTTGGAGGATTTTTCAAGTATTAGAAGTTTCCTAAACCTACCTAAATCATTACCACACTTTAGAGTGTTATGGACCTTTCTGACGGTATGCAAAACTCCAGAAATGGAGTTTGGGTGTAGAAGATATTGTAGGTCAAAGATTTGGTTTGAAAATGGTCAAAGTTGGTGAACCGGTGAATCACGCGTTGACATGTAGCAGTTTGGAAAAAGGTGAAAAGGTTAAATTTTGTGTTTTCAAGCCTTCGGTCTTCGACACATGAAAATTTTGGTGGACCCCAATTTTTCTAGTTGGGGGCCCTCAGCTAAGTTCGGCACACTCTTTTGTAGGAGGGGTGCCTTTGCTGCCTTTATTTCATATTACCATTATCATATTTATGATTTTATATGCCACATATTTTTCTAACTCTCCTAATGTGGGACTATATTGTTTTGGAGAGTCGATTTGTGCATTGCAGGGTGATATTGGATCGGGTGAGATATTATTTAGCTTGGTGGGGTGATCAACTCCCGCCGAGTTGATCACATTAAAATCCATATTGTTCGAGCTATTGTTATACCTACTAACTTAGTGTTTTGGCTATCTATCCAATTGAATACTCTATTATATGCCACATTTTTATCTATTCGTCCATTGATTTTCTTATATCTCGGTGAGTCAACAGTGGATAGGATATCATATTACTAAGGTGGATAGGTCTTGCATTGGCATATTACTCACATTAAGTGGGCTAGCTTCATATTGTTTGGGTCGTTTAAACCAGCCCACACATATACCGATGACCGTATATCCTCGACGGGCCATATATAGATATATGACATTCAACAATGAGGCCACAAACCTTACCAAATTTCCCAATGAATTGGGCCATTCAAATGCACTGGAAAATGTTATATTTGGAAACAAAACATTGCATGCATGGCCATAACCACATGCAATTAAAACAACCGCTTTATATTTAAAAGGCAACTTTGGCTCTATCCCAAATAATGTGGGATTTTCCCATAGATAAGCAAAATCATCCCTTCTGAAATGCATGGGGCAGGATTCAAACCCCCGACCTCATAGCTCTAAATCCAATCCGCTTTCTATTAGCAATATTTTAATATTGTGAACATTATTATTATTTGTGCAAATAATGAGTTGGTGACAACTCGTAGAGATTTCTTAGAGAGATTCTAGGTTTGTTGAGTGAGAATAGGTATTGGGAGAGATTTGTGGGATCTTTGAGTGATTAGGAGAGATATGTGGGATGAGTGTTGACTCCTAGAATCAAGGAGATCAAACTCTATATATGTAATCTTTCTCTATGTATTTGATATCCCGGAAGTTTTCAATATCAAAACTCCATTATTCTATTTCCGGTGTATTAATTATCTGTACTTTTCTTATTAAATCTGGTTCAAGCTCTATATTTGGTATCGAGAGCAGGTTGATGGTCGATGGGAGAGATAGAAGATCCGCCGCGATAAAGGAAGGAGGAAAATTTTCATGGATCCGATTGTTCCAAAGCTCGCCCGTGTATTTATACTTAGTCATCAAGATCAAAAGGGGACTGCTGAAGCCATTGCCACGCATGAGAATCTGCCATTCGTGCTCCGATTGACAAGTTTTTGTTTGCATGCATTATTAATGGTCGCATGTTGATCTACCGCATTCAAATCTACACTCAGCCACTTTGAGGAGCATTTGTATATTCGATGCTCTTCCCATGTCCAATCTGACTGCTCTTGCTAAGGACATTCCAAATCTCTGAAAAGGTCAAGCCTATTTGTGCATCGTATCATGCACCAAGACAGCTCTACAGTCATGAGTGATAAATTTGTTGAATCCCGTACTCACTTACAGTTGTCATACAAATCTGCCAGTCACAAAGTTTTTTGACGTGGATCAAGGAGAACGTAAATTCCACTCGAGTTATAGTTAGTACTCGGCAATTTGGATTGCATGCGTGAGTGAGGAATCTGGGCAAGTACATGCAGGTTGAGATCCATATGACAGGAAAACCTGACATGCATTCTGAGCTCGTATATCATGGTTAAGGAAGGACGCCATACAACCAGATCCGTCTCCACGTGGATCTGACCAGGACTCTACTTAATTTATTTTACGGAAGCTTCCTTCCTTGCTCGTATATCTCTGTTCACACTCTGTGAAAATACTACATTGTAACATTGGCAGTTGAGATTTGATTCGCATGTGTTTAAAGTATTCAAGCAGCTTCATTGGAGCGACGACATTAGTTCTGGCAAGCATTTCGTTGAAATCTGTGCCTGTCTTTGGGGGCTGTGTATATCCTCTATTCATGTTTGGTGTATATTTTGGGTTTATTGACTTGGATTTGGCTATTTTGAGCCAACATTGCATGAAGATCTTTTGGCTCGAAACCTCCATTGACCACGTCTTCCGATCAACGTTTGGTGTTATGGAGATACGTATGAGGTTGGAATTTTAATTTCATTTTCCTTAGGATTCAAAGCAATAGGTGTGATATTTGAAAAATAAAAATAAAAATTAGTGTGTCGTGTCATCTAGAGTCCTTTATGATATTTCTTGTTAAAAGTGTCCAATATTTGTATGTGTCAATATATTTGTGATGTCACATTCACAATGTCGTAAAGTAAGTCATCGTGAGTTAAATTTGTGTCAAGAATATTAGCAAAGTCATTGGTAAGAGTCAATGATATTATAGTGTTTATGTTTATAGTCAAAATTTGTCAAAGTAGTCTCATTGTCAACGGTAAAGTCCAAATTTAGAGTTTTTGTCATTGTATTGTTAAAATTGTATACTGGGTCATTGTCAAAATTGAGTCGAAAATTTGTTTTTTAAAAAAAAAAAAAAAAAAGGACAAATGAGTGCATTTTCGGTGTAATCCGACACTCATTTTTAAAGGAAAACGCAAATGAAAACCATTCCTGGCTTCGGGGGCTCCGCCCCTCGACCCCGCCCTGTATCGCGACAGGGAACGCGTATCGTCCTCGACTATACTTTATGCTAAGTAAGTAGCAAAAATGGAGGCAGGAGGCAACGGAGGAAGGAGGACAACCAGCGTCCTCTCGCCAGCCGCAAGCGACGGGGCCGCATAATGAGTTTGTGGCATTTTTTTAGTTGTGTGTTTCATTGTTTGTAATAAGAACAGATGTTACATTCCTGTTCAGAATTGTATTTCCTTTTATAACCTCCTGATGTAAATATGTGATAGTAGAAAGATAAAAGCACAAGAAAAAGTAGCATCATGTTTTTCTTGAAGAGGATGAACAGAGGTTCATGAGCAGGGGCTCGTACCTAGGACAGAGGTCCGTTATTGTCGAACAGGGGTTCGTATTTGTTGAACAGAGGTTCAACGTACCAAGATCATGAGCATGCGAGAGGCGAGGCATTTGTAGTAGAAGACGTGTGAATGTTTTCTCTACATTGTTCACATTAGGGGAGTGTATGTGTGGAAATAATAATGTTAATAATAGGGGAGTGAACGTTAGCAATATTTTAATATTGTGAACATTATTATTATTGTGCAAATAATGAGTTGGTGACAACTCGTAGAGATCTCTTAGAGAGATTCTAGGTTTGTTGAGTGAGAATAGGTATTGGGAGAGATTTGTGGGATGCTGAGTGATTAGGAGAGATATGTGGGATGAGTGTTGACTCCTAGAATCAAGGAGATCAAACTCTATATATGTAATCTTTCTCTATGTATTTGACATCCCGGAAGTTTTCAATATCAAAACTCCATTATTCTATTTCCGGTGTATTTTTCTTATTAAATCTGGTTCAAGCTCTATACTTTCCAAATCACCCTATGGCTCGGTTGGCTATAAAATTGGTTCTTTGCATTTTATAGAAGGATAGTGATAGGTCTTTGTATAGGCAAAAAGAGGCTCTTAGAGAAAACACCATTTTTGGAACACTTATGCTCAAAATCAGATCTCAAGTTATATATGAAAGTTGCTCAAAATTTTGCAAAGATCGCGAAGGTGTGATAATTTTCCCATTTTGTATCTTTTGTGATAGATTTTATTTCTATTGAATTCACACGAAGGCATAGATCCTAAGGGAAACACAACTACAAGTGGATTAAGAAGGTAAAGGATAGGTGATGAGCTCCATTAAATTCCTTTGAAGGTATGATAACACATTTTTGTAGGTTTTGATTCATTATTGGTTTATTGTAAAGGTTAAATGTATTTACAATTATAACATTATTAATGGATCGGTTCACAATGAACCTAAGGACGTAGGAATTCCAAACCCCGTAAACAATTTTGTGTCGTTTCTGATTTTTATTTTTAGTTTGCTGATATTTGAAATTAATTAAGTGCTTAAAAATAATTTGGGATGCAAGTTTAATCAGTTTTGATAACTTTGAAAATCAGTTGAATCGAAAACAATGAAGTTTTGGGCTTTGATCAAACAATGAAGTTTTTAAATTAAATGGGAATGAATTTCAATTTATGATCAGTCCTAAATCAGATTTTAATCAATATTTTGGAGTATTATGGCCTTTTAAGTTGATTAAAAATTAACAATCCTTTGAAATGATTAAAAGTGTTGGATTAATCACCCGTTTTGGATCACATTCACAAGCGGATATGGATATGTATAAGATAACTTAAGTCTCATCTCCACGGGAGTAGCAATCAATGTGCAATCCATCATCATGAATTTATTGATAATATTCTTGGTATATTTCATATGAGAAATAAAAATATGTTTCTCTTTTTTCCATACTTCCAATCCAAGACAATAGTGCATGCGCCCATGACCTTTCATGTCGAACAATCAATTTAGGTATTTCTTCATAGCATTGATCATCTTCACTATGTTGTCAGTGATGAGTAGATCGCTGACATATACAACAACTATCAAAATCTATCCTCCTTCCCGCTTGAGGTAGAGATTGGGATCATATGGATTTATCACAAATCCATGTTGAATGAGATTCTCATAAATCTTGATGTACCAAAATTGGGGTGCATGTTTAAGGCCATAGAGAGATTTGATGATTCTACATAGCTTTGTTTCTAATCCATTTATGAAAAAATCCTCATGTTGAGTTATGTAGATTTATTACTATAAATCTTCATTCAAAAAGGAAATTTTCACGTGCATCTAATGGACTTTCCATCCAAACCGATAAGTTATAGAAAATATCATTATGATCATTTTGATCTTAGATGTGGGAGAAAATTTATCCTCATAGTCTATGTCTTCCTTTTGTTCATACCCATTTATTATGAGTCTCTTTTTTTTACTTGTCAATAGTCCCATCTGCTATGTACTTTGTATTTAATATCCATTTGTAAACAATGGGCATCTTACCTAGTGGAAGATTGACAAATTGATAGGTGTTATTTTTCATCACTGAGTGATACTTAACATCCATGACATCTTTCCAATCTTTTGACTACAGGGATTTCTGGATAGTATAGGGCTTAGTACATTTAACAACTCTACTCATCAAAGAAACATTTACCCCTTCTTAAACTTTATTGTGATTTTGGAGTCAAGTGGTGGATGTATCTAGAGGTGCATCCAACTTTTCATCTTGAATCATGTTTGTATACCATTTGGGAATATGTTGTCTTTTGTTCACCGTAGGTTGTGGTCATGTTTGATCATCACTATCATCCCCATCATCATGTCATCATCAGTGGGAATATCTTCTATTTTCACAACAGGTGTGGTATCTACATCATGTGAGTTTGTAAAAGGAGCCTCAACCTCCTTATCAATGAACTCAACATCTATGTTGGTGTACAATTTCCTAGTCTTCATATCCATTAATCTGTACCTAAGAGCCTCTTCATTATAGCCAATGAAGATGAGTTTCTTTGATTTCATGTCTAACTTATTTTTCTTTTATTTGGGTATGTGCATGTTGTCTTTGCACTTGAAGACTCTAAAGTGTACAATGGATGGATTCCAATTTAACCATGCCTCATGTGGTGTTACTCTGTCAAGAGCCACTTTGGGAACTCTTTTAAACAAATATACTGCAATTTTCACTACTTCGGCCTAGAATGTATTCCCCAGTCCTAAATCATTGATCATACAATGTGCTATCTCTATGATAGTACAATTCCTTCTCTCAAAAATACCATTTTGTTACAGTGTGTGTAGAGGAGGCATATTTCGATGAATCCCAATAGCTTCCAGATAGGATTTGAACTCATTATTGGTGAATTCCCTCCTCAATTTGAGTGAAGAGAACTAATTTTGTGACCAGTCTCATTCTCAAAAACCACTTTGAACTTCTTAAAAGTTTCCCTTTTGTTACAAAGACAAAAAAATCCACATTTTTCTAGAATAATCATCAAAACAAATTATGTAAATTACTGAAACCTAGAATGACTAGGTTACATAGGAGCACAAAGATCAGTATGAACCAAATCAAGCTTTCTTAGAGCTCGATAAGTACTCTTTTGGAATGAATTTTTATGTTGTTTTCCTGTGAGGATGTTAGGACTAATAGGAATGGATCAGACTAAACACAAAAATCACAACAAACAATCTCCATATTTTGCAAGGGGAAAATAGTACATATATAGGACAGATATGTCCTATAAAATAGGAATCATGTTAAGGCTCCTATAACAAATATCTAAATCTATACAAGTTGTTTTTAACAACTCATAACCAAACATATAACAAATAATATGAGTTGTTATACCAACTCATATTATATTACAAGTAAAAATATATTTATTTTATTGGAAAATAGGTTTTTGGGAGGGACTATACCCTAGTACAAAAGAGGGATCTAAAGCAATATATTACAATGATAAAGTTTAGATAGTGATCAAAATCAAATGATATACATGAAAGCATAACTGCAGTAAGGCAACTGCAAAGACAAGTATCAAAATAAATACAAAACCGCCAGTAAACATCAACAAAACAACAAAATAACAGTAACTATATTGTTAGTCTTTAACAATGTTGACAGAAACATCACTTGGATGTTTTATCAACAGTTTTCTTAAACTCTTATAGGGAACTAAAAAGTGCAATGGCAGTAACCTGGGTGGGGTCATTCTTGTCAAGCTGAATGAGTACTTGAGCTTGTGTTAGCCCCTCCCCCCATATATTCTCCAAGATGTTGTTGAGCATACAAACATTTTTAACTTGTTGCTCCAAGAAATTGTAAAATACCTTAAGAGCTCTGATTGTAGATTCCTGTCCGCCCTTCATATGTATGACCCTATTGTTAAGATAATTTAATTTCTTGTAGATCTCTTGAATGTGGCTTTCAGCAAGCCCAGGATCTTCCTCTAGTTTTTTCTTTCCATCCTTTTAGCCATCTACTTCAAATATTTCTTCAAAGCCTCTAGGTCTTTCTAAATATCATCCAACCACTTAGCATCATCTTTCTCCATCTCCTTACTGATTACTTCTTGTTGTCCTATGTGTAGCAGGCTTTGAGCAAGTTCAACTTCTCTATTTTGGTTGTTACAGAGAATTGTTTTGGAAGGGAAAGGATGATTGAGAGGAAAGGAGGGGTTTTTGGTTATTATCTTCCTTTGTCCCAAAGAGGTGGAGGGAAGGATAATGGAAACATGGGTGGGATTCGGATTAGGAGGGGCAAGGGCCAAAGGAATGATAGGGTTTTGAGAAAGGCAATAACAGTGTAGGAGAAGGATAATCCCTTGGTGAATGGAGGTTACATGAGTGTGCTTTACGAACCTCAAGAATAAAGTGTTCTAGTTATTCAATATAAAATGAGGGAATAAAACTTTCACATTCCTCTTGAAATGATTCAAGAAAGCTAAATGTTTAAGAGTGACTGTGATATACCTGCCTTCAAGAGTCACGTACCTAACCATCATTTTGGTGATCTCATAAAATGGCTTTGGGATAGAACCGACCTTGACACCTGCGATTTACAAGCACTAGATTTTTGACCTCTTCCAATTTTTTTTATATTTAGTAGCCTTGTCAATTATTTTGTTAAAAACCCTATTACCTTCTAAGCTAAGGCATGTGATTTCAGCGACGAGCTCTTCAATCACATGTATGGTCTTGTCTCTATACATTAGAACTCTATTTTTCTAGCCTTCAATGAACTAAAGAGAAGTATTTTGATCATATCCTTGGATTCTTTCAATGAGATTTGACATTCTCCTAATTTGGAGATAAATCCAAAGAGCCTCATTTTCCTTCCAGGCAGGGTCACAAACTAGTTTGACCTGACACAGTGCTCCACCCATATTTCCCCTTTTTCTATCAGTACTAGATCCATATTTATCTTTTGGAATGCTCTTAAAACTACCCAAGATCCTCTTTTTATCAGCTTTTATTTTTACCTAGAAAGCATGCGAGGAATTATAGCAATTAGCTTTCAATATAAGCTTGCGGGGATGAGCTTCAAGATCGTATCCTTCACATGTACGAAGGACATCTTAATATTAATTGTGGACTTCAAGGGTACTCTCATTGTTATCATTGATGATTGCATTTTGTACATGACTAGGGAGTGTCTCATTAGCATACCATATGTCCATTTTATTGTTAATAACCCCAATATTTGCAAGGGTATCGACAACTTTATTGCCTTCCCTATATGTGTGAACAATTTGGAAATTGGTGAAAGATTTAAAAATATTGATGGATTCAATAATGAAATCTTTGATAGTCCAACTAGGGGGATGAATTTGATTTAAATGATTTATAATATTCATTGAATCCCCTTCAATGATGAGATTGTAGATATTGCATTATTTGGTTGTTCTAATACCCCATAATGTTGATAAGGCTTTTGCATAGTGATTTGATTGATGCCCCATATTACCTACATAAGCAACAACTAAACAACCTCTGTGATATTGAATTATTCCTCCTCTGCATGTAGCTCCAGGGTTACCCTTTGAAACTCCATATAAATTGAGCTTATGCCATAGGTTATGAGGAGGTCTCCAATGTATCAAGGACCTATCAACAGAAATATGACCTGCTTTCTAAAGAATTCCAATGTCTAATTTCCATGTTGAAAGAATATATTCTTCATCATGAGGGTAATGCTTATTTTTAGGAGGCTTGAATCTTTCTAAATTGTCTTTGACCCCTATAGCAATTTCTTTCAGAAAGTTTTTACATAATTGTCTATGGTTCCTAAAGATGATTTCATTCCTTGCTTTCCAAAGTCTCCATATGGCATGGGAAAGACTAATTTCCATAATCTTCTAACCATGCAATGTTTATAGGGAGGATCCCATTGATTCCAGGCCTGCACAATATTATTAGGAAAAATCCAATCCAATTTGAAGTTTGTAAGAATTAGACCCCATACCTTTGCAACATATTCACAATGTAACAACAGGTGTTTGACATCCTCCACTTCTTTCATGCACATACAACACATATTTGGCATAATGAAACCCCTTTTTATAATATTATCATTGGTTAAAATCCTCCCTTTTAGCACAAGCCAAAGAAAAAGATTTACCTTAGGAGTTAATTCAGGCATCCAAATTTGGCTCCAGTTAAACTCACATTGTACATTCTCAAAAAAGGTGTTGTATCCAACTTTAATAATGTAGTCCCCATCAAATGAATTAACCCAAACTATTTCATCCTTGGAATCATTATGACTTAGTGGAATAAGATCAAGTTGTTCTTGAAGAGAGGAAACTACTGGTTCCAATTCTATTTTGTCTACCTTAAGCTTTTTCCAAGTTCTCTTGTTTCCCTCTAAGTCCATGTAATCCTTTACTTTTCTACCATAATTATCAATCAAATTGTCCTTGATGGTTTCAAACCTGTCCTTTAAGCTAATAGAAGTCCAATTATCCTACCGAACCAAATATCATTACCATCTCCCAATTTCCACATGCTTCCTCTTTTAAGAATATGTCTGATTTGAAGTAGATTAATAATGTTTAAAACTATTGATCACTATTAATAACAATATATGATTAATAATTTTAAACACTATTAATCCTAACATTCACCCACTTCGTGTGAACATTATTAATTATTCACCCCCTTAATGTGAACATGACGAAGAACCATATTTCAAAGAAGTTGAACCACCTCTTGAAAAAACTGCTTAGACCAAGTACAAACTCCATAGATTATCTCTTTACCCTCGTAAAGGCATAGTGTCAAGTTGAATTATGCAAGAATGCGCCCTTCCTCTTTGGGTTCTTGTGGGACTTTCCCTTCCTCTCTGGGCACCCAAATTTTGAATCTCTAAGATCTAAAAGATTGGCAATAACTGGATAACCATTCCTTGAGTCTACCTTGAAATCCTCTCGTGCTCCCCAAAAGTGAGTTTTCTAAAAACATGAATCTTTCCACAAAATTATGAAAAAGGGGTTTATTCAACACATAGCACAACAAGAACACTGGAAAAAGAAGTATATTAAACACACACAACTAAAAAAATGTCACCACATCATTTGTGTGGCCCCATCATTGGTGATTGACGAGAGGTTGTTGATTGACCTCTAACCTTCGATGCCTCCATCCTCCGATAATCTAAACTCAAGACAAGAAGTGTTCATAATTGTTATCGGGTTTTGTCAGTCACTTGTTCATCTTCTGATTCATAATGTTCTTCTACAACTATATTTTATTCATTTGGCTTTAATTTTCCACTGAGAAGATCTTTGGCTTGAGCTGTGAAAAATTTAGATGTATGTCCCTTTTTCTTGCAATAAAATCATTCTAAGTCTTCCTTGTTAGATAAATTTTTGTATTTCTTTTTCATATACATTGTCATTTCCTCTTATACATCTTCTTTATTCCTTTTTTCTTCAACTAGAAGAGTAATATCATATCTTCTAATGAGTTGGAAGGCATCTGACCAAGAGTGAAAAGAACATTACTATATTTGGGTTGTAAACTATTCAACAGAATATATTTTTGCATCCTCATCGTCTACTGGAGCTTTTACTTTTGTAAGTTGTCTTAGAAAAAGATCTTAAATTGTTGATGTGGCTAGACATTGTATCTCCATCACTCATTTTGATCTTGAACACTTGAAGTTTTAGGGAAAAATTTGCATTGAATTCTTTTTAAGCTGAACAGTTTTCTCATAGTATCCCACATTTCCTTTGATGTTTTCTCTAGATTGACATAATGCAGTTCAGAATCTGAAAGGGCAAGACTGATAATGACTTTGTCTTGGAAATATTTCATTTCCCAGTCTGCCAATTTGGTTGGATCTGAAGGTGTTGGTTCTTTTCCATCTACTATCCTCCAAATATTTGTATTCATCAACTACATCTGGATCTTGACTTTCCATGTGTGAAAATGTAATTCGTTGAATTTATCTAATGGGATTTCCGTTATGGGTATCAAACTTAGTCAAAAATGCACCCTTACAATAAACTTTATTTAAAAGTTGAAAGTAAAATTTTTTGAAATATTTGCAAAAAATGGAAAAAAATATTAAATTGGTTCAGTAGAAGAAAGCATAGGATCAATGCATACAAATTAAAAAAACCCACATTACCAGTTGAAAGTTATGGCACTTACAAGTTCTAACTCCAACATATTTCGAACCCTTTCCAAAAATGGAAATTTATTTTCCATATTTGTAGATGACTGTGGATTCACCGAGAGAGGTCACATAATTTAAAATAGACATGGATCCAATACCATTTGAAACACGGAATACATGTCACAGATTTGATTAAAAATTGGATTAGAATCATTGATTTTTAAAATATTAAATCAAAGCAGAAAGCAAATAGACAGAGAGTTGTTTTTGGAAACTTGATCAGAAACTAGATCACCAAAAATCATCTAAAGCATCCCATTTGACAATGCTTGTGGGTCGATGTTCATCACTCTGTGTAGATTTGTTCCCAACAATGGCGATGGAAGACAAATTTGTTCTAGATCTAAATTCCTCACAAACTCCTATAGTCTATCATTGTGGTATATCCCGCTCTGATACGACTAATAGGAATGGATCAGAATAAACACAGAAATCACAAAAAATAGTCTCCATATTTTGCATGGGCAATATAGTACATATATAGGACTAATATGTCCTATAAAATAGGAATCCTATTAAGGCTCCTATAACAAATATCTAAATCTATACGAGTTGTTTTTAACAACTCGTAACCAAACATATAACAAATAATATGAGTTGTTATACCAACTCATATTATATTACAAATAATAATTTATGATTAATAATGTTAAAGACTATTAATCATAACAAGGACACATGTCTTAGAGGGATTGGCGTGCCTTTGGAGGAGTCGATTTAGAGCTCAGATCTTGCTCAACGGCATAGAGGTGGATCCGTTGCACAATGCAATTTTGAATGAGCCTGATTCAAGAAAACACCTTGTTGATATATTGCAAAATAAGGTGCATCCCTATGCAAATGGGATATGACAGGGTGCAAAGTGGTCTTGACTATGTGGTCTAGCCAACATGTTGGTGTATGGTGTCAAATTGGCATGGAGAATCTGGTAGGGAGTGGCCAATCCAACCTCAACTCTTCCAATTCTTATCTTAGCTCAGTTTTCTTGGAGTATATCCCAATCCGGCTTGGCCCTTCCAATGACTCGACCCAAATGATGTTTGACACTTTCCTAAGAGCTTGGTGGGAGCTCGAGTTTAATGTTTTACACAACTCGAATGCAAGGATCCCATCTCACCTAATGCTGAGACCACACAATTCACTTAAAACTTAGCTGATCAGTGCATTAAATTTACAAAAGAAACATTACTTGCTAAACTTAGCATAGACATAGCAAAGACACTCCAATCAACTATAGCTAACTAGGACATTAAATTTAGTGGATAACCCCTCATTTGGGAAGATTTTTTTCTTTTGACAAACCAATTTTTTCTACAGAGTATCCTGGTGTAGGAGGCGGTGTCTAGGTACCCCTACTTACCCATCAGACAAACAATATATGCAAGCTTCTTGGAATTTGAAACAACATATTGTGGGGATGCATGGGGTAGGTTTAGGAATTTACTTGAGGTAGCATAGTCTCTCCAAGAGGCATAAATATTCTCCAAAATTTTGCACACTCTCTTGCAACCTTACTACCAAATTCTTCTTGATTTTGCAGGCTCCAACCAGAGCTCTGACACCAAAATTCAAATGTTTGAGAAATAGGGAGGTATCCTACTAGAGATTATATTGATCAGGAAAAAACAAGTTACAAAATAACCAAGATGCAATTCTTATATACATTGGAAAACTAAATATAGACAACCACGAAGTTGCACAAATGAAACCAACTCACATATGTGAATGAATAAAAACAAGTATATGGTTTCAACAATAAAACAATGATAATGGTTATAACAATATAACCATAATATAAACTAATTCACCTCACTAAAATATATATTTACCTAAGTAAGCATAACTAAGGTAAAATACTAAATACAATGCATAAATACGTAATATGCTTTGCCTAACTTTATTGTAATAATCAAAGCATAAAAATAATTAGTTTTCCATTTGTTTTGAGAAGAAGACTAAACCTTTGTCACAAAAGTGTAAAGGGAATGAGTTTCATAATTGTACATAATTTGAATAATGAGTCTTAAATTTCAATAATAAATACTCTTGGTTATTTTACCATATATAGTATCCAAAACCTCATATATTCTTAATAAATAAGAGTAAAAATTATATTTTTTTCTTCAAGCAATGGAATTCACTGAATGGGTATTGGTCCAAAACTTATAGCTACTTACCCCATGCCTAATGTACTTATAATCTCTTACATACTTCCATAAAAGAAATATATTAGGCCATAATTGTACATCATTATTTGTATGGACATAAAATATGTATCAATATAATTTGAAGAGTATATATAATTTACTACTCAATTAAAGAAAAGGCTTACCCATGACCACAAAAATTCAAACTAGAAACCATTTTACAAAACAAATGTCAAAATTTTAATATTTGTTCAATTTTAGATTTATAAATGGGATTTTTTGAAATATATCAAGATAAAAAGGAAATTTACAGTTTACATTGGCAAGTAGATATAACACAACAAAAAACCGTAGTCAAGGATTGCAATTTAATTATATGTAACTCGAGAGTAAGATAAACAAATTAGTTTACTTACATAAAATCAATATTCAGTAGACTATTTTATGGAGACCACATCAATCAACTCATCTTCTAGTAATTTGTTTATATATTTTTGAATGTTGAATTTACTTTGCGGAGAATCATAGTAAGGAATGAATTTTAATGTCAAAATACAAACATGAATTATAATTGTATCTACCCTTTCAAAAAATTAGGAGAAAATTATAGGCATACTAAGGATGCATACAGGTATAAATTCATGAAATAATGTGAGGTTATCAAATTTGAGCATAAACCTCAAAATTTATACCCGTAAGCAATTTATATTTCATGTAAAAATGAGTGCATCACTACGAAATTGTAATTAAATAAAATCTAATATTAGAAATAAATTTATACAATCCATATGAGAACTTATAAATGAATGTAAAATTGATATTTATTTTTTTTACATCACATAATTATCAATATAAAATGTTATGTATAATTATCAAGATTATTGATTACCACGTCTATTATGTTTGAAATTGTTATACTCACAATGCGTATATAGTGTAGTAGTCCCACACACCCAAAACTAAGATTGAGGAGTAGAACTTAGATGATAACCATCTCTTTAACACCTCTAGAATATATCAACCATCATTTCTCTCTTATATTTGTGATTTGGACGAACAAGCCAAAAACCATGCACAAATCTCTCACAACATTACTATTCAAAACTTATAACTTATATAAGTTGTTAACACAAGTCATTTATAAAAATATATCAACCCACATTAACAACCATGTGATACTAACACACTAATTCCAAACAAATAAATAAAAAATTGTCTACAAGAACATGAATGTACTAGGTTTGAGAGGAAAGAGAAATACTATCACATAATATACTCAAAGTTTTGTAAAACTATATATTAAAATAGTGAAAAAAATATTTATGTGTAAGGGCTATTTCTCAATGAACAAAAAAATTGATAATTATAATATCACCATATTTATCACATTATGCTAATATACCCATGTAATATTTAAATTCAAAGTGTTTGAAATTTGTATAAATTCTATCATATGTGACAATTTATATAATGTCTCATATGTTGTCTCAAGAACTATGACAACCCAAAATGTTTCACATCCCCAAATTATTAAACTTATTTTTGGAGACACTTACATACTTTGGTGGTTGTATTGCCACATCTGACACAACACTTTACATTTCTTTGATTGGTTTTATTTAGCTTTGTAATATGTTTTGGGAATAAAACATTATATCGGTTGATTTAATTTCGATGTAATCGATATCAAGTATTTGCATTACGGTTCTAGATTAATATTTATGTATGTTTTTCTATTTCAGTTTAGTTGATTTGATTTGTATGAAATAGATAATGCAATTGGTATTTTTATCTATGTGTAGGATTTATCCAGAGAGAAAGACATACAGTGAGGAGAGATTAAAAGATGTAGATGATGGGTATGGATAAAGAGGTTCCATGTGTGATAAAGTACATGAGAAACAATCTTAAAAACCATAAGCGGCCATAGATTTCTTTGTGATTCAGACTCATTTTTATGTGTTGTTTTGTGTGATGGGTTAGTTGGTCGCACTGCGATGACAAAATAGAGTCACGCACTCTCACTATGGAAAGGAGCGTGAAAACTATTTGTGTTAGCAAAGCAACACATTATCGCTTTATGATAATGGCTCACATGCACTTCATCATAATGGCATATGTCATTTATAGAGTTTGTGATAACATTATTATGATAAATAGCGAGAATAATAATAATAATGACATTATTATTAAAAAAGAATTAAAAATAAGGATATTTATAACAAAATTGTTTTGGGATCTATCTCTAATAATATTTGGTTAAGTTTTATAACTAGTATACATATCTTGAAAACATCTATCTTAAGTACACCGAGAGATATCAATTGGGAGACACTTATCTAACTAAACAAGTGTAGTATAGATATACCAAAAAAGTAGCAAATATAATAAAATATAATATAATCACTATATTATTATAAATGTATCTATATGAAATACATCAAGTACATATCAATTTCAAGGTACATAGGTTTGATTTTTCACATACGGCCTCTTTAATCAACAACTTCATTAAATTCTCTATCAATTTCCCTTTATTTTTGACAAATGGAATCATTTAGCTACATGATTATGTCGGTCTCAATAATATCTATTCAAGAAAAAAGACTCAAACATCCTTTGCATGACCAAGATATCATTTATTTTTTATTGACTTGTTCAAGAAAAAACAAAATTATTTAAGTGATAGTCCAATAGAAATCAAATTTATGAATGAACTATCACATGATGGTCAAATGAACATCAAATATAATTGAACAACACACTCGATTACCTCCTTGCTTGTCATTGTAGAATGGCTATACTTTCTCTCCACCTTTCATATTGAGTGTATGAAGCTTTGTCTCGAGATGGAGGATCTTTGTTTGGTTCTTTTCCTTGTGGATGGTGGGGAGAGTATCCTAGGTTGCCTTTGAGGTTGTCGCATCCGATACATGTGTTTGAACCTCGTCGGAAATGCTTTGAGAGTTATCAACATCAAGGCTTTTGCATTAACTTTGTCATATTTCGTCCTTTCATCATCATTGGTTGAATGTGTCACCATGCCACTAACGATTTCCCATAGTTCTTCGAACTTGAGAATCATGCTCGTCTTTGTCTTCTAGGAGGCATAGTTTGGTCCTTTGAGCAACTGAGCATCAGATAACAACAATTTGGGGGTAGACATGATGCCAAAAAATAAAATAAAAATTCAATTTCTTACGAATGAAGAAGAGAATGAAAGTGAGCTCGGTATGCTCGTGCAGTGAGACGCGGACACTCCTGTGGGAATTTTATTTCATGTTCATCATCTGCATGATAGCCTTCCTTAAGCTTGGCACAAATGATCAAATCTTCTCTTCTTGGCACCACACGTCGAACAAGAACCAGTCAAGTAGTCCTTAACACACTATATCCTCGAATTGCAAGTTGCCAATATTGTGAAGATTTTCGAGAAATGTAAAGTAGAAACCAACACACTCTGGGGCTTGACTTCTGTCTCTCAAAGGCGTCACGTCTCCAAGGTTGCTTGCAGTGCTGCTAGCATCTACGGGCATAATTGACATGTGCTCAGATTGTTGTACTGGATCACAGGGTTTACCTTGTTGACTAGCTGCTCACGTTCTACAGGTTTTTGGTTGTCATAAAATATTTATTGATACTCATACTTGAGGATTTCCATGCTTCTCTTTATTGCTACTATTCACAGCTTGTACTCCTCTGGTCAGAGCGACGGGTGTCCAACCGCGGCTCTGCGCAGAGAATAAGTTGCGAATCCGGGTTATTTACCACACCGGAGGATCTTCGTTGGCTGCGTGGCTAGTTACCTCACATGTCTCCACCTTTTTTTGGTTTTTATATCTCCACGCTTCTGCTGCTGCACACGTCCTGCTTTAAATGGGGCTCCAGATTGGTGAAACCGGGTGTTCCACCATGCTCCTCTTCACGCTTGTTAATGGTCTATGCTGTGTTTCCAAGCCACGTCGAGAAAAAAACCAAATGTTTGTAAATAATGAAAGAAAACACGCTGACAGGTCTGAAAATTTTTGTTACTCCAGATGATTCTCTTGCTAATGGACAGGTCACTCAAAGACTTCCTTCCACGCAGGTCTGGGCAAAAAAAAAGAACACGCACAGCAAGGAAATAAAACGTTATGAATCAGAGAAGAATTCAGCCATGTTTGTTTTTGACAACACCGTTTTCTTTACATGCAGGTCTGGGCCAATGTGCAACAGGTCGCACAAGTCTGCAAAAAATTGTTTTCAAGCCACGTCTTTCGCCAAAATTGGTCTACTGACAACAAACACTTGAAAAAAAACTAGCAACAACAGTTTGCATGGAGGAGGAATAACTAAAATGGAACTAAAACTAGCAAAGCCAAGTTTTATTCTAAAAACGAATGCATCCTTGAATAAAATAGAAAGGCATTAGAGTTAGAAAGAGCTGACTAGTGGAAATATCTAAAACAAGAAAGCGACAGTTTAGAGCTCCTAGTCGATATATAGTGGCAACGAAATCCTTGTGTTTGACCTGGAGATATTTCTTTTTCACGCGTAAGCAAGGAAGATAATACACACATGAAATATTGAATAGAGACTTCGGGCAGATCTAGAACATTTAAAAATTAATAATTATTATTAGTAGTACTGCCCAAGCAGTAGACTATAGGTTTCACATAAACTTAATTACTTGCATTTGTTAACTAATTAGAAATCATTATTATTTTTATAAACAAATATACAATTGTGACATTAATAATATATATTAGTAAACTGTAGAATTTTTAACAAAATAAATACAAAAATATATTTATATTTAATTTGATTGGCTAATAATTTGAGATGTTATTGGAGGCTTCAACAATTTCAAAAAAAATGACATCATAACATTTACTAGTAATTGCATGTGTACAATGCAATGTGAATGCCGAACGATATATGATATTTGATTTAGAGGGATAGTTATTACTTTTGTAGTTGACAAGGTGTGTGATTGATTTTATAAGTGTAGGAATATAGATGAAGTATTACATTTAAAGGTTCTATTTCTACATTTCAAGTTTGTTACAAATTCGTACATATACATTTGCAAATCTTATATCATGAGTGGTAGTGTTTTGCGGACTATTTTATTTGAAGACCTTCATTTCATCTAATGGCTTCTCATCTCGAAGGAATTTGGAAGCCTTCTTACGCTTTATTACATGCGTTTCATATGCATTTTCTATTGCTCACCTTGACTTTCTTTGCCTCTTCCCTCAAACCCCTTCTTTGTGTACCAACCCTGGAACCAAGGTCTCCAATGCCCAATCCAGAAGCAACTACTTCTGCTTCAAGTGCGTCAACATCCAACTTATCCTTCCTTCGCAACTTCTTCTTCTTCTTGGGTTTCTTGAACTGAAGCATTTCATCATGAGTATAATAATCTGAAACGTTGGTCACAGTTTGAGAAAGTGACTCTTCAGCTCGGTTACCCATGGTTGTACCTTGCAGCCTCTTGCGTATCTGAAGCTAGAAAATAAAATGCTATTGTTAGAGTGTAAGCCAAATATCGATATTGATTAACAAAATATCCATCTGATAACCAGTTAAAACAAATGCTACCCCACCCCTACTATAAAAAGGGAGATTCATCTTCATACCTCATCAAGTTTTTTTGGGATTCATCATTGATACCTCCTGTTTCATCCAGAGTCACACCCCTGAAAAGAATTTAAGCTATCAATCCAATTGTACACAAGATAGATATTAAATAAATGATAGTTTTAAGTATATGAAGTCCACTAAAATTGAACATCAAGAATATAACTAACCTCCTCCTTAAATGGCTCATCATGCGATGAAGAATTGTTTACCACATTCATGTCATTTTGAAGTCTATCAGAAAAATATAATCAGTTAATTTTTCAAAGCCTAAAGGGATAAGATCAGAAATTGATTATCAAAAGAACTATCCCACTTACTTGTTTTCCTAGGTTTCTTCTTTGCTACCTTGTAGGCCTCATCTCTGGCATTCTGCTCTCCAATTTCAATGTTTTCAAGCATATCAATATCTACAGTGTAAATATAAGAGAATTAGTGCACCCTGCAAGTAGATCGCAGAGAGAGAGAGAGAGAGAGAGAGAGAGAGAGAGAGAGAGAGAGAGAATAAGTCCAAATTATGCAGATAAAAAGTTTGATATTTCAAAGCATATCACACCAGCAAGAATGTTTTGGTCCTTTAGTGTCAATATGACTACCCCTCCTTCCATTACTTTATAAATTCCATGAAGAACCTTCAGTCCTGTCCAGATCCTCTGCATGCCAATAGTACAAATTAATTATCTAATAAAACTAAGCTACACCTAGTAGTTCGCTTCAAAAAATTTAACATCTAGAATGCACTTATTTCTCTTTGCCACAAACAAATAATTAAACAGGAACTTCCACCTTCCTACTGATGCAGGATCCTAACATGTACTAAATACACATTTAAAACAGTAAAGCTTAAAGAATCAAATACGTAATTAAAAGGTTAAAATTATTACTTCCACTATGCTTCATGTTTTGATTTTCCATTTCTTCTCAAAACTTCAACCCTATAATTATGTTCGTTCTTTATTAATAAACCAAAAATCGGGAATATTACCACTCGGAGAGAATATTACCACTCAAGAGAAAATTACCAACTACGTGAATCACACAAAAATGATGTTGAGCAAATAATCACCTTGAAACAAATAACAACATAAATGAAGCGATTGCTTAGGTAATTTATTTTCATATCTTCGATAATCTATTATATACAACTAATGCCTACTTCGTATTTATGTTTTCTTGATTGTATTGTAGCTTTCGATTTCAAATGATTCAACATCATTTCTTAAAGATATAGATTTTCTGATGGAAATAATATATCTGATGCTAAATTCGGAGTTCCAGGCATTCCTAAAAATTTCTGTCTAATTTCTTCCAGGATTGTTACCACCTCAGTCATGGTGGGTTGTCGCTCAGATGATTCTCTTGTGCATACCAAACCTAGTAGCAAGACTTGATAAATATAGTCTTTTATTTCATCTCTATTTGCATCTTCTAGCAACCTGGTGTCCACCACTCCCATCATTCCATGAGGGAACACCATGCTTACCCACTTATGCAGGTTGAGTCCTCCCACAAACTTGCAGTTGACCTTTTCCTAGTCATCATCTCCAATAACACTATCCCAAAGCTATATACATTGCCTTTTGATGAAGCCTTGCTTCCAAATCAATATTCTACATCCAACCCAACAAGCTATGAAATCATGATTAAAAAATTAAAAAAGAAGCATTTCTTTTGCATATGCTACAAAATTTCATACCTGGAGCAATATACCCAAATGAGCCTTTCAAGGTAGCTATGGAAGTGAATGAATCTATTGAATCTACATAGGTTATTCGGAAATACCGAAATCACATAAATGTGATGTTTATTGTCCAAATTAACATCGCTAGGCTTTAAATCATAGTGCACCACTTGTACAAAACAATGATGATGGAGATATGCCATTCCATGAGCTATATCCATGGAAATGCTTAGTATTTGGCTTAACCTCAATCTACTGAGCATCCTCATCCCCATTCACATCCTCATCTCCACCAACTTTTAAGCTTCCATTGGGCATTAATTGGAGAAGCGAGTTCTTTAAAGTGAGGCATAGAGCAATAGTTTATGACACTAACAAGATTATAGTGGCAAACTCTTCCTAAGACTTTGCATTCGTGCTAAAACTCTAATGAGCTTCCTCATTCTGCACGTTGAGGACCTTGATAGAAACTTTGGTGTTATCATCCAAAATCCCTCTATAGTCTGATCCGAAAGAACCAATTCCTACTTTGTTACCCTAATTGAATCCATTAGTTGCTTTTACAAGAGTTTCATAAAGTATTATTGATTGCCCATCTCTTTGGAGAATTGATATCCTGTTATGCGAACTGTGAGCCCTGGAAAACCCCATGAGTAAATAACATTGAACTAAAACTGTAACACCTATGATAAATACTATTAGAACCTTTAGAAGCAAATGAATCTTCTTTTACCGGGAAGGGGAAAATGGACATGCAAGCAAGTATGATTGTGGTTCATAGAGGCCAGGGTTTCCCATAGATGACTTAGAAGTTACATTTGCAAAACCCCCACCTGTTGGAACTTCTCCTCTTAAGTCATTGAATGAAAAAATCAGGGTATGAAGCATGAGAAATTTTCCCATGGACTTTGGCATTGCACCTGATAAGTTATTTGAAGAGAGATCTAGCTTCTCCAAAAAATTTATTTAACTCAACAACTACCAAATTTGGAGCAGAAGACAATTTTCATTTATCGAGGGGTGACGGCAGTGCACACGTGTCCCCCTGTCCATCCCATACCGCACAAGTAGCAGAACTCATAACCGTATCTACAATGGTGATAACAAAAAACAAGATAAAAGACAAAACCAATAAGTTTAGAAACAAAATAAGAAGTTTCAGGAGGTCGTTAACCTATAAGTCATATGATTATACCCTTATTAATTCAATAACCCCCTTGCTTTTTTCGCGGTGTTGTCATTTCTAATTTTCAACAAGCTTAGAAAACTACAAATCAACTTCACTCGTTTTCAAGCTATTTTGGAATTCTGAACAATCGAGATCGCCATGCCAGGGGACCTTACACTTGATGCAAAACATTCGGTGACAAAAGAGGCACTCCATGTTCACCATTTCGGTGTACTTCCAAATTGAGGATATATCAAGCATCAAAGATCTCCATAGGGAGAAAATATGTGCATTCTTGAGGCGTGGGGTTCCCGCAAGAATTGTGGGGGTAGTATATTTGGTGCCTCTTTTGTTCAACCCAATGCGTCATGTAGGTATGGAAATAGTGATGTAAATAGCTCAAACCCTCAAACATTTCTTTTAACGAATCATCAAAGAAGATGCCACATGGTTGCACAAAAATGGGCCTGGAAATTTTGTAACGACATTCCCATGCAATTCCAATCTAGAATCCACCTCCTTCCTCGTGGAACTCCCTCGCTTGAATTAACTCGATCATAGAAATTAAATTTAATGTTCCACTAAATTAATCTACGAACCCATCTCTTTGGAGACTTGATATCCTATTATGCGAATCGTGAGCCCTAGAGAACCCCATAAGTAAACAACATAGAACTAAAATTGTAACTTTTTGTAATAAATACTATTAGAACCTTAAGAAGCAAATGAATGTTCTTTTACTACTAAAGGGGAAATGGGCATGCAAGCAAGTATGATTGTGGTCCAAAGTGGCGGGGTTTCCCATAAATGAATTGGAAGTTACATTTGAGAAAGCCCCGCCTATTGGAACTTCTCCTCTCAAGTCGTTGAATGAAAAATTCAGTTTATGAAGCATGAGAAGTTTTCCCATGGACTTTGGAATCGCACCTCATAAGTTATTCAAGAGAGATCTAGCTTCTCCAAAAATTTATTTCACTTAACAACTAGTGAATTTGGAGCAGAAGGTGGTTTTCATTTACCGAGGAGCAATGCAGACGTGTCCTCTGTCCATCCCATGCCGCACAAGTAGTAAAACTCATAGCCGCATCAGTAATGGTGATAATAAAAAACAAAATAAAAGACAAAACCAACAAGTTCGAAACAAAATAAGAAGCTTCAGGAGGTTGTTAACTGCAAGTCATATGATTGCATCCACTTATTAATTCATTAACCCCCTTGCATTTTTGCAACATTGTTATTTCGATTTTCAACAAGCTTGGAAAGCGCAAATCGACTTCACTTGTTTTCAAGCTATTTTGGAATTACGAGCAGTCGAGATCGCCATGCTGGGGACCTTATACTTGATGCAAAACATCTGCAGTGACAAAAAGGCACTCCGTGTTCACCATTTCCGCTCTACTTCCAAATTGAGGGTAGATCAAAGGCGTCAAATATCTCCGCAAGGAGACAAAAGGCACTTTATTAAGGCGTCAAGGGTTCCCCACAATAATCGTGGGGCGGTATATTTGGTGCCTCTTTTGTTCAACCCTAGAATGTATAAATTACGTCATGCGGTATTGTGATAGCAATGTAAACAATTCAAACCCTCAAACATTTCTTCTAACGAATCATCAAAGCAAATGTTGCACGGTTGCAAAAGCACGAGCCTGGAAATTACGTAATGGCATTCCCGTGATTCCAATCCAAAATCCACCTTCTTCCCCTTGGAACTCCCCCTCTTGAATTAACCTGATCATAGAAATTCAATTCAATGTTCCACTGAATTAATCTACAAAAACAGGGGAAATTATCTAAAGCCGTATAAAATAGAAATAGAAAGCATCGGAACCCTATCGAAGAAATTGTGAAACCATAAGTATTATTGTTACCCATTGTTGAGGGTTATTATCCTCCGGAAGAAATTGATAATCAACTTGGAAATAGTCATCCTCATCCTTGGAGGAAGAAGAGGAAGGTGAGGAATCAAAGGGACTAGAAATCCACTTAGCAGTAAAGCTATATTTTCAACTCGATCTCTGTATCTCCCTCAATGAAGTCAACAAACCCCAATAAATAAATGGAATAAAAACATGGAAGAAAATGAAATAGAAAAAACAAGTAAACGGCCATCAAATTTAACACAATGCTATGAATGTCCGAAAAGGCCTTTCCCATAGGAGGAACGCCTTCCGTGTAATTATACTTTTTTGCACAGTTTTTAGAAATCTCAAAACTACTTGGGAAAAATACCGAAGGCAGATTCACTAATATTACTTGTAACGAGATTCTTGATACCAATGCAATTCCTCTCTGCATTGGTATATAGCACTGGCTCCCCATCACCTGTTGAGATGGGTCCACCCACGTCATTATCTTCCAGCACCAGTGAGATGCCAGGTGGCAACATGTTGCCATTGTGTGTGGGAATCGATATTATCATGTCCATGGCTTCTTTTTTCCTTCCTTTTACCAAGAACCATAGCGGCAAATATTAAGGGCAGAATGAAGATGACATGGGTAGAGCAAGGAGGGAATCGAACTCGCCAGTCGCGACGTACAAGAATCTCTAGGTCATAATAAAATGGGATACAATGGACAAGAATGCCGCTGGTAAGTTGCCGGCACGTTCCGAGATGGCATTTGAATTTGACTTAAAGGCCCTACAACCATATTGTTTTTCCGTTATGTTCCCATTTGCCAGCGGCCACTCTTCTTTTCAGGTAATTCAGATTTGGAAATTTAAATACCCCACCAAAACTGTATTTTAAAATTTCCCCACCAAACTAGCTGTCATTATCCTAGCTATCTATTTTTTCAAACCTCATTGTTAACATGTTGTAAGGTACAAAGGCTCCAAAGGCTCTCCAATGGCTGCCCTACTAAATACGGATCCAGGATTTGGCTCAGCGGATATACATCAGGAGCAGGTACATATTTTGAGGAACGGAAGCACTGGGAATCAGGAATAAACAGCAACCCAGTCCAAATTTATATTTTAATTAGTGAACCCAAAGTGAGATCCCCACTGTGTTGTCGATGAAGACTGCTGAAAATACTTGGATTATTGCATTCAAACAAAATAATGAAGTAAGCTCTGCTACTATTATGATTTCTAAATAATGAAAATGACTGTATTATAGTGAAATATGTTTTATTGACGTAGAGTGCAGAACTGGTGTTGCTATGACAAAATTGTGGTGGACAGAGCCACACAGAAGCGAGCGAATGAGAGGAATTTCAATATGGTCGCGGTGAGTTCATGTTTAGCTTTAGGTCATTTATTTCAATCCTTCCGCAATGCCAGCAACCCCAGCACCACTCATATCATGAAATTGTTGACAGATGAAGTGGTGATTATCCGTATGAATATTGTAAAATAGGTGTTGAAGCTCGCAAGTCCATGAAAAATCTTCTCTGTGTGGGTAATATCTACGTGCAAAAAGTAACATGCACCCAGTTCAAATAGTGAAAACGGTGTCGACCATGTTTCCGCAATACCCAAACTCCTAACAAAAATTTCATAACCCATATGGTTTAAAAGAATTATATATTAATGTTTTTTCTCCTTTTGAAATCATATTTCTAGTATTTATTCTTGCAATGCTCGGGTGGGAAAAATCTGAAGGAGGAATCATATAAATTCTGCACCCGTAAGCTCAGAAATCTCTTCAAAGATAAAGTCACGGGCTTCTATCTTGAACATATCATTAATACTTGAGTTCTTTTCACCCAATTATATATGTATATTTTTTTGGGGGTGGCGGCAGGGTAGGGTGGAGCGGGGAAGTGGCGGTACTATTCAATCTATCTTTACTGTAATGAAAACTCTTCAGAGTTTAATTTTGAAATCAATATTTAATGAATTATTTATGTCTATTGATTTTTAAGCAAAAATTGTTTAAGCAACCGTTATTATATAAATGAGAATAATGTTGGCACTTTGGTTCCACTCATCAAAAATTGAGTGTAAGTCATCCAAAAGGCTTATTTTAAAGGCGCTGATTTGTGTATAATTTACATCTTTGAAACAAGATTAGATAGCATTGTTTTTTTCTTTCTAACATCACAATGGAAGTTGTGGCTCTCTTACTAACATAATGGTTAAGTTATTGCGAGACAAGAATGTATGCTTTCTTATCCTTCCTCTCTCCTCTTTAGTAGCTTTAACCCCTAAATATGTAAGTCATAACCCAGTGAAATATGCCTCTTCAGTGCATCTTCAAATTGCTTAGATATGACTCTAAAAATCCTTGATAGAAATTAATCCCACATAGGCTGGTTGGCTTGGTTTGCAGTAACATATAAACTCCAATATACCATGATCCTTTTGCTAATAGAGGTGATGCCACTATTGAAGTGGCCCTCTTACTAAAATAATTATGATTTGGTTGAGGGATGAGTATGTTTTCTTGCTTGCCCTTTCCCTCTCCTATGTGGATTCAAAAAAATTAGGCAAAAGATCTTATAAAATTGCCTCTAAATACATGCCTCACTACCCATTTCGGATATGCCTCTTTAGTGTATGTTGCAATTTCTTCTACAATTCTATAAGTCCTCAATAAAAATTAACGTCACAATATTGGTCAGTTGGATTGGTCTATGAAAACATATTAAACTCAATATATCATTATCCTTATGCCAATATAAGTGACACCACAATTGAAGTGACCCTCTTACTAATATAATGGTTGATTTCTTATGGGATGTGTATATTTTCTTGTTCAAAATTCCCCTTTACTCCTAGGTGGCTTCAAAAATCCTAAAAATAAATTTTATTGAATTTCTTGTACATACATTCCTTAATACCCATGTTGAACATGCCTCTTCAGTGCATCTTGGAAGTGCTTCTAAGAGTCTAAAAGCCCTCCCTCAATAATAATTAATCACACATTAGTTGGTCTTCTTACTCTACGATAACATATAATTCCCAATATATCACAATCATTATGCCAATAGAGCCTCTCATATTGGAAGTAACCTCTTACTAACATAATGGGTTACAAGATGATTATTTCTTTTCTTAGGCCTTACCCTCTCTTGCTTAGTGGCATTGAAAATCCTAAAAATAAATCTCATGATTTTTCTCTAAATGCATGCTTTACCAACAATGTTGGATATGCCTCTTTAGAGCATCTTGGAATTGCTTCTACAAATCTATAAATTCTTAATTAAATGTTATCATGTGTTGGTTGGTTATCTTGGTCCATGGTAGCATGTAGAACCCAATACATCAAGATCCATATGGCAATATAGGTGACACCACAATAGAAGTATGCCTCTTACTAAAATAATGGTTGATTGGTTTCCAGCAGAGAATGTTTTCTTACTATTCATTCCTTTCTCCACCTTTGTGGATTCAAAAATGACAAATAAATCATGAAAAGTTACCTCTAAATAGATGCCTTACTACCATAGTCAAATATGCCTCTTCAGTGCATCTTGTAATTTACTCTATGACTCTTAAAATCTTTCAATAATAAAAATTTATCCCACATTGGTTGGTTATTTTAATATGTGGTGACATTTAAACCCTAATATATCATGATCCTTATGCCAATAGAGGTGATGCTGCAATGGAAGTGACCCTCTTACTAACATAATTGCTTATTAGTTGCATGATGAGTATGTTTAATTTCTCAGTCTTCCCCTCTCCTTCTTTGTGGCTTGGAAAAATACCCAGAAGAAAATGTGTAAAATTGCCTCTAAATATGTGCCTTACTATCGAATTTAGATATGCCTCTTCAATTAATCCTGGAATCATTTCTACGAATTTAAACATCCTCACTTAATAAAAATGAACCCCACATTGGTTGGTTGTCTTAGTCCACAATAACATTTATACCCCAATATATCATTATCCTTATGCCAATATAGGTGATGAAAAAGTTGAAGTATCTCTCTCACTAATACAATGGTTGATTGGTTATGGAAGGAGTATGTTTGATTGCTCGTCATTCCCCTCTCCTCCTCTTTGGCTTCACAATATAATATAAAATTAACTCTAAATACATTAGTTTCTCCCCAAGTCATATATACCTCTGTAGTGCTTCTTGGAATTACTTCTAAAACTCTAGAAATCCTCACTAAATAAATATTAATCACACATTAGTTAGTTATCTTGGTTTACGACGATAGATAAACCCTAATATATCATGATCCTTGTGCCAATCGAGGTGACACCACAAAGGAATTGATCCTCTTACTTACATAATGGATTATTAGTTATTGGATAATTATGTTTTCTTGCACGACATTTCCTTATCCTCTATGTGGCTTCAAAAACATGATAATTTGATGCGTTATATGTAGCCTTATTTGGCCTCATTAACACCAATTTAGCCTTAGAACACATCAAATTGTTGCATTAATATAGACACCTAAAATGTGCACAAATACCAATTCACATGACACTTTTATTGAATTTGAATTTGAGTAGAAGGAAATTCAAATGAGAGAAGAGTGAGAAATAAGAAAGTATAAGAGCAAGGCTAACATATCATTTCAAGATGTGGAATAAAGGGAAAAAGAGTTGAGGAAAAGTTGTTAAGCTTTATAAGGAGTGAGCTAAAGCCAAAGGAGAAAGATGAAGCTTACAGATAGTCTTAAATCCCACACCATCATTATCATAGGTTAGAGATATTTTATGTATTTTGTATTAAATTTGGTTTACTATTAGGTATACATTTCCATTATCATTTTCCAACAACTATCCCCAAATTACAATTTATAGATACTAGCGATAAAATGTGAATTGTGTAATGGAAATGATGAAAGGGATGCATCATAGAAGTCAAATAATTTGAGGGATTGAAACATTAGAGGAGAAAGAGAGGTGATGAATGTGGGGTTTGAGGGAGAAGGAGGACCCTGTAAAAAAGCAATGTTGTACTCTTCTTTCTTACGACCATGTGTCATTTTTCCTTAATTGTTTTAAGGAAGAAGTTGTTGCATTGTGTAGGTTCTACAAGGAATATGATTTGGAGATATCTCATAACGTAAGGAGCGTTTGATTAATACTGCGTGTGTAAATAGTTTTTGTAATGTAAAACCTTATTTTTATTAAGGTAGGTAGAACACGTGTCAATGTAAGGGAAATTCACATGCATGTAGCAAGAGACACTTTAGAGAGAGGGATATGTGGACATATTAGCTATTAAGGTTTATCTCTAGCTATTAGGGTACCAATAAGGGTGTCTACCATCAATGGTTATAATGACACAGTCTATCAACAAAGACCGATGTAAAATGGGATTTGTTAAGTCTTTATTTTAATTTTTACATCATCAAGGAGTTTGATTCATTCCAGTCTCTCTCTCTCTCTCTCTCTCTCTCTCTCTCTCACACACACACACACACACACACACACACACACACACACACACACACACACACACACACACACACACAATATTCACATGTGTGATTTGCACATAAGTAGGGCAAAATAAAAAATGTGAAAAATATAAAAGGTTCTAGGTTGGAAACATAAATGGAATGATTACTCTAGTAACACATTGTAAACCCCCTTTTAGTTATAAGCTTGAGTAATTATAGGAAAGTAGACAATGCATAAATAATCATGAAAATTGATCACCTCTAATGACAACCTGTCATATGAGTGCCCAATAGATTTCATGATATATTTAAGAATAAATAAAGAAGATTTTTTTTCAAAAATTCAACAATATTATCTTATCAAAAATAAACATAGCACATAGTCAATGTGCACATAAAAGAACCAACCATATCATTTTTGTCATGCAAAATGAGTTAGGAGTCACAACAAATCAACATTCACACTCAAGGGATAATATGGATATATGATAATATTTATTAACTTAAATATTTATCAAAAAATAAGAAGCATAACACCTGATTTTATTTCTTCACTATTTTTTTGAACATGTCATCGTATTTACATCAAATAAACTTTATTAAAATCCTTTGTTTGATACGATTTAAAATAAAAGGCATGGAGATGTGAAGGTCCCTCATAGCATCAAACTTTGGAGACATCAACAAATATCAAATGCTAGAGATAACAACAAATGTTACAACACGTCATTTATAGTTTCAATATTATTTATGTTCCCTTTAATAAAGTGAAGCCTTGTGATGTGTGTATCATCATAACCCGTGCCATCGTAAGTGGCAGTTTGTGAAAATAATTGGTTATTAGCTTCCACGTTCTACATTCAAATATTAGACATGGATGTAAAATGTGGAAGAACACTGAAGGCACATAAAATTTTGACACTATTATTCATTTGTTAAATGTAAAGAACGATATTAATTGCTGTTTTCGCTAAGAAATAACTTTTGGGAATATAAATAAGACCAATACATGGGAACATTAATTGTTGTATATTTTCTCTCACACACATATTTATAAAAGACAATTTATAAAATTATACGTTTTTTAAATTTTGCATGTCATTGTCTATGAGTACTTAAATTTTTATTCGTAATATACGATTAAAATCACCAAAAAGCCCACATCATATTGATTTCCAAAGTTGACAAGAGTTATGATCATTCTATTTACTAAGATATTTCTTATATTCATTTTGGTTATATTCAATATATCAACAAAAAAATGATTACACACAGGGGTTAACTTTGACGGCCAGCTATGACTGTCAAACAATTTTTAGGTGTGATTATTTGCAAATATTACATTTCAAAAATATAAAATGGTGTTATTTTATATTATTAATAAAATATATACAAGATTATTGTATATATATTTAATCATTTTGATATATATTCGTATATTTTACATATAAATCTATATAAAAATGATGGTCATATATGAAATATGCATGTTACGTGTGACGTTTAATTCAAATATTTGTAAGTATTTTACAGCTAAAATAATTAAAAACGTCTAAATGAACATCAAATTTAACCCGATTACATGCCTTGCACATATAATCAAAATCAAAATTTAAAACAATTAATATAATAATTGATCGCAGCCATGGAATTTCAAATAATCTGTGCTTGTCAAATCAAAATTCGTTGACGGTTTAGCTCTTTCATGTGGCTGTAAATTCCTATAATTTTTATAGATATTTCTATAATTTGTTCATATATATAAATAGGTATTATATTTTTATATAAACCACTTAAAAAACTTGCCGTTTTTAAATTTTTTTACCTGTCATCAAGGGTTAAATTTGATGGTCACCTATGCCTGTCACACATTTTTCGGGTGACGGTAATTTTTTAATACTGCCCTTCAAAAAATACAAAACAATGTTATTTATACCAATTATTCTATGTATATTTAATTATTTAAAAATATATGTATACATATCTATATAATTTACATATAAATGTATATAAAATATGACGGTCAAATTTTAAATATGCAAGTTACATGTGACGGTTATTACAAATATTTGCAAGTATTTTACGGCTAAAATCACAAAAATGTCTAAACGGCCGTCAAATTTAACCCCTGCCTGTCATTGTCTACAATTTCTATTATTTTTCACCTGTAATATACTAGTAAAATCACAAAAAGGCTACAGCCTGTCAATTTCCATGCCTGGTTGATAGGATAAAAACTATGATTTCCATTTTGATCAAAATATTACCTACGTAGGTAGCCCAGATGAAACCCCTCTTAAAGTTTGTGTATCAGAAATGTTTTCAATCAAAAATTAATGAGACATGACGTACTGAGATAAATTAATAAGAAATGTTTTCTAATCAAAAAATTAATGAAAAATGGCATGCCATTGCCGAGATCATTGAAAATCACCTTGGCAACCGTAGAAGTTGTTATTGGTTTTATTTCAAACTCAGGTGACGGCGATGTAAACAGGAAGACGTTAACGGAGGATGCCAAAACTAACAGATTTCTGTTGACCACTTTCTGGGGCCCGCGGCACAGGTCAGCCCAAAAATGCGAGGGAGAAGGACAGTTAACGACAGACCCTGCTTGAGCTTGTTGATTTTATTCAGTCGGGTTCAAAATAAACTTAATGAAACTGCACAAGAAGAGGTTGCCAAAATGATCGCAGAAAACCTTTTTGGAGGCTTGCCTCCTGCCTCTCATGAAAACATGGGATCTGAGAGCTTTGACCCAGAAGAGGAGGAGCCATGCATGGAACCTTCTTGGCTCTTTTGCAAATAGTATATGAATTGCTGTTGTGGTATGTAGTCTCCACAGATACGGACCCAAAGATTGCAAAGAGGTGTACTGATCGTTCCTTTGTCTTAAGATTGTTGCATGACTTGTTTGATTAAGAGCATCCTCGGAAAGGAATATTTGAAAACTATAGTGCATCGCATCCGTGGTAAGTTCAGGTTACATCGTCCATTCATCCGAAAAGAAATCAACGATATATTCTATCGTCTCATCATGGAAACAGAAAGACATACTTAATGTCATTGGTGAGCTGTTAGAAATTTTGGGGAGCATAATTAATTGGCTTTTCATTGCCAATGAAAGAGGAACATAAACTCTTTTTAGTAAGGGCCCTTATTCCTCTGCTAAGCCGAAATGTGTTGCTGTATATCTTCGTCTTCTTTCCTACTGTATTAATGTAAAGTATAAAATTAGTTTTATTTGAAGATATCGACATGAAATTACAGCCACACTATGAGCACAAACAAAGAAAATAAGATAGATTAGGCCGATGAATGATTAATCGGATCAATTTGGTCCACCTTTATCTCTATACTATAAAAGAACTTTCTTTTGCAAGTCATGCATCTAATGAGCCATACAAGATTTCTAATTTATTAAAACATGAAATTTCATTATGACATCTAAATATATAAAAATAAGGGTATGGGATTGATGTTATAAAATATTAACCATGAATCTTATATTATACTTGTGATAAGTGTAAATCCAAGAGATAGAGCCATAACAATAAAAAAATAGCTGAAAAGTAAGCACATAAAATTATACAAATGTTATGAAAATCCCTCCGGTATATTATGATTTAATTGTAATCTAAACTAGTTACATCACAATTAATGTAACCATAAGGATTATGTAGTAATATGCTTTTGCATCTAAAGTGTTAGAGAGATCATTATTATATGTTTTACAATACTTGAAAACTAAAAGAAGCATTGTTAGAGGAGGAGTTGGCTCTGTTAGGGTTCACTTGTGTGATTATGCTTGTGTTAGTCTTATTGTTACCGTCATGTCAAACTTTTTACTATTATTATTTCCTTTTTTCATTGTGTCTTGCATATTTATTCAGCTCGTTTTGAGTGGTGCCAACCCTTTAAAATGACCGCTAATCATCTGTTGCTGACATCAATTGCAAACGGAAGTGACGATGGCTCCCAAATGTGCAAGGAAGTTTGTCCCAAAAGTTTATGATGAGGTAATGTTTCTGAATCTCCCCTGGATGTTACTATTGAGCTTTCTTTTGTTGATCATTTTATGCAATTTTACCATAACAATTGTTTGGTTGCTTATTTCTGTGGCCACATTTTGTTTGAGTCTTATCTCCAAAACTGGATTAAATCCCATCGGGAGTCTTCCAAAATCCAGGTAATTGGTGTCCGGAATCTTACCAAAGGGATTTATTGTATTACTTTTCATGAACCGTCACAGGTCCAATTGCTTTTAGAATTCTCCTCATGTTGGTATATTGGTAATACCTTGCTTGTCTTGTCCAGATTTAGCCCTAATTTCAACCCAGTGAATCAAGTATCACTTGAGTCCTTTACGGGTTGAGCTTGTAGGACTACCCTTGCGGTATGGCCTTTTTTGAATGATATTGTTCGACCCCTTGGCCGTGTGATTTGTCATTAGCTGAACATTTTTACACTCACCCGCACAAATGGGTTTGTGTAGAGGTTGATTTAGCTTCTAATCTATGGGATCACATTGACATTCAAGTTGGGTCGATGCGTATTTCACATAAGGTTGTCTATTTCAATCTTCCCAACACCTATTTTTGTTGACAAACTTCGACCACCGTATTCATGATTGTCCACTTACCCAACATACCAAGCCTACCATTGTTCAAAATGCTTCTACTTCGCGGGGAGAGAGAACTCGAGGGTTGGACCATGGTCGCTAATTACAAGAAGGGAGTATTTGGTAAGCTCGCCTCGGTAGTTACTCCGCCTCCTTCTCGACAACGGTCGGTGTCACCACCCTCGAACTTTGTTCCTACTAAACCAGCTCATCCCTCCCCTGCGGTTGAGCTAGCCCACTTTGCCAAAACGGAAGACCATGGAAAATTTTAAGGAACCCTCTAAAAAAAACTTATAGAAATCATGGCGAATATACCTATAACCAATTTTGTGGTTTTGGCGAATATATATGTAACCAGTTTCATGGTTTTGGCTAATATCCCTGTAGTCATTTCGTTCTTTCGGTGAAAATGGTAAAACAATATTAAAAATAGTTGGAAATCGAATGACGAATCTCCTGTAATTTGTTTGGTGAATACCCTCTATCAAATTTGGTCTGTAATGAGGCCCAAAAATTTCATTTCTTTTTCATGCCTTACCTTTACGTTCAAGTTCTGGAATGTGTGACACTTGGCCACTTGAAGGAACAAGAAAATGACACATGATATCTTTTGATTGATCACTGCCATTCTACCTTGCCTCACCGACACTACGGACCCGAAAATTTATTGAATTGGTTCATTCTACGGGCTTGGAGTTTAGGGAATGCCTTTGACTTGGGGAGGCCCAAAATCCTACCACGTGTCTGCATCGATGGGCAGGGAAGGATTGAAAACTTTAATAATAAGGCACAAATAACTTATATTTAATAATCAAGGATATGCTTTTGCCAATTGGTTGCTATTAATTTTTTATGTATGGTATGTGTGCAATCAATAAGAATGTGTTTTTTTAATAACAGGAAGGGGGTAAATGTAATGATGTGGAGAAGTAGTGCTCACAACATGTGAAGTAGATTTCTACACTAGTATTTGTACATGTGTGTGCCGAGAAACATGATCAATATTTTGAATTTTGAAACTTAAGTTTAATTCAAGTCCAAGAAGATGAATTTATTTCAAAGGAACACATTGGCAATTTGCGATCTCATAGGAAATAGCATGTAGCAAAGGAAAAGTTATCATGTCTTAGGCTCATGTCATTTAAAGTTTGTGACTGATTATTTCTTTGGTGCTATTCCCATAGTTGATTGCAGGTTCTTCTACTTTAAAAAAAATAGACAATTCAATGATTACTCTTTCTTATAAGCTTTGGCAAAGACAAACAGAAAGCTCGATATATATTTACAAATATACATACATACATATATATATGGATATATAGTAGGAGCCAAGTAGTTGTCTCAAATCAACTTGGGCTCAAAGGTGATGCCATTGTTATAACACATGCTAGTTGTGTTTATATATTAGCAGCCATGACCAAGACCCTTGCTTTAAATGAAAACAAAGGATGAGGATATTTGGAAAGCACCTTTTTGAAACACAAGAACTCTCCCACCATAGTGAAACTAAATAAGAACATCCTTTTCCTCACAAAAAAACACTGGAACATTGCGTGGGGAATCCTTGCAATTTCTTTCCAAGACCAAACATTGCCTCTCCTCCTTCCAAACTCAAGATTAAGCTCAAACACGATTATTTCCTTCAAATGGTCCCCATCTACAATTGGTGCTACAAGTAGCACCCTTTCTTTAGATATAACCAACCTTGGTCTGTGGTGGGGGAAATGGTCTCGTCATATCTTATAGGTAACAACACAAAATGTATAGTAGCATAATCTTGACTGTTATAAATTCTCACACCTAACATAGGTTCATATGACATTAAGAATAAAAAAATGTTGTTGAAGACAACGGGTCCATAGAAGAAACAATCTCTCAATCGTGCCACAATCCTCCAAGTCCCCATAAAAGAATAATAAATTTCTATAGTACCATAGCTTGCATTAACTCTATATCTATTAGTGTCTGCTTAAACCACTTTGTACCCCTTGTTGTCATCCGCCAACCAGAATGCCCCGCGCATAAATATAAAAGTGTCATCCATTAAGTTGAGCTGATAACATCTGAGGAAGCTTGAAGGAGGTTCCGGCTTCAGTGGATTACATACCCTTGAAACATGACTGTCACATGAACAAAATAAGATTATCCCTCGATGTGAATCTTCAAACTGTACCCAATCAAAGCATGATAACCACAAAAAGTTGAGAATTTTCCATGTTCTACTATAAAATTCATATCTTAGCCAATGATGACCACGATCATGATTTACAAGTATCCATGGATGTTTGTTCCTTGTTTCATTGTAACACTTAAAGATTCGGTGGAAGTCATGAGTGCTTTCCATTCCTTAGAAACTAGAGAGAACCTACATATGGATTCTAATGGAATCCAAAGCAATATATTTTCCCAAACATCTTGAGGCAGTGAATGATCCCACAGAACATGATTTCCATGTTGCATTGGAAATAAACTAAAATGAAGAACAAATTCTGGTGTTTCAAGAAGGAGAAGACAAATCAAAAGGCACAACACTATAGCAATGCAAGAGTATCCACAAGAACAGGTGTTGGCAAGGAAAAATATATTTGTTGAAACATAAACAAGAGTATCTCATATATTTGTTGAAACATAAACATTACATTACATAAAAATTACATATCATAAACTATAAAATCTTGAAAAAAATTGTTTTTGTTTTTAACATAAACAAGAGTATCAAGTTTTGATTTCTTGTTTTTTCTATTTTTAAACTATAAAATCTTGAAAATTTTGGTGTTTGATATGGTGGATGGAAGAAAACAAAAAAAAAATTGGTAAATTTCTCCAAATCCATTGTATTTGGTAACTGTGACATAGGCATACCAAAAAAGCTATAAGCCTATAACTATATTATAACATAAATATTACATATCATAATATATTTCTCAGTTCTTATACCACTTTCCTAACTGCATCGGTATCGATATTCTCGCTAGAGTGTTGGTCAGGGTTAGTATCGACACATTCTTTATCAATGATAGCTCTATTGGTGTCTGTTAAGTCTTTCCAGGTTTTAAGCACTTCAAAAGCTTGTTACTGACTTTGTAAGGATGGAAGACACCATTTTGACATGATTGTCCATCTGAGGGGTCGCCACTAGGGATTGATTCAGATTTCCATCAATTTCCATATCCACATCATTTGTAGCAGCATGTGGAGAATCCATAGGTTCCGGGTCCAGGGATTCTAGATAAATAATAGAGATTTTCTTTAATACTTGGCAATTTGTTGCTTATATAGGGAATCCAGTTGGAGCTCTGCAGAGAAGTTCCAAGAGAATGAAGGAAAACAATGGCAATAGCGATAGGCAGTAGGTAGAGGGGGATGGAACCACCATCAGAAGGAGAACTAGAAGTAGAGAGGGCGAAGGATTGCCAAAAATAACCTCGTCTGAGTATGTATCAGAACTAGAAGAAACCACAACGTATTCATGGCTTGATATTGGTTTGATGTGCTCAATTTGGTCCCCATGATTTTGCAAAAGAAACTAAGTGTTGGAAAATGACCACGGGCCTTGAATTTATAATTGTTGAGTGAGTTCTTTGACTGGACCTTGAAATGTGTCCACCAAACCCGAGTATGTATTGACAGTTAATATTAAATGCAAATTGTGGGTCATGGCAAAATTTTCACCTTTAAACCGATGTCACTATCCCACATGCCTCCACATTTTAAATTTAAATAAACTTCCTTTTATCATGATGAATAAAATATCATTAAGGATAGACATATCGAGATTCAAGTAATATATTAAGGGAGAGGAGTTGATCAACGAGCATGAACCAATAAATTATAATGGTATTGGTGAGGGTAGATGTAAATACTAAAGATAGGGACTAATACTTGCCAATTTATCACTTAAAATTTGATACAAAAGTAGTCAATAAAATGTGTCACATCAAAAATAATAAAATTTAAATGCATCACTTTAAAGACTAAAGTTATGGAAAAGTCTTTTCCATATTTATTAAATATGCCACTTTTATGAAAAACATCTTTTCCATATTTATTAAATATCTTATTTCTTGGACCTTCATCCTAGAAAATATAATGTGACCAAGAATTAAATTTGATAAGACATTTCTTAACTGCGAGGGTGCCAATTAAATCTCTGGTGGCATAATTTACATGAATAGGGTATTAAATTCAATTAAAATTCAGGTTAAGGGCTAAGGCTATCGATTTTGGGAGGATATGGCATTGATGGCGAAATGATTTCTCCCTCACACATCATCTCAAAAGACATGCTTATTTAAACTTGGTGATGACATGTTACCAAATTACCACATAAATTTTCCAAGCATCCTCTACCATCTTCTTTCAATCAATTGTCATGTGTCCATGTCTTCTTCATCTATAGAATTGAATCCTCTTAATGCAAAACTCACCCATTTGGGTGAGTGTTTCTAGCTGATAGGGCCAAATGAGGCCCTCGTCCACCACATTCTCAGTATACCGGACACCAGGGCTGGCTCTCCCAATATTTCCTCTCTAGAGGACATGATTTTATATTTCTTGTATCACTTTTTTGAATTATGGCTTTCATTTCCTATTTTCCAAGATCTCCATTTCTGCGATTCACCAGATTATCACATGAACACCAAACAATTAAAGAACCACTGGATACGCCACTGTCCCCTGTGTCTTAGGTGATCAGTGGGGTTTCAACCTATATTTTTACAAACCTCATTTATTGACCACAGATCTCTCAATACCAAGCTCACTACCTACTCAATAGGGGGAAGAACAACCCCAAATTTTCTAGAGAATGAAACAGAGAAGCGGTTGACAACATTAGAAACTGCCCTCACCAAAGTACGGTCCATGGTAAGCACCCACACCTTTCCTCTCAAGAAAAGGAGGATCATGAGGGAGGGATCTTCTGGCACTAGCAGAATTCGTCAATTCCCTATAGCTTGACTTTATAAACTCACATAAAAGGAAAAGAGAATTCACCGAAATATTGAATGGGCCTCGGGTGGGAGTCCAGGAGATGCTAAATATGGGCATGTCGTGGGATTTAGTGGGAGATATCTAGTTCATTTTCAGTGTAGTGTACAAAGACGTGTTTATCCAATGCAGGGACAGGCTGCTAAAACATGCTCTAGTGTTTTAGGATGAATCTATGTCTTCAGAAGAATGACCATTATATTTTATATTTATAAAGCAATTTGTAATATCGTGTGTATGTGTGTGTGTGTGTGTGTGTGTGTGTGTGTGTGTGTGTGTGTGTGTGTGTGTGTGTGTGTGTGTGCTTTGAGGCGGGGGTCCTAAAATAGAACCCCATTTTGTTCAAAGAATATTGTTGAATAATTGCTCATAGTTGTAGTAGCATTTGATTGATGTATTTTTAGATTTGTTTAGATTTCATCACATTTTTGGAAAAAGAAAGAAACTAACTAAATGTATAAAGCTGTAAGAAATGATATTTTGGATATTTGTAAGTGATATATTTTAGTTGTCATGTATATTCAAGAGTTACTAAGCTTTATGAAAAGGGAACTTTCCTACAAAATATATTGAAACGACCATCATTGCATTTAGTGATCAAATTTGAAGGGCTCCCCATACTTTAATTTGATTGGCTAGGTTAAGATTTACTAGCCATAAATGAGATATTAGAAAACACATTACCCTTCAATAGAAGAAAATGAAAATGTTAATTTTTTCTCAATATATATCTGATTAATTTGAATAAAATAAATATGAAAAATGTCAAAATTATGAAATATATAACATCTAAAAAATATTTTGAAAACACTATATTTCATCGGTGTTGACATCAACTATTCTTCTATTTAAAAACAACATTTTCGTTAGTTATTTCAATTCAAATAGTAAATAATATTAAACAACATTTGATTTTATTCATATTCATTTTCTTTAGAAATAATTTCTTTGATCTATTCTCATCTTAGATATATGGATATTTGGTTACGTATTTTGAAAATTGAACTTGTCATAGATTTTTAATTTATTGAAAACTTTAAATTAATTTAAGAAAGAAAGAATCTAATTTAAGAAATCAATAATGTATATATATATTTGGGATGGTCTCGAAATCATCTTAAATATTGAAGGGCCTTAAATATATGTTATCGCCAATCTTTTTGAGCGGGTGAAGGGCCTTGTTTTTGCCTATTTATTGTGGGTCAATTTTATCATTTTCATCCTTTTTGTTGGTGAGCACCTATGGATTCCCCTCGAGTTCCCCCATTGTCTTTATTTTGCAATAAAAAGGAAATTGATTTCAGGTCGTCTATATCCAATATTTGTTTGTGGCGGATCTTTAAAATTGGTAATGGTAACAATCTAGAGGTAATTAGATTGGTTTTGGGGGAAAAATATATGTTTGAGGATGGATGGTGTAGGGTTAATAGCAGTGTGGCCTCAATTTTTTTGGAAAATCTTCTGATAATTGAGCCATCGAATCCTGATGTGGTCAACCTTGCTCTCCACTGGGTTTGGTCATCCTTTTGCAAAAATTTGGTTACATAAGTGAAAAAGTGTAATGTTTCTTTCTGGAAAACGGGGGGAGGAGGAAAAGCTCTAGGGTGGCATGGATTTGAGCGTCTTCAGGGAACTGGAACGTCTCCATGAGGAGTTGATGGCCTTCACAAAGAAGCTGGCGGTGTTCAGTCGTGACAAGAATGTTGGAAGGATGCACTTCAAACTCCCTAATTTGGCTGCCCTCAATTCTCCCATTGAGCCAATGCCACTTTGGTGGATGGAAATCCATGAAACTATAGGGGAAGCTTATAATCATCTTTGTACAGTTGGGCTAATGAAGTTGTTGCTCAGGACTCTAAGGAGGGTGTGGTTGAGAGGCATGGATATCCAGTTGTATTTTTTGTGTCTTCTAATTTAGGGGATAAATCATCAATCTAAATATATGTTGTAATGTCTATATTATAATATAACAATAGTCTTTCTTTCTTCTAACTGGATTTTTCTCGATATACCTAGCAATCATGATTGACAAAGTTTTTTACATCTTCATGTTGTATCCGAAGTTCGACCTCTCTTTTTTAAAGGTAACGAGACCCTTCAACTGCTTTGACAATAAAAATAATAATAATATATATAATGTATTTAAATTATATTAATTCATCTGCGCATGGCATGGGCGAAAGTGGGGTGATAGATTTTTAATTTATTGAAAACTTTAAATTAATTTAAGAAAGAAAGAATCTAATTTAAGAAATCAATAATGTAAACACTATATAATATGTTGGGGCCCATCATATATTCCAATTCCAATGTCCATGACCAACAATGAACAAATAAACCCGGACCCAAAATTATAATTCATCTTGACTAAATCGAGAAGTTCGCGTCGTGGGGCAAGACAAAAAGAAATCCATGGAATTATTCCATGTGGCATGGGAAAAAGTGGGGGTTTAAAACATTTCAATAGCCCACAAAAATATCAATGACCAAGTCATTAGGTGCCCACACCTGTCACCACGAACCCAAAAATTTATTGAATAGGATCATTCCACGAGATTGGAGTCAGGAATGCTTTTGCCTCAAGGAGTCCCAAAATCCTGCCACGTGGCCATCTGATAAGGAGGCTAAATTTGATGTCTACAAAGTAAAATGAAAGACATAATCATTTATAGTGATGTGGTGTGATGAGTGCATTTTTTGTCTCATTGATATCATTTCTTCAAGCCAAAAATACTCTTTTGATATGACTTATTAATACATGGGGATGTTTTGTGTAGTTATATCTTAGTAGGTTTGATGCATTTTCCTTGCTATAGTTTTTGAAAATTGATTATCACATGAACCTCCTACTAACTATCTTTGTGAGATAAAATGTGATGATGTGTGCGAGGAAATGATGGATGTTCTTTGGTAGTTATGGAGCCGAGTTGAGCAAGTGGCAAGAGATTATTTCCACCAAAGTTGACCTATTAGTTGGGGCTTGTTCTTAATTACCCGTAGAAATTTATGTGTTTTAATTAGTATGTGGTGGATGATGATTAATGTCACTTGTTATTACGAGCCTCAGTAACTAACAATACCTATATGAAGACTTTGTCTTCAGAACATATGTGTGAAGAAAACTACTTTTGATATACTAAAAAGATTAATTGCATTCGGTTTTGGCATTATTATCTACTGTCTATGTTATGAAACTTATTCTGAGTTAATGAAAGTCGTGACATTTTGAGAATCAAAGGTTTTTAATCCCTCTATCCCAAGGAAGAGCAAGGGCCCACTTGACCAAGGAGATAAGAGGTTATTTTGAGTTCATTTACACATACAGTTCTTTGATTGGATTTACTACAATTGTTGTTTGAGAATCTTACATGCATGCTTTGATTGACTATATCTGTTTTCTTCATTACCAATTTCATTTAGAATAGATGTTTCCATTATGCAAATCTGGTTAACAAGTAATCTCGCTTTCTACTAAGCTTCATTTATACTGTTGTAATTTCATTTGTTAAAAGTAGTGTGTGCGCATTTCATTTTCCAATGAAGATTAGTTGTTAGTTTCCTTTCATCACGAATAGTTTAATTCTATAGAACTATATTTCAATTCTGTAGATTTGTATTGCATTTCCGTAGATTAGTCACTAAACTAAGCAACCCCCAATAGACCCAACATATAACTAGTTCCACTAAAACTCCATTGCATACTACCTAGGACACAACCCTGGTTTAGAATGACACTAACAGGAGATTATGTCAGTTAAATGATTGGAGCAATACAACGACCCATCATTTTTGGTGCCGTTTCCGGGAATAACCATAAGCACCATCGTTTTTATTCCATATGCTATGGGTGTTAATGGAGTTCATATAGGAAACCAGTAGTTGTCTTGGACCTCGTTTTAAAAAAACCAACCTTTATGTATAGGTCACGAGACAACCACGAAAGATTTATAGCACATAATATTCCACAAATCTCTTTAGACAATCCACAAGGAAGAAACATTGAGAGTGATACAGATTCTAACTCAACGCCTAGCACCTCTTCTGAGCATTCTGTATCCTCTTCACACCACTCGGCAATGGGGGACCTTAGGAATCTTGGAGACCAACCTTTAGGGTGAACCTTTACGTATCCCATTGTCCTCGATGCGGATGAGGATGCACCTATGAAAAACATCTCACCATCCATCCTCCCCATCTTTCGAGGTATGATAAAAGAAGACCCAAATCAGTTTTTGTTTGAATTTAAAATCCTGTGCCAGACATATGATTACCAAATTGAAAATAAAAAACTCAAACTGTTTCCTTCCACTCTCAAAGATTCTAGTATGAGATGGTTTATGGGGTTACCATCTAGCTCCATTAATTCTGGGAAGCCATGGAAACAACCTTCTGGATAAATACCAAGACTATTGTAGGGGAAGGGATAGAAAGGAAGAGTTCTTCTAAATATGAAAAAAGGAAGATGAGAATCTAGAGGATTATCTGGACAGATTCCTCTTTCTCCACAAACACAGTGGGTATGAGTTACATGCAGACATCACTAAGACAGTCTTTCTTAAAGGACTGGATGAGGAAACCAAGGATTCCCTCCATCTCATGGAAGGAGGAGACGTGCATAAACTCACCATGGACCAAATCACTAAGCTATGTAGAAGATACTCTAGAACATGTGGAGGAATACAAAGAAAACAAACATCCAAGTCTTCCTTGGGTACCTCTGAACTTTTGGAAGAAATGGCCAACATGAAAACAAACATTCTGCTGCAATTAACATCAACCATAGATGGAATCAAGGAAAAAACCAACCTGCCAAAGAACCATTGGACATATATTGCCCTAAGTGTCAAAAGAGACACCCCTTGAGAGAATGTCCTTTGGATGTCACAGACATGTGCTTAATTTGTGAAGTTACTGACCACGACACTAAGCATTGCACATTCTTACCATAGTTAAAGGGAGGTTTGAATGCTATCTCTCAAACAAGTGTTGAATTAAACTTTGTCCAAAGACCAAACAATCAGGTGGGTTCCCATCTAGGCCACTCAGAATCCCTGGAGGATGTCATGGCCGAATCAAGCCTCTCAGTCTTCTTGGGGACAACCTGAGTGGGAAAACTCAAACTGGATGACTTATCCATATCCACCACCCTAGAAAAATCCCTACACTCAGCCAGGTTGGGCACCACCACCCATAACCAATCCTTGGCATAACCAGCAGTGGGGTCCTCAACCAAATTTTAGCCAAAATCAGTCCTGGGCACCACCGCAAAATGGTAATCAACAATGCAGATTCCAGCAACCACAACAAGCTTTAATGCCTCCACCTCAAGCCTACCAACATCAAGGACAAGCAACACAAACACAACTTCCGGCTCAACCAGTATCCAATCCTAAAAATCAACAGACAACTTCAATTGATGACACAGACCTAGGTAACACCATGCAGGTTAATACTATTGGTAATTTACATGCGATCTGGAAAAATATTAAATCCTCTTGTTGTTATCACAGAACTACCTGCTGATGCCAATAAAGAAGAAAACCTTGAGGATAATATCAGTCCTTCACCAATACCAAATACACCGGATGATCAAATACTCAAACAGAATACAACCCCTTTTCCTGAGTGATTACAGGACATTCGAACTAGTGAGATGAAACAAAGCTAGTTCAGGAATTTAAAAAGTACATATTGAGGTCCCACTTCATGAGAAATAAGGGACATCCCTGAACTAAACCAAACCATTAGAAATGAGTGTATAAAAACACTAGGAAGGAAAAAGAAGTACCCAAAGACTGTCAGGGTCGAAGGGAATTTGGTTGATTTAGTATCTGCACCCTTATCTCACCAAAATATGGGGATCCTGGGAGTCCTGTCATTACTATTTGTATAAACAACCAATCAATATCTAATGTTTTGGTGGATCTTGGTGCTACCATTAATGTCATCACAATAAAAATGTTTAATCTGCTATCCTTAACGAACTTCAACCTACCAACACTGTTCTACAGTTAGCAGATCAATCCATTACTATACCTGATGGTGTGGTTGAAGATATAATGGTCACTGTTGAATCATGGGAGTACCCAGTTGATTTCATGGTTTTACAACCTAAAGCTCGGAAGTTGGGATATCCAGTCATCTTGGGAAGGCCCTGGTTGGCTATGGTTGTTGCATACATCGATTGTAGGTCAGGCAACATGACAATTCTAAATGGGTAAAAATCTAAACACATTTCATTACACCCTCCTGCCTAGCCTTATACGAAAAATTGTGACCAGGTGTGGGTGGATTCTTTGGATGTTAACTCTTTGATTTCTTATTTTCTGGCCACTATTGCAATACACAACCATATGGTGGAAGCTGTGGAGTCATATACACTGACTGATTCTAAGGACCCTATGACTATGAAAATCAGCACTATTGCTATGGAATCTGGAACTCTGGCATTAGACATATCCTCTACTATTTCTCTGGTAGGCACTACCTCTACTAAGTCCGGTAGGAAACTCTATGCTTATAATTCGAATATTCGAGTTCTCGATTTCTATTGTCCTTTAACTAAGATTCCATCTTTTGACAACATACCCATATTGCACATGCTTCACCCCATGTTTTCCCATTGAATTATTTTATTACTAGCACGAGAGATTGCTCTTGCGAATAATACCAAGTAGGTGCTTGTCTAGTATGGGAAGAGAGCTTACCATAGGTAATGATTTGGAGGTCAATCAAGAAGCTAGGGTGCTTGAGGTTCGAAGAAAAACTCCCATGCTTTTGCTTGGGATTACACTGATATGAAGGGAATTCATCCTAACATTTGTACACATCATATTTACACTAAGGATGTCAAACCTATAAGGCAACCACAATGAAGAATCAATCCAGCATTGAGAGACATAGTCAAAGGTGAGATAGAAAAATTCCTAAAAGTAGGTTTCATCTATCCTATATCTAATAGTTAGTGGGTCTCCCCATTAGTTATTGTTCCCAAGAAAAATGGTAAGTGGCGAATATGTGTTGATTACAGGGAACTTAACAAAGCCACCAAGAAGGATTATTTTCCCCTGCCTTTCATTGACCAAGTTCTGGAAAATTTGGTGGTAAGAAATATTTTTCTTTCTTGGATGGGTTTAGTGGGTATAATCAAATTAGTATTGCCCCTGCTGATCAAGATAAGACTACCTTTACGTGCCCTGGGGTACATTTGCTTACCAAGTCTTACCTTTTGGGCTTTGTAATGCCCCTACTACATTTCAGTGGGAAGTCTTGGCTATTTTTGTAGATCTTGCTAACGATTGTGTTGAGGTTTACATGGATGATTTCACTGTCCATGGATCCAATTTTGAAGAATCTTTGAGTAACCTAGAGAAAGTACTCAGTCGATGTGAACAACACCAACTATCCCTGAGTCATGAAAAATGTCTAATGATGGTTGATCAAGGAATTGTCTTAGGTCACCATGTTTCAGCCCAAGGTATACAGGTGGACCCCAAAAAGATATCAGTCATCACCCAATTACCTACACCAGCTAATCAGACTGACATCAAAAGTTTCCTTGGTCATGCAGGTTATTACCGCTAATTCATAAAATATTTTAGCAAAATTTCTGCACCTATGTTCTCACTGCTAACCAAAGATTGTGTTTTTGAATGGTCTCCTCAGTGTCAGCAGGCATTTGATTCTATCAAAGAAAAGCTGACCATGGCCCCTGTCTTATGTGGCCCTGACTGGGGACAACCTTTCCATATCCACATTGATGCTTCTAATATAGCCATGGGCACTGTCCTTGGGCAAAAAGACTCAGAAGATCAGATGTATGCAATTTATTTTATTAGCAAAAACCTGACTCCTATGGAAAGGAATTACACTACTACTGAAAAAAAATTCTTGGTTGTTGTCTATGCTTTGAATAAATTTTGTCATTACATCACTGGATATAAAATTTTTGTTTACACTGATGACGATCGCCATTCGATATTTGATGAATAAACCATTGGTTGGCGGAAGGCTTATTATTAGTTACTCTTGTTGTAGGAATTCAATCTCACCATTATAGATAAGCACGGGAAATTTAACGTTGTTGGTGATTTTATTTCTAGATTAAATGGTTCAGGTGATGATGAAGCAGTCCAGGATCAATTTCTCGATGAACACTTGTTTGCTATCTCGACTAAGACTCCTTGGTTTGCTGATCTTGCGAATTATTTAACAATAGGAAGTTTCCTACCTATTTTACTCATAAGGAAAGAAGGTGATTGGTTAAAAATAGTGCAACATATAAATGGTGTAACGAATTCTTATTTAAATTTTGTCCTAACATGGTTCTTCGTAGGTGTGTTCGGGAGGATGAGGTACACGACATACTACGAGCTTGTCATGATGAGCCAGGAGGCGGACATTATTTAGTAAAACAAACAATTCACAAGATCCTTGGAGTAGGGTACTATTGGCCTTCCCTCCATAGGGCTATCAAAAAGTATGTGTGGTAGTGTGATGCATGCCAACAAATGGGAAAACCTACACTTTCAATGCAGAAATGCCTCTTAATCCTCAGTTGGTTTTAGGACCATTTGAGAAATGGGGGATTGACTTTGTTGGACCATTTGATCCTCCATCTTTCGGGAAGGAGTATCTCTTGGTATGCACAGACTACGTCACTAAATGGGCTGAAGTTCAAGCATTGGCATCGCGCCAATGAGGATTGTTGTTGAGTTTTTATACAATCGGATATTACTGCGATTTGGAGCACCAAGGGCCATTGTATCTGATCAAGGTCCTCAATTTGTTTCAAATATGATTGAAGATTTCTTGGAAATCTATAGAATTAGGCACCGAAAATCATCACCCTATCACCCCCAATCCAATGGGCAAGTGGAGGTAACCAATCAAGAACTCGAGAATATTCTAACTAAGGTGGTCAATGCTGATAGAAAGAATTGGGTACCAAAGCTTCCTGAGGCCGTCTGGGCCTACAACACGACCTAGAAAACAACTACTGGTTTTTCTCCCTATGAGCTGGTATTTAGGAAGAAGCAACTGTTACCTGTTGAGTTCAAATTATGCACCTGGCGAACAACATTGGAAGTTGGGATCAATTTGGATGAAGCAAAATGTGAACGAGTGCTTTGAAAGCTGAATGAATTAGATGAAATGCGGATGGAGGCATAGCAGCAGACATAAATTCTACAACATCAGCAAAAAACCTGGCATGATGCTCATATAAAAAAGGACATTTCATGAGGGACAGTGGGTTTTACTCTTTGATTCCCACTATCAACAGTTTAAAGGCAAGCTGCGTACACGTTGGTTGGGTCCCTATCAGGTAAATCAAGTGTTTGATAATGGCTCTGTTCGATTGTTACCTATTGATGGAGACAAACAGACTCTTCTGGTGAATGGACATAGGCTCCGGATTTATCACCAACCAGCTGGATAAGAAGACTTTCACCAATGACATTCTGTTACGCATGGACATGCATGCTGAGGAGGCTCTTTGCCCCTCGAACATGGAGTAATCAATATCTTGCAAATTCAATAAAGGAAGATGATCTTGCATTTGATCTTCTTCCCTTCATTAGACCTAAAACCACGATCACGATTTAGAACAGTGAGCGTGGTTATAAACCACGATCGCGAGAACTACGAGACAAAATTTATGATCCTGCGACTCCTTATTTTCCTCATTTTCATTTCGAACCGCGATTTTTCCTAAACATTTTTCACTCGCACTTTCAATACCACCTCAAAATTGCTCATCGGACTTTTCCGGATAGCGATAGATTCAACCATGCCGCCAAGACGAGGAGGTAAGTCCCGATTGTAATCATTTTTCATTTTAAGTTTTTTTTTTTTTGCATTTTAGGTTTTTTTGCATTTTCATGGGTTTTTGAAATGTTTGTTTATGTATACAATTTTCTTGTTTTATCGGTTGGTGGCAAGCTCGAAATCGTGTAAACCATCAAAACATTCCTAAAACCCACCGAACATTCCTCAAAACCTCCGAACATTCCTCAAAACCCTCCTCCAAACATAGATCCGCCTCCTGTGGCTCCTTCTGTCCCCACTGAGCCAGCAGGAATGCAAGATAATATCATTGGAAGAATCCAAGAAAATAAAATTGTCATTGAGAACCTAATTCAAACTATAAGACAAAATCATGCTACAAATCCATCCCGCATGACTTTAGCCAATACATTGCAAACATTGATTGGCGAAGTTGAGTCTGCAACCAACCAAATACATAGATGGAACACCTTTAGAAGTGATTGTAGGCGGTGGTATGTGGATAAACTATCCCATGCGGCCATAAAAGACAAAAAAATTGGAAAAGACCTCATTTGTGCATTATTTACCGACCCTAGAACCAATGCCCCCTGCAATTACTTGCAAATGGTTCCCAATCCATTGGTGCCATGATGACAGAATCAAAAACAATTTTTGGGACCGATGGTGGATGGTTTTTGATTATCCACCATGCAACAACAATGAGGTTCCTCTTTATTTTTTGAAGAAATTATATTGTGAGTTCGTGCTCAATGAGGTCCCGAATTATTTTGACTTTTAACTTTTTTTGGTTGAGGAGGTGGCTCTGCGCAGCAGTAGACACTGTGTGCACGTGTAGGTCAGCCTAGGATCCCCCATGCCCCAAAACCCCCACTGCCTTCAGTTATCCCTCCTACAGTGAAGGAGGTTGTGGAGATTGATACATTGCATGCATTGAGGGAGCTCACTGACACTCTCACCCAACATAGCACCCAGATTACATCTGGTGATGTTGGTGGAGGTGCCAGTTCTAGTGCACCACACCACTGTGGATCATGTGGTGCCGTATGCACTGCAGGCGAGACATCATTTGTTGGTTCACAAGATTTATTTTCTATAGATGAGATGTTGGGGAATGTTTTTGGAACTGGAGCCACTGATATTGGTCTTTCACAGGTAAATTTCAAATAAATTTAAATAATATATATATATATATAATAGTTTAATTCACATGTTTGAGATATATATATATATATATATATATATATATATATGATTGTACGTCATGTACATACATGTAAAAAACTAATTTTTTATTTTATTTTAAATAGCAAGAGCCGGTGAAGGAAACATCCGGTGTCGACACATTTAGCTCTCTGCATGTTGGGCGTGTTTCAAACGTAAGTTTCAAGTTGTACAAACTTACATTTTTAATAAATCATTTAATTGCACTAGATTATTATTATAATTTGTTTCACGTGTATGTTGTACATGTATTAATATTTTTCTCTTTTATACACAGGAGCCTGGTGGGTCATCATCTGCTCGGGAGGCGAGGCTCTTGGCATGCCTCACATGAGTTTTACGCGAGGTTAGTAAATCTCTTTACACTTTGTTTCTAATTCTTTGGAAGTTCACGTGGATTACATGCTTTGGACCTCTGTCATGTAGATTTTAATATTGATTTGTACATGTTTTTTGTATAGCTTATGACTGCTAGAGAGACTCCTCCATATATATGTAGATTATGGAGGCTGCTGTAGATATTGCCATAGCATCTGCAGATCCACTAACTGAGGTACACAATTTTTAAATTTGTTAAATTTTGGAGGTTCATTATTTCTTATTAAACTTAAATCTACAATATCAAATTTTGTAGGTATATATGTGAAATATTTAATTTGAAAATTAATTATTTGTATGTAGCTTACCCCTCGTGAGTCTATTGTTGTCCCTGTGACACGTCAACAACAAATTGATAGGGATCATGACATTGCGGTAAGATTTCACATGCATTTTAACTAAATTGTACAAGTTTCTAAATTTTGAATGTATTTTAAAATTTTGGGTGTTAAAAACTTGTTGTTTATGAATGTGCAGGTTAGGTTGCAGGCATGCTTAGAGACACCTAGGACCACACGGATGAAATCCGTAGTGGCATCTCCCTCCACTACATCCCCAGGTCGTGGACGTGCTACTTCTAGCAGGGCGAAGAGAGGGAAGATGTTTCATGAGTAGATTTATAGTCCACCTGGATGTACATATGTGGTCATGAGTAGATTCACAGTCCATTGTATATATATAGCCTTTTGCGACCGCATGTGGTCCCATATGTACATTATGACACGTGCTTAGTTCGAGATGTACACATACATTATGAACTTATGTACATATATATTTTCAGAGACGTGCGTCTGGAGCACACTTTATATATATATTTATATTTTATATATATATATATATATATCCATGTGTGTTGGTTAAATCATATTTATGACTTTTTCAGTTCTTTAACAAGCAGTGTAACATGGTTAATCATCATCTTTGAATGGGTATACCAATTTTTCTATATGTTCTTTGTCTTGTTTGTTTACTAATGACTCAAAGAGGATTTCACTATGAGACTTATGTTTGTTTTTCTTGCACTTGGATTTTCAGAAGTAGTCTTGATTTTTCTTATACTCTTTTTATTCAAGTGTTCACACATGTACTTTTTATCCAAAGTATGCACAATCATCTAGGTTGATTGGAAAATATTTCTTACATGATCCCCCTTCAAAATAGAATCCTTGATTCCCATGAATTCTGCAAATGTCTCATCATTATCAAAGAAATAAATTGGCATGTGAAATTTTTTATTCCAATCTATCGGTTCAGGATATAGTAGGGTAAATTTTCAATTGGATGGAGTATCTAATTATATGACAAGGTAAAAAGAACTCAATTAGGAAATATGTTACTTGAGTAAAGATCCTCGTATAGGACCTCCATTGGGAATATGCATCACGTTGTCAAAATGAGATGAGCCATCCTCATTTTTTGAATAGGTTGTGTCTATCTCATAAGGTGGATCATTATGGGGCCTGATTCCAAGGCCATGTTAAAGAGTTCAATTTAAAATAAGGAATGGGATTTTCATAGGTTACAATCTTGGAACCTTCTTTGTGCATTGATTTTGCATCCTTGAATCCATTATAAGTTCAATAGATCTATAGGGATTATCTGATAACTTATGGAAAATGTTTTCAAGAGGTAGAGCATGCGTTATTTTAAAGAATATGGTGAGTATACTCTTAAATTGGTAATATGCTCCAAGAATTGTTCTTGTGATGATTATAAGAATAAGCTAGTGAGGCAGGTAGCTAGTTTGGTCTATGACTTGAGGTTTCTTGAATCAGTATATACATATAATTTTCTTATGCGTCTGTAAAGAATATTTCACAGGTGAAATGTGTACATGTCAAGCCCAACCATGGCATGTTATGATGCATTCAAAGTGGTCAATTGTCAGGTCTAGAAGTGTGTTTCATTCCAAAATACAAGTATCTGTCTAGTGTCCATTGTGCTACATGACTTGAAATTTTCAAATTTTCTCTAATTTTGTAACCTACATGCCTGTAGGTGTTACTTAAAGTGCTTGAAAAAAATTCTCAATGCCTAATCTTGACAGGAGTACATATATGATAGATTCTTGAAGGTACTCTAGGTGATTTCGTGTGCTAGAAAGGCATTTTTTCGACAAGATGAAGCTAGATTTGGAGGGAAGGTTGATGATTTTATGATAATCAGTTTACAATGATATGAAAAGGAGATTCTATAGAGCTATATGATGATGTGTATGATACAAAACACTCAGGGGGACATTGTTTATTTAAAGGCTTTTGAGGTCTGTGATGAGTGTATTCTCCAAGAACAAGTAAGGTATGAGTCATGAATGCATTATTTCTTCCCAATACATGAAGGCTACAAACATGTGACTAAATCAAGTTTTGGTGCCTAACAAGTAGAGTTGGCCCAAAGATGAAGGTAAGAAGGATCATTTTTCTATAGAGATGACTGTTTTAGGTATGTAGGTCTGGTATAGTGGATTCTTGAAGGTGAAAAAAAAGCTTTTGTGAGGAATGAATTTTTTTGCATACCTACAAGGTGAATGATGGTGCTCTTACTCAAAGAAAAGTTATGATGATGATAAATATCAATGATTATCAACATGTTCAGATCATGCATATGTTATTCCCAGGGGAGCTTAGTGTCTCTATGCTTGAAAAGAGGCTAAAATCAGTTTTTGAGTGAAATTTCAAGATTTTGAGCTTATTTAAGACATTTGGTTGATGTTTCTAATGAAGAGGTGATCCTATCAGGAGGAGAAAGATGAAGAACATGTTGTTAAATGTATGCCTTTGTCATTAATGTAAAAAATGGGGATAAGTATAACTGGTTTTTCATCAATGAAAAAGGGGGAGATTGTTGGCATGTAGTTTCATATTTAAGGTTGTCAAACGCTATATTTTATATTTTATAAGTGTAAGGTTGTCAAACGCTATATTTTACAAACGGTGGGTCGTGGCACCAAACCGACTACAGGCACATCTAGGTGGCCAGGTGAACACTAGAGGAGGTGGTGTTTTGGTGCGCGAAAGGGTCGTTGCTTCCGGGCTACTTCGTTCGGGCGTAGTCCCTTAAGAGCCCTGAGACCAAAATATCGTTCAACTTCGACGGGTGACTACTCGGACTCCGTGGCACCTAGAGAGGCCTCGTCTAATCTAGAACCTCGGTGTAGGGACCCTCTACAATAGCCTCTCTTGGTTTTTTCCTTCTCATTTTGGTGCTCTCGTTGTCCTATTGTTTGCAAATGCGTGAAATAGTGCAGTTGGAGCCAGTGTAAGGTTGTCAAACGCTATATTTTGTAAACGGTGGGGTGGTTGTGGCTTTGAATTGACTACTGCTGAACATCGGGTGGCTAGGTGAATGCTAGAGGAGGTGGTGTTTTGGTGCGCGAAAGGGTCGTTGCTTCCGGGCTACTTCGTTCGGGCGTAGTCCCTTAAGAGCCCTGAGACCAAAATATCATTCAACTTCGACGGGTGACTACTCGGACTCCGTGGCACCTAGAGAGGCCTCGTCTAATCCAACACCTTGGCGTAGGGACCCTCTACAATAGCCTCTCTTAGTTTTTTTCCTTCTCATTTCGGTGCTCTCGTTGTCCTATTTTTTGCAAACGCGTGAAATAGTGCAGTTGGAGCCAGTGTAAGGTTGTCAAACACTATATTTTGCAAACGGTGGGTCGTGGCACCAAAAAACGTGCGCCGCACATTCGGGTGGCTAGGTGAATGCTAGAGAGGAGGTGGTTTTGGTGCGTGAAAAAGGGTCGTTGCTTAGGGCTACTTCGTTCGGGCGTAGTCCCTTAAGAGCCACGAGACCAAAATATCGTTCAACTTTGACGTGTGACTACTCGGACTCGTGGTACCTAGAGAGGCCTCATATGATCCGAAACCTCGGTGTAGGGACCCTCTACAATAGCCTCTCTTAGTTTTTTCCTTCTCATTTCGGTGCTCTCGCATTTGTCCTCTTTGTTTTTGCAAACGTGTGAAATAGTGCAGTTGGAGCCAGTGTAAGGTTGTCAAACGCTATATTTTGTAAACGGTGGGTCGTGGCACCCAACCAACTACTGCGTGGCACATCTGGGTGGCAGGTGAATGCTAGAGGAGGTGGTGTTTTGGTGCGCGAAAGGGTCGTTGCTTCCAGGCTACTTCGTTCGGGCGTAGTCCCTTAAGAGCCCTGAGACCAAAATATCGTTCAACTTCGACGGGTGACTACTCGGACTGTGGCACCTAGAGAGGCCTCGTATGATCTAAACCTTGGTGTAGGGACCCTCTACAATAGCCTCTCTCATTTTTTCCTTCTCATTTCGGTGCTCTCATTGTCCTATTGTTTGCAAACGCGTGAAATAGTGTAGTTGGAGCCAGTGTAAGGTTGTCAAATGCTATATTTTGCAAACGGTGGGTCGTGGCACCAAACCAACTGCATGCCAGCACATCTGGGTGGCTAGGTGAATGCTAGAGGAGGTGGTGTTTGGTGCGCGAAAAAGGGTCGTTGCTTCGGCTACTTCGTTCGGGCGTAGTCCCTTAAGAGCCACGAGACCAAAATATCGTTCAACTTCGACGGGTGACTACTTCGGACTCGTGGCACCTAGAGAGGCCTCATCTAATCTAAACCTCGGTGTAGAGGGACCCTCTCTAAAATAGCCTCTCTTTTTTTCCTTCTCATTTGGTGCTCTCGTTGTCCTCTATTGTTTGCAAACGCGTGAAATAGTGCAGTTGGAGCCAGTGTAAGGTTGTCAAATGCTATATTTTGCAAACGGTGGGTCGTGGCACCAACCGACTGTGTTAAAACATCGGGTGGCTAGGTGAATACTAGAGGAGGTGGTTTTGGTGCGCGAAAAAGGGTCGTTGCTTCCGGGCTACTTCGTTCGGGCGTAGTCCCTTAAGAGCCATGAGACCAAAATATCGTTCAACTTCGACGGGTGACTACTCGGACTCGTGGCACCTAGAGAGGCCTCTTCTGATTCAAACACCTCGGCGTAGGGACCTCTATAATAGCCTCTCTTGGTTTTTTCCTTCTCATTTGGTGCTCTCTCGCTTGTCCTACTGTTTGCAAACGCGCGTGAAATAGTGCGGTTGGAGCAGTGTAAGGTTGTCAAACGCTATATTTTGCAAGCGGTGGGTCGTGGCACCAACCGACTATCTTGCCACACGTTGGGTGGCAGGTGAACGCTAGAGGAGGTGGTGTTTTGGTGCGTGAAAGGGTCGTTGCTTCAGGGGCTACTTCGTTCGGGCGTAGTCCTTAAGAGCCACGAGACCAAAATATCATTCAACTTGACGGGTGACTACTCGGACTCGTGGCACCTAGAGAGGCCTCGTCGATCTGAGAACCTCGGCGTAGGGACCCTCTACAATAGCCTCTCTCGGTTTTTTCCTTCTCATTTTGGTGCTCTCGTTGTCCTACTGTTTGCAAACGCGTGAAATAGTGTAGTTGGAGCCAGTGTAAGGTTGTCAAACGCTATATTTTGCAAATGGTGGGTCGTGGCACCAAAATGACTACTCGACACGTCTGGGTGGCCAGGTGAATGCTAGAGGAGGTGGTGTTTCGGTGTGTGAAAAAGTCGTTGCTTCAGGGCTACTTCGTTCGGGCGTAGTCCCTTAAGAGCCCTGAGACCAAAATATCGTTCAACTTCGACGGGTGACTACTCGGACTCCATGGCACCTAGAGATGCCTCTCTATTTTAGCATCTCGGTGTAGGGACCCTCTACAATAGCCTCTCTCGAGTTTTCCTTCTCAGTCCTACTTGTTTGCAAACGTGCGTGAAATAGTGCGGTTGGAGCAGTGTAAGGTTGTCAACAAACGCTATATTTTACAAATGGTGGGTCGTGGCACCCAAACAACTTCGACACGTACATCCGGGTGGCCATGTGAACTCTAGAGGAGGTGGTGTTTTGGTGCGAGAAAAATCGTTGCTTAGGGCTACTTTTCGGGCGTAGTCCCTTAAGAGCCACGAGACCAAAATATCATTTTCAACTTCGATGGGTGACTTTACTCCGTGGCACCTAGAGGAGTCATTTTCAAAATTTTTTCAAAATTTACAACTTTTTCAAAATTTACAACATTTTCAAAATTTACAACATTTTCAAAATTTACTTGACTTTTTCAAAATTTACAACTTTTTCAAACAATGAAAGCTTCTCTTAGCTTCGAGAATTTAAAATTCTCTACTAACAGTGCCAACCACGTGAAGGTGGAAGCTTTTATGGCACCACTAACCTAAACATAAAAGTGTTAGTCAAAGAAATTTAAGTTTCAAATCAAAACCATATACTATCTATATATATGTACACAAAATACACAAATTTAAAATAAAATATATTCAAACTTAAATCTAGATCTTTAAACTAAAAATATATATATATATATATATATATATATTGAAAAGAAATTATATATACCAGACATGAGCATTGTAAATTCATTCCAATGAACCATCAGGATCGGATCTACTCTGAATAGCAGACAAGATTGCTTCATGATCTGACTCTCGAACCTTCCAAAGAATCTTGTTATTAGGCCTTCCTCGATATCTATACAACTGAATATTTGTCGCTAGAACTAGATGTGAATATAAGAGTATTTTCCTGTGTGTCTCAAAGTCTTCAAACACCCAAACAGAGGAGTTTTTTAATGGATACCGTCGAAGCCAAGTTCCAGTAACTACCACTGACCCTGTAGGATACTCAATATCTTCGCCATCTATAATAGGAGAAGTCAACTTCTTTCTTTCCTCGATGCAACGACATAAGAAATAGTTTGTTCCTTCTTCATTGTCTTCTGTCGCAATTACTGCAAACACATGTCCTACAAAAAAATAACCAAGGTTGAACAACTCAAATTTAAATTACATATTAAAATTTCAATGGACATAACTCAATACAAAAATTAAATAAATAACCATAAATACCTTGTCGCACCAAAATCAAAATTTCGTCAAAGTCCTTGGATGTTGTAACTTCATCTGCAGAAACAAGTTGTAATGCTTGTGGAGGTTGATAACTAGGAAGCGGAGTTAGAGGCCTACAAATCCATCCTTCCACCCATTCTTGTGAATCACACTCAGCAGTGACAAATTCGATACAAGATGCACAAAAACATGTCAACTTTCTTGTCCATACGGCCCTGAAATAGCGTCGAGCTACAAAATGAGTGCATATCACTGGACCCAGTGAGTGTCATACAATCCTCGTAGTTAGCAATATGTTGTTCCTCTATCAACCAAAAATATCTGCAAATTGTGGAATTTTCTTGAGAACCTCGGGCCATGTTGTCAGTACACCATTCCACTATGCTCTTTGCATCTTTTAATTTAGCACCATCTTTGTACTTCAACTCTTCTCTTGCAAGAGCTCTTTTCACACATGCCCCTGCACCGTCATGCTCTCCTTTTCCATGTCCAGCCTCAGTGAAACTCCAAATATGTTGCACACCCATCTTGACGTGCATTCTGCTCATCCAATAAAACATTCATGCATTCTTAAACTGAGACGTGCAATTATCTGACCATATATAATGTTGTTTGAAGTGGATGTCCCTATCGAGACAAGTTTTCCATAAAATAGCTGGAAACACCCTTGCACAAATTCGATAGAATGAGTATGATCATCACTGATATAAAAGTGGTACTCTCTTAAAATTTTTTGATCATTCTCTGTATTATCAGGAGAATGTAGAAATGCTATATGCACAAAAATGGCAACTTGTACTGAGTTGTAATATTGCGATTGAACCTCCATTTGTGGTTGCAATGTGTAATTCTCTGCAAAATCGACCTTTGAAACAATAGTACCAATAGGAAATGTGTCTTGCATAGCTTGAATTGTTCATCCAACCATCGAGCTCTATGTGTATGCCTCGCATACTCATAAAAATTTCATCCTTAAATTTTCTCATAAATTGAAAAATGGGCATTTGTTCTGTAACTAGCTCACACCGTTTCGACTCTTTTCCATCTTTCAACTGGTATGCAACTGATTTATATTTATCAAATTCAACTAAATTATGTCTATTGTACCTTAATTTACTCATGGATGTAACTTTCCAATTTAGGTAATCCGCCGCATGTACTACTGACTTCCATCTAAACAATCGACTATAAAAAAATTGTCAACTTCTTTTTCACAAAATATAGTAGGAATGAAATCCTGGAAGATATTGGTGGAACTTGAACACCACATTCCAGATAACATAGTTTAGAATGAAAATTAGAACGAATATGTAAAAATTTAGCATAATGCATCGCAAATTCAACATGTTGCCTACAACAACAAGTGGTGCGAGCATGGTTGATTTTCACATAGAATGGTTTCAACATTTCAAAAAAATGTTGACTAATTTTAATTTCTAGATTCTCTTGTTCAAACTTACGAAAAAATTGAGTTTGAGTCATATCTAAGAAATGCTTTGGATGTGGTTCACGATTAGTAGAACCAACTCTCCATTTTATAACATCTCTTGTATTAGGTGAAACTCTAGTGTTATCATGCCAAAATTTAATAACAACTTCTCTTATAGCATCAAAATTATTTTTGTCCTTACGCGGTGCTCTAGTAGAAAATGCCCAAAAATCGACATTATTGAGTGATTGAAGGATATTACGTCTTTTAATTGCTTTCATTAGAGTTTTTTGATTAACTTGCAACATTCGACTTGTTTGCGTAATCAAACGTTGTTTTTTTATTGATTCACTTACAACACTAGTAGCAAGTACACGACGCACAATATTACTATCCCTAGTGCGTCTCTTGACACCAACAGTGTGATATGCATCATGAAGGTTTTCAACAATTGTAGAGGTTTGACCACGTATGTTAGATGTTATCAATCCTAAGGTGTTTAATGTAGGTCTCATTTTAATCAATTTCATCAAACTAACCAACAACTGACATCTTTGGGAATCATTTAAAATTTCAAAATGATTATCCCAAATTTCAGTGGCTTTTCTTTGATTTGTCGTTTAGAAAGTTTGTAGACATTGGTTTCAAAATGTTTTCATCAATTTCAATAAAAAAATTAGGTTTCTTACGTAAAATCCTAGGAGGTGTTTTTGTCAAATTTTTTCTTGTCTACGGTTTCAACATGAATTTCCTTATTCACATTTTCATTGTCTCCTTGATTTCAACATTTGCTACATCATGAGTATTTAATTCTTCTTCAACATTGTGGTAAAAACTTCTTCATCACGAGTATTTAATTCAACTTCAACATGATAAAGTAGAAACATTACCTAGTTCTTCATTGCTTACAATAGTTGGGATTGAAGATGAACCTCTTCTAGATTCACGAAGTTTCCGCATTCGCTCAGCATTTTGAATTTTGTTGGCCTCTAATTCGTTTGGTGTTTTTTACTTAATGACTTCCTTTTTTGACTTCAGTTTTTGTCTCCCATGATGTTTTGCTTCTGGTGAAAAGAAAAACGTGCGAGAAAAAAGACAAAATTTCATAGTAATTCATACGGTAAGGTCAGAGAGTAAAAATCACATGGTAATTCAGACATTGGGATGTGTGTAAATATGATTTATGACCCGCGAGGGCACTTTATGAACCGCGAACATGCTTTATGAACCATGAGCGCGCTTTATAAACCGCGCTCGCGGTTTATAAAGCACGCTCACGGTTTATGTTTAAAAAAACCGCGATCATGGATCTATCTGCCGAACCTAAGCCTCGGAAAATCTTTTTTTTTCCCCAACCAAAGCTATGGAAGGTCATTATGAAGTGTAAAAGGTCAAAAAACCTCAAATCTGCTCTTCCAAAGACTTGAACCATGCTAAAAAACTGAAAACATTTCACAAAAATGGTGCCATCGCGTAGGGGAGACTCTTAGCTTCGTAGAAATATTGTTTTTAAAGTGAATAGAATAAGATAAATATCATTTTATAATTTTTTACTAACAATAGGTCTTTAAGACATTTTTTCCGTGAATGTTCATGTCTACGTTTAAGACTGTAACTTTTGTTTCACTTATCAAAATATGATAAAACTTATACCATCCCAAGCGTGGACAAATTCTATACACGTTAAAAAAAAAAAAAATTGATTTCGATATTTTTTGATATAGTTATGGCGGGAAAACGGAAAGCGCTCCATTTTCTAAATATTTTCAGACCACTTTCACGGAAAAAATCATAAAAAAAAAATATTGCTAAAAAACACAAAATAAAATCCATCCCAAGATTGACAACTACATCTAACGTTTCACCAAAGGAAAAAAAAAATAACAAGATTTGGTCATCAAAATGCGGGCAAACGGACTACTGATCTTATAAGTTTAAAAAAAAAAAAAAAAAAACTAAGTCATATAATTTTAAGTGTTTAATATAGCTAAACTTGTCCGTTTTTTACAAAAATTAGTATTTTAGAAACTAGATTCCGAATGCTACGATTCATATTCATATAAATTTTCTAATTTAGAGTGCGTGTATAGCTAATATGATGTCCACGGATGACCCTATAGTGTTGCATTCTTCAAGTCAAGATGGGTCATGCACACTCCTTAAATAGTGGGATATGTGCCGCCTCAAATATCTTAAATTCACATGGGTGGCCAGTCTCATTCACTATTTTTCCACCACCACCTTCGCTCAATTTTGCGTCATCCAAGGGATATGGTGTAATTTGAAATTCTTATCATTGTTGTATGTGCAACAAGAAAAATTAGTTCTATTAGTCACTAAACAGGGATTGGGGGTACGCTTTGTTTTGGATCTTTTTGCTACCTAGTATTACTCACCTTCGGCTTCAGCATGGGACCACAAAAGAAATTAGAGCCTGACTCACCGGATGCCTTACTCTGGAATGCCATGCTTTCACAAGTATTTCATGATTTTGGATGGCTAGATTTCATTTGCCAATTCGAGGGTTTCGATGAAGGAATTGCGGAGGAATTCCTAGACAATTTTGAGTTCACTGTTCACAAGTCGGTGGAAGACAGGTTGAGATTACCAATCAGGTCATTTTTGACCTATCCAGCCTACCAGACTTTGGTTTGAAGGTCATGACAAATGCTCCTCTACAAAGCCTGCTTGCTCTATTTCACGATGAAGGGGAAGCATTCCTGAAGTCATCTTAACCCCCTTGGGTATCCAGAAGGGTGTTAAGTGGATGAGTCTACCTGGAATCTAGAGAAATAGCGAAGTGGATCAACCTGGTATTTCATATGCGATGGTCAGGCCTCTGTTCTAGGTGGTGATGCACTTAAAATGCTAATTCACCTTAAGAAGGGATGTGTCAACTAGGCCCTCTAGGTAAATCTTCTGAATACCTCGCGGACTCCATTATTAAAGTTTTCCAGAAGTACCAGTCTGGTGGAGGCAAGTCTATCATTAAACACCGGGGTTGATTCATTTGTTATGCTCACATCAGGTCTTCTTTAGACCAAAGCAGAGGCTCGAGGGACTTGCTGTGGGAGAAGGGTCCAGACCAAAGCAATTGAAATCTGGTCTCTTTTCGCACCGGGCCCTTGCCCTTCACACAACCAAACAGAGGTAGTTGGTGTCCCGAGCATGCGAGACACATTTGGCACTCCCGAGGGTCCATCCCCTTCCACTTCTGGCTCAAAAGGAAAGTGCACCATGGCTCCATCTTCTTCCATGCACCTACGGCCTTGATGGCTCAGTTCATTGTTGAAGTCTGGTGGTTCCCGATCAGAGACTTTTCCTGATGATACCGCCCCCATTCGGGAAGAACAACATGAGGAGGATCACCTGGCCGTTCCAACACCTGTTATTCCTGCATCTACGGAAATTCACCCTGTGGTTCCCAAAGTGCTTGGCACCCAGGCTGCATCTTCTCACAACTATTTGGAGGAAATCGCGCTACTAAAATCTCAATTGCGAGGTATGGAAGAAACAAACCTTTTATTGCAAACTGAATTTACACAACGAACAGTAGAGAAGGTTCAGGAAATCACTACCCTACAGCTTGAAGTAAGTAGTTTGAAGCGTCAGTGCGATACGAGTCTTAACATCTTGGATATATTCCATCAGTTATCCCTTCAGGAAAGAGAATTGAGGAAGGAAAATTAAAAATTGAAAAGGGAAATGGAATCTATACAAGAGGAAAAGAAAAAAGTGACATCTATTTTAGACTCTATCTGTCCTTTGGCCCTCAAGCTTCTATCCTGTAGAAAACCCTCTCCGGTCTATAGCATGTTCGTTCAAGAACAATTTTATTCCTAGCAGTTGTTCCAATTGTGTTGTCAAGCTCCTCATGAAATTCCCAATGGCACCAGTTTCTTATCAGTTTATAAGTGCAGTACTCCTGAGATCTAAAATTTTCTTTGTGAATTCTACCTTCATAACATGATAGTTACAAATGTGCCTGATTTCTTAATCAATTTATTTGTGGGTGATTTCCAAATCAAGGCCTTTCAGTCTACACTATGAAATTAGATCATCTGGGGTCAACAAATAGATATTTTCAATCACACCACTTAGTCCATTGGGTTCCACATCCGTCCAACTCATCACACTGATGTAGCTCTGAGAAAAAACTTTCACTCACTTTACTATTAGGTAGGAATCGGGGTAAACACTTCCCAGATTTTACTTCAATGTGTCATGGATTTTGAAAATTACAGTCAGGAGAACTTTGGGACAACTTGGAAGGCATGTGATAGGAGGTGGGATACTCGATTCGCCCTCAAGCGTAGGGAGGTTCTCTCTCCCCAAAACTTGAGCTAGAGCATGCTTCGGGGTGATGCCCTCATCACCATTATAAGATAGACCACAGAGCAAACTAGCCAACAATACAATGACTAATGGGCAGGACTCCAAGTATGTCCACCACTCCTTTTGAGCCCTCTCACTACCTTGAGAACAATACATCCTAGTCAAATGATAGTTTCATAGCATGGATAGAGATTACCTCCAACACTCAGGGCTGTAAGAACACCAAAAAACAATATACCGATCAATTTGAAGAATATGACATGGTTGAGTAGCTTGGTAGGCGGGCAGGATGAAGATAAGTTGCATAACGACATGCAATAGGTAAAGTCAGGGGGAAAATGATGAGTGCAGTGTTTGGCTCATTGATATCATTTCTTCAAGCCAAAAATACTCTTTTGATATGATTTATCAATACATGGGGATGTTTTGTGTAGTTATATCTTAGTAGGTTTGATACATTTTCCTTGCTATAGTTTATGAAAATTGATTATCACATGAACCTCCTACTAACTATCTTTGTGAGATAAAATGTGATGATGTGTGCAGGAAATGATGGATGTTCTTTGGTAATTATGGAGCCCGAGTTTGAAGCAAGTGGCGGAGAGACTGTTTCCACCAAAGTTGACCTATTAGTTGGGGCTTGTTCTAACTACCAAGAGAAATTTATGCATTTTAATTAGTATGTGGTGGATAGTGATTAATGCTGCCTGTTATGGTGAGCCTTGTAACTAATAGTACCTATATGAAGACTTCATCTTCAGAACATATGTGTGAAGAAAACTACTTTTGATATATTGAAAAAGATTATCTGCATTCAGTTTTGGCATTATTATCTATTGTCTATGTTATGAAACTTATTCTGAGTTAATGAAAGTCGCAACATTTTGAGAATCAAAGGTTGTTAATCCCTCTATCTTAAGGAAGAGCAAGGGCCCACTCGACCAAGGAGATAAGAGGTTATTTTGAGTTCATTTATGCATACAGTTCTTTGATTGGATTTACTGTAATTGTTGTTTGAGAATCTTACATGCATGCTTTGATTGACTATATCTATTTTCTTCATTACCGCTTTCATTTAGAATAGATGTTTCCATTATGCAAATCTGGTTAATAAGTAATCTCACTTTCTGCTAAGCTTCATTTATACAGTTGTAATTTCATTTGTTAAAAGTAGTGTGTGCGCATTTCATTTTCCAATAGAAGATTAGTTGTTAGTTTCCTTTCATCGTGAATAGTTGAATTCTGTAGAACTGTATTTCAATTATGTAGATTTGTATTACATTTTCGTAGATTAGTCACTAAACTAAGCAACCCCCAACAGACCCAATAGATAACTGGTTCCACTAAAACTCCATTGCATACTACCTAGGACACAACCCTAGTTTAGAATGACACTGACATGAGATTATGTCAGTTAAATGATTGGAGCAATACAATGACCCATCAGACTAAGGTGATATTAAACGTCCAATGACAATTGAAATTTTATTTTTGGAAGGAATACTGCAACAAAAGGCATAATAGATTCATAGATGTTATGGACCATGTAAGACTCAAAATTTTCATATTTCGAGTAAGTATCATCTTGTGTTTGAATATTTAGTCTTTAAATATTATCTTTTTAAAACTAGCACTGTATAATCCTCTGCTTTGAAATATTTCAATATAAGGGTTGAGAAATTAGGGTTGAGGGTTTACAGAATCCAAAATTCCAAGCATGTCTACTTCCATAAGATCCCAAAGTAAAAGTAAAACCCAAATCCCATACACCAAACTACTTAAAATTAAACCCCCTGGTAGTGGTTTTACTGATGAATATCATGATATTTATGATCCTGTAATTGGCACAAAAGCTTCACATCTTAGATACACATCTGAGATAAAGATGATTGAAAGTAGACATTCGGACAGGCAAGGTAAATTTAAAGGACCAGGTTGGGTAACATGGGGGTCTAGATTGGGATGCATGATGCTCCACGAGGTTTTACCCTACCCTAAATTTGTCAATATATGTGCCCAAAATTATGATGGGACAAAAATAAATTGTTGCAAAGGGCAATGAAGAAGAAATTTTGTCCATTATAGAGGAAAATCTTGGCCATGCGTTGGGGTTTGAAAGTAAATATTTAGGAACCATTAGGATAAACCTAAACAAAATTGCTAGCAATTATCATGCCTTCCAGTAAAAAAGACATAGATGATTTTTTGCAAAAATTAACAGTTAATATAATGGTACCTAAACGGAAGGCTCCACATGCAATTGATATGTTTAAACCGTGGATCAAGGATACCATTTCTATGCTAGTATTTTTCCTTGGCTTTGATAGTGATGAGAAAGTGGATGAAACCCTCCTAGAAATGGTATACAATATCCATTTCGTTACTCCACCTTGTCAATATAGATTTGTTGGGTACATTGCAGAATCTATGCATAAACAATTATCAACAATCAAAGAAGGCTCCGGCACTAAGACCTTTAGGTTCACTACCTACTTGTGTTATTTAATTCTATGGTGGTTTTGTGAATGGTTTGAAAAAATAAACTTGCAATTGAGCCCTATAATGTTGAGGTCGAGCTAACAATGATGCATCCATTAACTGAGTGGACCCCAAGATAAGGATGTATGATAATAGAAGGGACTACAATCAATTTTTGGATTATTTTTGGGCTCCAATTTATGAAGAAATTACAAAAGTTACATTTCTTATATTTTCTATGAAATGTAGAGATTGTATTCAACTGGGATTAGAAATACAGTTAGCAGATTGGTACTTCATGGAGGAATATATTGTGCTAAGGTTCCATGGATCAGGAGTATAACCTTCCAAATTGCCAATACATGTCACAGAGAGGTTTTTTGCCTTGGAATATATATGGTAGATGGAAAACACATATAATCTCTATTTTGTTATTCAGCAAAAGAAGATCATATTTCCTTCCTTACCATTCTCATGTGGAGGGTTCACATTTGAAAGAAAAGCATTCTATGTGGCACATGAAATCTTATAAATTTTTAAGTTTGATGTTGACTCTCACTGGGTGTATGACCCATATGAGGTGATTAAAGCAAGGGTATGGAAAATAGGAACTCTGCCACTAAAATTCAACATGAAAGAAAACCCTTGCTAGAAAAATTGAAAAACAAGAACTCTTGGGATGAAGTATAAATAACAATGAATGAAATTGTTGTTAAGAAAGGAATTAGTTCTCAAGAGTTGTCAAAACAAATTTTTGGATTTCTGAGCCTCCACAAAAAAGGCAGAGGATTTTCAATCTACAAAACCTAATAAAAATTCCTCTAAAAGCATGCCAAAGGCATTACATCAAGAATTGCAAGATAGAAATTGGAAAAGGTCAAAAATTGATGCCTTTTGGTTTATGAGGCAAGACCTAGGCCATCCAAAATCTATAGAAGACTATGATTCTATTCCAGAAGATGTAGATTTCAACAAATTGTGGAATAAAGAGCATCCGAAGAGGAAATTAGTGATGATGACACTGCCTCTAAGGAATTACACACTCCCCCTAGCACATATAAACCAAGTCTCGATGAAGGTTTGAAACAAAGATATACTACAAGAGTAGTTATTGTTGAAAATTTGGGTTTTAGTGGTGGTGGTTTGGGTTCAAGAGGACAAGGCATTTGGCTTCCACTAGAGGCATCAGTGTAGAATTTTTTTCGAAAAGTTAGACCTTGGAGCTTTGCCTTCGGAGAAAGGACCACTACATACTACAACATCTACAAGTGCTAATCCAGTGCAATTTACTCGGAGTCAAATCCTCAAAAATAGTTCAGCTACACGTTGAAAATCCTAGAGGAGAAGTTGGCCATGAATCTATTACTATTGCTAAGTTTGGTAGTTCTAGTTATGATGGTAGTAGTGAATAGAGTGTTGCAAACTATAAGAGGCCAATAGAGATAGTTAAATTTTCTAGGGCTATTTTCCAACAAGGAAGCAAGAAGAGGTAGAAGACAAAGGCAAACATAGGTACAATTACTCTTGGCTCAAGGAAACTATTTATAGAAGGTGGTGCCACTGCCACCCCTAAACAAACTACCATTCCACAGGGAAATTCTCCCCAAACTTCAATTAATCCTTCTCCATTCAAGGTGGAACAATTCACTCCTACGAACACCTCAGGTTTTGATTACCGAGCTGAGTTTTCCAATAAATCAGAAAGAGATAAAAGAAACAAGAAGAAAATTCTACAGGCTACTAGAACTTCAGATCCAACCACAATGAGGGTATTGCCTACATACAACCTAGAGACAGATGCCCTATAACACATGTATGTTGTGTCCAAAGTTTTAAAACTAGAGAATGAAATGATTCCCTCTGACTATGATGTGACCTCACTTTAAATGGATCTTACATAAATGAAACCTTCTGAAAAAATTAATGTATCGAAAAGGAACAATGATGTGGTTTACACAACATTACTAAAGGTAGAGAAGGAGAACACTAAGTTGAATAATAAGATTTAAAAGTTAGAGGCATACTTGGCAAATGAGAGAGCAAAAGGAAAAACATCAATTAATAAGACAGGTGAGTTGGAGAGGAAGATAAAATTATCTACCTCTATGACTGCAATTGTTGTGAATGAACGGGAACATGTAGAACTAGAAGATGCGAAGAAAACTTTATAGTAAATGACGAGTAAGAATAATACATTACAAAAAAATTGGGAGAATTGAAAGAGGCCGTGATGGAAGAGAGAGAAAAGGTAAAAATGGGAAGAAAGCCTAGATTATGAGAAAAAAATGAAATATTGCAATAGGAATTGGTAAAAGTAAAAAAGAAACAGAGTCTTCCAACATCAAACTATCTTGATTTCATAAAAATGCATTGATTAATATGATGGATAATGTTTGGGGGCAAATAATTGATGATTTGATTAGATTTTTGAATTCATGACTGATCCACAAATAATCTATGATAAGCTCCATGAATACGTAAAAATTAATGAGAAAAGTGATAGCTTTAAGAGAGGATACAACAAAGAAAATTTTAGAAGCTATCTACAAATTCAGTGACACAAAACTGAAATCCAGAGGAATTTAGAACCGGTTTGATGCCTCAATAAAGGTATCATCTATCATTTGAAAGTGTGTGATGTTGGGTGAAGCACATGAATTGTTGAATAAGTGTCAAAGAATGTTACAGTAGCTACATGGAAAGGTACGGGAGTTCACAAATCTTGGTTTACCAAAGCCTTTTGAAAAAACACGCCAATTCATTACGAAGGATGCATTCCAAAATAAGATGAAAGAAAAAATGATTCAATAGAAGGACCAATTTCCTGAGAAGTTAGATGAGACAATTTTTTTTGACTCTGTCAAACCATTGATAACCTTGTCAATAAGTTTTCATTCAATAGTAAAGGAAAGCTCCACTATCAGTTATGAATTGCTAATAAATTTACATGTCAGTCACTCTGATTTACAACAAATTGCAATTCCAACAGATGAAGAGTGGAGCATGTTACATAAGATGATATAATTTGTTAAAGTTGTGGAGCCTGATTCCAAGTTGAATTGGCAATTTTTTTTGTTTATATTATTTGGTGGAAATCATGGTCATGGATAAAAATAATAATGTCTTATTAATAGACTAGAGTTATCTTTATGTTTATTGTATTAATAAACATGTGATATTTAGGTTACTTGTTGTTGAAGAAAACTTTTACAAAGAGGTGCACAAGTTATATATATATATATATATATATATATATATATATATATGCATGAATTTACTCTTTAGTGTATTTATATTCTAACATAATTAAGGTTACTTTAATATTCTGATAAATTGTTCCATTTGTTGCAATGAAAATCTTCAATTTTTTCATACAAGGCATGTTTCAAGCAAGTTGAATGAGGAATAATGTTATTTTTAAATTTTCATTTCAGTAATGATTCAAGCAAAGCCACTTATTCTATCTCATAATTAAGCACCACAACTCTTATATGCCTAAAGTATATAATAATGTAAATGCATTATGATTTAATAGCCAACTAGCCATGGTGTATGATTTCTATAAAAGAGATCAACAACATTGTATGTGAAATATATTAAATACTCATTAAAACATGACTTTGTAATGTTTCTGCAATCAAAATGGAAATGGAATCAATATGATTACCTTTAGGCACATGTAAGTTTGGGGTGAGCGCTAATCCTTATTTGAGATTTAGAACAATGTACTTAATATTTGAATATATTAATTATTATATGAACATCTATATCATGGGATATTCATAAATGGAAGCTTCCAACTTGATGGACCTAGATCATCTCTATCATTTGATTCACCAGATCTCTAAGACTAACTCTCTCTTTCTTGACAGTCAACTGCTGCAATAGGGTCGTCTATTGTATTTGTGCCATTGTTTTCAGCCCCTCTCCTTTCATTAATCGAATTCCATACTACAGATCCCTATCATAGGAAATTTATCCACTTTGTACCATGATGTATAAATTCTCAAACAATTTTCAAATTTTTTTCAAGCTTGTTTCACAATTTTGACTTTATAAAGGCCAAGGCACTAAAAATTATCTCATCTTCAACTGAACCCAAAATAATTATTTGACATAGATCAACCAATGAGAAAAACTCAGATATGGGTTTCTGTCAAATAGAACTCACCCCAACTCTTTTCCATAGTCAGGTTATTTCTCCACGCTCTAAGGGATTATCCAAATCTTATAATTGTTGCATCATTATAGTGGTGAATTCATGAGATTGAGAAATCAAACTGTCCTTACTTAAAATACCTAGAATATTCATTCCATTGATATCAACAGGCTTACAAAAATGTTGAATCAATGTACTCAACCTCTTAAAGTAGTCTTCCTACATATGTCTTTCATTTTGGACAGGATTCCCAAAGGCCAGATTTACTATAGATATTGCTTCAAGTAAAGCATCCCTTCTAAATCACTCCCTTATTTCTTCTATTAGGGATACAAAAATTTCTCTTAACCTCACCCTTGTTGATCATACAATGTTATCAAAAAACAACCCTTTGACTTTTACCTCCTCGATTTTACCTGGGCTAGTACTTTAAACATGTACATCAATATCTCATATCCACGTACAAAAGCACATACTTACCCAAAAAAATTGATATTCACAAAGCTACTTGCATTTCCTAAATTTATCAAATAATTCCAACCATCAAATGTTGGACCTATAAAAGTAGTTTCATTGATATACAAATATTCTATTGTCATTGTGTTTAATGAAAAGTTGCAAAAGCCATGGATTTGGGGTAAGAATCTCTAAAGAAACCCCAAAGGCTTTTAGCAAACTGATCAATGGACCATCTGATAAGAAATGAGCAAGGTTTTCTTCTTTGCATACATTAATTTGAAGTAAACAAGCAAACTAAGCAAATGAAGCTAACCTCTATTCTTTGAAAGCTTGAAATAATGAACCTAAGAGGATCTAAGCATTCAGTTATGTGTTTAAGAGAAAGAGATCTCCCCATTAATGGATTCAAGGCCAATGGATCTTCCCTTTTACTCCATATTGGTGCTATAAAATACAAAAGCAAATGCTACTAGCTCAATGGAAGAAAATGAAATACAATCTAAAGCCTAAACAAAATACTATAATTTGTGCTAGGAAGAAGAGAGAATTCTTAGGAAATGAGGGAGGGGGTATAGCCCTATTTATAGTTTTTCATTTGGAAAATGGGAGGCTTTTGGGTGCATGTGGGACTAAAAAGGGAGTCAACAAGTTAATTAGTAAGTCAAAGTAGGATTTGACTAGGTTTAGGGTAATTAACCTAGGTTAGGCTAATTAATCTCGTTTAGAGAGTAATTAGGGTTTTGGAAGGGTTTTTAAAGGCTTAATCAATCCAACGAAGTGGATTGATATTCTAGGGAGATAATAGAAGCAAACTAGAAGGGAATAAGAAGCTAATGTAGTTAGAACGAGGCTATGGCAGTCTGTTTAAGTGGTTTATAAGAGGAGATACGACTAAAAAGATGTCGTAAGAAGGGAGTTAGATAGGTCTAACTGATGGTGTGCCATAAATTTGTAAGGGGAAGAATAGGGAGTGAAATATTAGGAATAATAGTGCATTGATCAAACTACAAGTGTCTACAGTCATACAAACTTGTTTCCTCAAACTAGAAAAATCAACAATATAGATAGTTCTTTCTTGTGCTTGTTTAATTAAACAATGCATTTATTCCAACATGGGAAGGAGACCACACAACATCAACAATGACTCTATATTAGTCAAATGATGTATCAAATTGGGCCTTGTCCACTTCCATGTGATTCTACCACATCACTCCTAATAAGGATTGATACTCTTCGTACACCCTACGAACCGGTTGGTACAATGAGATCCACCTGGTGTCAACATCTTTTAACAATTTATGCCCATTTGTTAGTCCTGAAAATATTTGGAATTCCATGAACCTTTTAGGACTACGACAGAAATAAGCATGCACCTCTTGAATAAGGTCTTCAACTTTTGCTACAATTTTAAATTTACTAACTATTCTGTAAGCTAGGTTCATTCTATGAGTCATACAATGAATGGAAATCATATAAAGAAAATGAGATGTTTGGAGTCTTACACACAGGACATTACAATTACCTTGCATTACAGAGGCCTGCATCTTCCCCAACACATACCATCTTTGATGCATTACAACATCATCCATGTCACTGATCTCCTTCAAAAATTTTATCACCAACTCACAAAAGTTTTCAGTATTAGAGTTATCTCTCATCTTGTGAATGGAAAGTAAGTGAGGTTATCTCACATAATTCTCAAAATTATACACATACATACAGACCCAAGTAGTATTATCTACTGCTTTAACCTCATCAATAGAAAAATATATGTATCGTGCAGACTTCAGTTTCTCTTTCAAGTCTTCTTTCTCAACCATAGCTAGGAATTTTTCCCAATCCCAACCACTACTTTCTGACTAGTGAGAATGAGGAAAGTGTGGGACACCAAGGAAATACAACATCTTCTTTTTTTCAGGAAAATCTATTATAGGATGACCTCTTTTCAAAATGTGAAAAACAGTAGCTAGCTGAATTGTTTTACCCAAAAGATTGTTTTGAATGATCTTGTTGAATTGAGAGGTAATTGTCCCTCCATTCGCTGCAACTATTCTTTCATTTATCTTGTGCTCTTAAAATTATTTCTTATACCTAATATGTAAAAATAATCCACAATTTTCCATTTGGAAACATTCTTCTCATTGTCATCTATAATTATCTTTTCATATATCTTTCCTACATGTTTATCAATAGTATCCAACTTAAGTTGCATTGCCTTGTCCTTGCCCAATCTCCAGCTACATATTGTACATTTGAATTCTTTGGGAGGTTAAAATTTATTATCATTTTCAACAGTTTCAATAAATGGAAACTTAGAAACCCACTCTAACCTGAAACTCCTTCCCAAGTCCCATTTTCTTTCTTTTCTCTTTCTTCCAGAAATAGGTGTCCATTGAGTATTTTCCTTGGTGGAATTTAAATTCCATTGAATGTCACTGCTAGAAGTTTCACCTCCATTATTCACTTAGCATCGAAAGGTGATGCAAAGATCATCTTCATTCAATTTAATAGGTTGTACCCTTTCAAACTCGACATCATTCAATGGAATGTCTTCAAGGGGAGGCATTTCATTGACAACATCAACAAAATAAAAAAATGAACACATTCCCATTTTGAGTTTCATTTTGAATGTAATCATTATCCCTTGATTTTGATGGTCCTGCTGGAGAAGGATGAGTTTCCTTATATGGTTTCTCAAAATAAGATGCTATTTTTTGAATGTCGGTACCACTACCAGAGGGGTTGTAATATAATTGTTAGTGCAAAATCACAGCACCCCCAAATGATTTTTATAGGTATGTTTCTCTAAGGTAGGGTCATTTGGTGTGATTTGCATAACATTAGATCATTCCCCAAGATGTGGGAATTGCAAATGGGAATGATCCTCCATAGAAGGATGGTCCCTCTTCCTAAACTACCTACCACGAGCTACTCCAGTTCAGAAAACTAAATCTAACCTAATCTAACCATTCCAAGGAACCAAGGAGAGAGAAAGAGGGAAAAAAATCCTACACTAAAGTGGTGATACACCAATAAAGGAAGTGAGATATTCTATTGAGGGAGAAAGAAATAGAAAAAATGGAGATGAGGGAGGTCAGACAGAAGTGACACGGCCCAGATCTATAAATCATCCATTAAACTCCATGAAACACAACATCCTACACCTACAAATGTGAAATACATGCACAAAAACCAAGACTGAAAGGGAGAGGCATAGAGAAACAACAAAATGATGCAAAGGGTTGAAGAACACCACAAAAACATGTTTTTATTGCTCTAGAAGGTGCACAGACCATTACATTTCTGGAATAGAGGCACAAATACATTTTCCAGGCATGGGAGAAGGTTCCTTTGCTCAAAAATGGCGTCGAGAAACAAATTTGACAAAGTTTCTCTATGCCCAAAATGTCTCTCCTTCTCTCCTTCTCAAACGAGAAGTGTTACAATATATAGAAAGAATAAGAGAGAGGGAAGAGGGAAAATTCGAATCCTATTTCAACCACCCTGAGATATGCATTGAATCCTTCCTTGAAGATTCAAATACCATCAATCAATACCCCTTTCAAATCTGCCCCAAATCTGGCGATTCTGGCTCCCTCTGTCTGTCTGGTGTGTTGAAGAAGAATGGCGGATCGAATCAAATTAGATCTAGTAGTTGAGAAAATCAAATTTTGTATTAAAGGCCTGAAAACCTTTCTCCATGGTTCATCCTACCAGGGCCTAAGAAAGTGATTTTTTAATCTTTCCACGGTGTAAAATACGTCAATACACTTCCAACAGTATCATAGTTGCAATATTTCGAGCCCTGATTCGAAAGACATGCCCCTTAAAATTTTGTATCGAGTCCGTACGAATGGATGGGAAAATAGTTTGAAAGATGGGTCCCCCTTTTGAGATGGGACATGTGGCACCCCTTTTAGAGAAAAAATTGGACTCGTGGGTCCACAATTTATCTTTTCCCCTTTTGCACAAAAAATGCAAAACTAAAAAAACTCTCGCAGCCCCAAAGCTCCACTTGGATACGTGGCACCCTTTGGTTGGTCGGGGATGCGCTTCACCTTTTGTCTCTGTGCCTTTTGAGAAAAGGAAAAATTTCACCTTTTCCTCCGCCTCCCCACTTTGGCTTTGACTCAAGTTCAAACTTTGAATTTTTCCTTTGCCTCATTCTGGAATGCGAGCTCGTAGGTCCGAAACATTTTCCCTTCATATTTTCTCTATGTGCGGGGTTGTCTTGACCAAATTTTCTAGGGGGTGAATTTGGGATAACAATTTGGTGACTCACAGGGACATCTACCTGCTAGATGAAGAGACCAGTGGCCTTTTTTGCATCTATTAGGCATGGAGTCTAACCTTATAAAATGATTTACGATTTGAACTATGAAATTCGACCTCGAGCCTCTTGGAAACCCGCTGAAACTTGAAGTTAGACTTCACCAAAAGCCAACTGAATGCACTGTGTAAGAGCAATAGCACCAAAAACTATGTACAAATTGAAAATCATACATGCTCCAAATGGAACATGTAGAGTGTGCAAAAGCACTTCTTCTGCTGAAAACAAACCTACCTACACTACTCTAACAAAGAGCAAAGGGATCTCAATCAAAGCCTACAACTGGTAGGGAGAAATAGCTTCCCTTCCTCAAAAATGGCAGCCATGTAACTGATTTGGCACTGAACATCGCTGGTTGGATGAGTGAAAACTGATAATAAGCTGGTCCTCCACCCAAATCGTCAAGGTATCACCATTAATGGAAAATACCTTCTTAAGCTGATTTGCATCAGATTTCTGGAGGTGTTGATGATGACCCTTGGTACTTTAATGCTCATCCTCATGCCCTGGAGTAGGCATGACTAGTTTTGGCTTCTCCTTTAGCTCTAATGAAGCCAAGTATCTGATATGGCAAGGTATGGTCCTTTGAATCTGTCCATGGTTCTGAACTTTAACTCTAAGAATGGAGCCTTCTTGCTGAATCTCATGGATGGATGGTGTGAGAGGGATGATGACATCTTCCTACTTTTTCTCTTCCTTCTCCTGTGAAGAACATGGGAGAGTCATGTCTTCCAATCTTGGTTCCAGAGGGTTGTTATGAAGTGCAGTGCTATTCTTGAATGTTCTCCTCCATGGCAACAGCTCATGTGCTTGGGATGTGAGAGATGGAGGAAAAAATGATGTGATCTCCATGGGTTCCCCTCCATCAAGGCAATCCTCCAAGTCAGACAGGTAATCTACCTCCTTGTTGTCCTACTGTAGGTGCTCAACCTCCTTCATGGTGTCCTTTGAATTTGTAATTTTCTCACCATGGTTCCCCTCATCTTCAAACATGAAGTTTGAAAGCTCAAACTCTTCTTTGACATTAGAGTTTGAAGGGGATGAAGTGGGAGGAAGAATTGAAGGTTCTTTTGTGGCTTTCTCTACACTTGTTGCCTCTGAAATTGTATGGTCCTCCTCCTCTACTGCAAATTCAAACTCGGCCACCACTGGCTCTTTAACTTTGACCTCCTCTATTAGCTTGACCATCAAGGGATCTTTGTAGACCCAAATCTAGTAGCCCAACTCATCAGATTTTCGGTTATTTCTTTTCTATTTGACTCCTCTTCTTGTTGTCCTTGACTGGATTCTTGAGTATGTTCCCAACATGGACTTGGGAAAGCAAGAGGAGTGGAAAGTTGGGGTTCAACCAAATTTGCAATTGTTTGTGGTGGGGAGGGAGGTGGAACTTCTTGTTTTTTTGGAGGGGATGACTGTTTGGAAGGGAAAAGGGGAGAAAAAATGAAATGGGATGGAAGACTAAGGGATGGAGAAATGGATTTCACACTTGGGGTAGCATACAATGGGAAGCTTGGAAATTGAAGCTCAAATTGAGATGGTGTTGCTTGAGGAGTGAGAGAAAATTACCATATAATGGTGTCGGATTTACCAATTGACAAGGTTGCTTCGGCACCAAATTCATAGGCCTTGATCTCCTCATCCATTGTGTAAGTTGGGGCAACATTTCAACCATGAAGTCTAGCTTCTCCTGAGGGTTGTAATGTCTTGGAAAAGGGCCTTCCCATGGCCAAGGTGCCCTACAACCAATCTCTAATGCCTTCATTCATGCTATGGCCCTAGACTGCACCATGCCAACCTCCATTTTTGAATTTTCTCTAATAAACCAAGTATTCTCCACATAGTTGTCACCATTGTATGCACTCCCTTGTTCTTGATAAGCTCCATGGCCAAAATGTCTTTGAATTTTCTCATATGGGTAAGCATAATGGTCCTGGATCTAATCATAATATTGATTTGGAGGATTTGGGAAATGCATTGGAGGTGGACTGTATTGTTGTAAGTGTGTGTTCCATGAAGGGAATGAAGTCATGATTGCATAACCTCATGGAATGGGAGAAAATGGAAGAGATGGAAGAATAAAATGGATGAAAATGAGTGGAAATGGATGGGAAGAAGGTCTGCAACTAAGAGGATGGGTTGTTAACTAGATGGAGTCAACAGATGTGCTTTGAATGTGCCTCTAAAGATTGAATCTTCACCAAGAGCACATCGAACTTGATGAAGTGATGTGGTAAGGTGCTTGACTGTCCCACCAGGTGTGCCAAAACTATTAGTGTGAAATCATAACACCTCCAAATGATTTTTACATGTCTTCTTTTCTAAGGAAGGGTCATTTGGTGTGATTTGCATAACATTGGATCATTCCCCAAGCTATGGGACTTGCAAATGGGAATGATCCTCAGAGAAGGCTGGTTCCTCTTCCTAAACTACCTGCCACGAGCTACTCCAGTGTAGGAAAACTAAATCTAACCTAATCTAACCATTCCAAGGAACCAAGGAGAGAGAAAGAGGGAAAAAATAGAGCCTACACTAAAGCGGTGATACACCAAAAAAGGAAGCGAGATATTCTATTGAGGGAGAAAGAAACAAAAAAATGGAGATGAGGGAGGTCAGATAGAAGTGACACACCCAGATCTACAAATCATCCATTAAAATCCATGAAACACAACATCCTGCACCTATAAATGTGAAATACATGCACCAATACTGAAAGGGAGAGGCATGGAGAAACAACAAAACGATGCAAAGGGTTGAAGAACACCACAAAAACATGTTTTTTTATTGCTCTAGAAGGTGCACAGACCATTACATTTTTGGAATAGAGGCACAAATACATTTTCCAGGCGTGGGAGAAGGTTCGTTGCTCAAAAATGGCATCGAGAAACAAATTTGACAGAGTTTCTCTATGCCTAGAATGTCTCTCCTTCTCAAACAAGAAGTGTTACAATATATAGAAAGAATAAGAGAGAGGGAAGAGGGAAAAGTTGAATCTTGTTTCAACCACCCCGGGATATGCATTGAATCCTGCCTTGAAGATTCAAATGCCATCAATCAATGCCCCCTTTCAAATCCACCCCAAATCTATCGATTCTGGCTCCCTCTGTCCGTCTGGCGTGTTGAAGAAGAATGGCGGATCGAATCGAATTAGATCTAGTAGCTGAGAAAATCAGATTCTGTATTAAAGTCTTGAAGACATTTCTCCATGGTTCACCTACCAGGGCCTGAGAAAAGTGATTTTTTAATCTTTCCATGGCATAAAATACATCGAGACACTTCCAACGGTGTCAGATTTACAATATTTTGAGCCCTGAGTGAAAGATATGCCCCTTCGAAGTTTGTATCAAGTCCATACAAATGGGTGGGAAAACAGTTTGAAAGATGGGTCCCCCTTTTGGGATGGGACACGTGGCACCCATTTTAGAGAAAAAATTGGACTCACAGTCCGCAATTTATCTTTTCCCCTTTTGCACGAAAAACGCAAAACTAAAAAAAAACTCCCGCGGCCCCGAAGCTCCACTTGGATACATGGCACCCTTTGGTTGGTCGGGGATGCGCTTCACCTTTTGTCTCTATGCCTTTTGAGAAAAGGAAATGTTTCACCTTTTCCTCCACCTCCCTGCTTTGGCTTTAACTTGGGTTCAAACTTTGACTTTTCCTTTGCTCGCCTCGGAATGCAAGCTCCTAGGTCCGAAACGTTTTCCCTTCATATTTTCTCTATTTGCAGTGTTGTCTTGACCAAATTTTAAAGGGGGTGAATTTGGGATAACAATAAATTTTTCCTAAGGTTGAGCTTCCCTTTTTAGGTGCCATTTTTCTGAATCATTGAATCCTATAGAATTAAAAAAAAAAAAGATACAACATGTTAGACTAAATGATATTGATATGTGCACAAACATCTCAACATGAGAAATATGTATAAAGAAAATAATATTGTGTCACTTAACATGTACTAATTTTTGCAAGAGTGTTACATTAGTATAATAAGAATTAGAGCATACATCAAGAAAAATAAAGATGTATCAAAGGTTTGAGAAGAGAACAAGAAATTTAAATGATTTTTGAGCAGCCAAATACACTCTAATGATAAGACACTCTAGTGATAAGAAGTATTTGTTGTAGCTAATCAAACATGAAATAGGTGATCTCAAGGTCTGTGCTTAGTTTGAAATCAAATTATAGTATGTATCTACTCATGAAGGACTCTAAGTTCATTGATTCATCTAAGGTATGATTTGTATTTAGTTGATTAATGAAGGAGTCTCGATGACCAAGATCTGTCATAATGTATAGAGGTTCTAAATGTTGTCATCAAGCCAAATAAGGTATGTATCTGCTCATGAATAAATTATTGATTCATCTAGAGGTATGAGGTTTATCATAATCCAATTACCAAAAGTGTTCATCATTTCAAAGGGGATGAAACATAATATATGGTCTTTCAGCTATGACTTGTTGCGGTATGAGACTGTGAATTCAAGGTTGAGAAAGTATGCAGGGTTATTTAGCTTCTCAATGAAATGTCAATGTGTCAAAGTCAGCTAAAGTATCATTATTCTTGAGAGAAGCTTGAATGCTTTGATATGATGTTTCACATATGATATAATCATGATAAGGGTATTCTTTGTATACTGTCGTGTTCCTACTTGGAGAATGAGTTCAAGAAACTTGAAGGATGCAGGAATTAAAAATATCCCCGGATGTTGATGTTTTTCCTTTATATTAAATATTATAGACATGTTTTCTAGACTATGAAAAGGAAAAGAAAAGATGTCGAAGAGTGATCCCACTTCTATAATCTTCATGGAGGAAGAAGAGGTGGTGTAAACCCCTACATTATTTTTTGGAAAATTATTGTTGTGGAGAGATAGATTCCAACTTTTCCTCAACATTAATAAAAGTGAATTAATATTACTATATAGTTTCTAATGGATTTATAACACGATTATTTTCACAGGTAGTTCAGAAGTGAATGTGAAGATAAATAAATAATTTTGTGCTCCTCATATTGTTGAAGGAAATCCATGCTTGGATTACATTCAATACATTATGTTTTCATGGTTTAAAAAGTTTGAAGTACATCACAATGAGGAAAATGGTGGTAAAAAGTAAGCATGCTACAATAAGGACAAGAAAATATGTCAAAGAGTGATCCCACTTCTACAATCTTCATGGAGGAAGAAGAGGTGGTGTAAACCCCTACATTATTTTTGGAAAATTCTTGTGGAGAGATAGATTCCAACTTTTCCTCAACATTAATAAAAGAGAATTAGTATTACTATACAATTTTTGATGGATTTATAACACAATTATTTTCATAGGCAGTGCCAAAAGTGAATGTGAAGATAAAGAAATCATTTTGTCCTCCTTAGATTGTTGAAGGAAATCCATGCTTGGAGTACATTCAATACATTATGTTTCCATGGTTTAAAAAGTTTGAAGTACATCATAGTGAGGAAAATGGTGGTAACAAGAAGCATGCTTGTGACAAGATGTCTGTACTTTTCCCACAACTGCTATTTTCTGTCTTTTGTTTTTCCAAATGCTAATTATCTGGTTTTTGGTTCATTGTTGTAAATTTTTCCCTTTTGCATTTCTTGAATTTTTCATTTTGGACATCTTTGTATGGTCTCTATTTCATACATTATTGTTTGTCAACATTTTGTTAACCTCCCATTCCGACCAAATCCTCCCAGCGGATGTGAACCATACGGAATGAGCCACAATTGATATGTGTTTCGGGTTTGAAGTGGGCCCCGATTCCAGGGAGGTCTATACCATGCGTCACCATTCCATCGGTCTCCCAAGGAAATTCCCTGGAAAACATGAAACCTATGGAATGCAAAGCACATTTTAAATATCCTTCGATCCACAATGGGATGAGGCAATGTAGAGCACAATGATAAACGCTCATGGCACTAGTCATGGAATAAATGGAAAGTGAAACTACAGTATGTATGCATGTGTGTGTGTATATATATATATATATATATATATATATATATATATATATATATATACATATTGTAAAAGAGAGAATGTTAACAAAAAGATTAAAAGAAGATACACGATAAAGCAAGGAATATACAAAGAAACAACTTGTGGAGATGTATGAAGTGATTTTTAATAAAAGTATATATATTTATTTTACATAAAATCTAGATTATATAAGATAGGAAAACTAGTTATGATTCTTTGCAAGCAGAGGACTATTCTAGATGACATAAAAAATTATAGTGGTTATGAGGATGTTCAGGCTTTGTAATAGCTTACAAACTTGGAATTGCTTTGATAAGTCAATGCGACATGAAAGAAAACAGGTCTCAAATAGAATGAGGACTCACCTGCAGTAAGTGCTTCTAGGATGTAAATTGTAACCCACTAGCCAGGCCCTAATAAGACCTAGATTTATTTGAAATTTTGTAAGCAAATTACAATATGCCAATTTGGTAAATCCTTTCTACTACTTCGCAAATACGCAAATTGGAAAATTGTGGGAGAACATCACCTTTGTGTATATATCGAGAAAATTTTGGGAATGTTTTCTTGGCCAAATAAGGTTCCGTAGATTTCTTAGTGAAACATTAATGTTTTCAAATCCCACATGTTGATTTCTTGGTGAAACATTAATGTTTTCAAATCCTTGTGCGTCGATTTCTTGGCGAAACATTAATGTTTTCAAATCCCAGCATGACAATCATGCAACGATTTAATATAAAAATATACATTGGGATTGGAAATTCCTTGGTGATTCAAATGGGATAGATTATTGTTTATGGGATTTTTGGGTGAAACTTGGGTACTGTCGTTGCTGTAGTATTCACCAAAATCAAATTCCTGGAATTCTACTATTCACCAAACTACGAATATTCGCCACTAAAATTTTCCTGCAAAATAGTGGGACGTTGACTACTTTGTCTTCTTCCCAAAAATTTTCTCGGAGTCCTCCTCATGACCCTACAGAGAATGTTGGGCGAGCGGGCTAAACAATGCACCATTTCGACAAAGCCATTTGATTCAAACCAGTTTGTTTTTCTCTCCAATAGTTTTGGAATTTTAAATTTAGATATGTTGCAGGATGGGCGGGGGAGGAGTTTTCTATGTCTGACCTTCCATGAATTATCTCTCATGGAATGTTAGAGGTTTCATGGAATCCTCCCAAAAATATTATATGAAGCATAATTGTAATCTTATTGGTAATCATGATATTATTTGTTTGTAAGAAGTGAAAATTATAGGGTTTCTGCTTTAGACTTCTTTAACTTGTATTGTGTCAAATTTTCTGCATTTTTTATCTTCACATTTGGAAGGCGAAGGTGCATTTTCTATTTATGTGTCACCTACATTTTCTACCATGATCACTTCCATGGGTCATAATCCGGACAATAGGGCCGTGTGGGTGATTTTCAATATTAATGGTTTTTCTTTTGGTATATTAAATCTTTATGCCCCTAATGATGGCCCAAAAGGACGACGTTATGATGGTTGGATGATAATATGCCTCTTTCATATTGAATTTTTTGGGGAGACTTTAATATGGTGGAGCATCCTGAGGATAAGATAAGGGCTCTCTTGATGAGTTGGTGCATTGGAGAGTGGGAAGCATGGTTTTATTTTAAAAGTAGATGGGGTATTAAAGACCCACTTTTTAAAAGGTGATAGGACTTTACTTCTCAAAATTGGTTTACTTGGTCCAATTTTTGAGAAGGATTGGCTTGCATTCTCAAATGGTTAGATTGTGTCATGATATCTCAACAAAAAGGGTTTGAGATGGCTACCCGTGGTTATTCTTGTATTCTTTGTGTCGCGAGAAATCCCTTTTTAGTCATAAGCTGATCTCTTGCACTATTACGTGGACTGGGGTCTCTTTAAAAGTGTTATGCATGTAATTTTATTTGAATGTATCATTGTTGAATCATCTAGGGGTGATGGCGTATATTGCTCAAGTCTAGCATATGGTTCCACATCCTCCATATTCTACCAGTTGGATTTCCTAGTGGAATGATGTAATCCAACGCACAACCAAGTTTCTTCACCACTTTGGTAAGCAAGTGACACATTTAAAGCATACCTTGATGAGGCTCTCCAAAATGAGTTTCAATGAACTACCTGGTTGCTTGTGTCATATCCGTTTGATACCGCATTACCCAAGTTCAAGCCGCTCGGAAACCTTAGACAACGACTTAAAATCATCGAGCAACATAAAATGAAAGGTGTGCAGATTTGTGCTCAACATTGACCTTTGGTTGAAAAATAGTGATCAAGAATCTAAAATATTTTTCAAAATTCTCAAAGGTAGATACGTTAAGGAAAAAATTAAAGCTATCCAGTTTTCTCACTCTTGTGTAAATTTTCTATAGGAGGTTTCTTTTGCATTTGTGGATCATTACACCCTTGTTTTTTAAGCTCAAAGTCCCTCTGTTGAAAATCATGTGGTTCTTTAGCAATGTATTGATGTGGTCCCCTGTAAAATTAGTATGTAAGACATGAAACATTATGATGCTTCTCTTTCTCTGGATGAGCTTCATAATGCCCTTATTTTTCTTATTGATGATAAGTCACCTAGGTTGGATGGATTGTTTTGTGAGGTCTACAAAGCAACTTGGCATATAGTTGGACAAGATTTATTACATGTCTATTAAGAATCTCTTAAAACTCAGTCTCTTGGGTCTCTTATTAACAGGGGTAATATTAAGTTCATTCCTAAAGCAAGAAACCAAAAACTCATATCTAGTTGGAGACCTATTACTCTTCTTAATGTTTCCTACAAAATTATGGCCAAGGCTTTAGCTTGATAGGTAGATCCTCTGCTCCCTAAAATTTTTTGGCCCAATGAATCTAGTTTTTTTAAAGGCCGCTACATTCTAGACAATCTCATAGTGGTCTAGGAAGGCATGGAATGGGATCACTCCTCTCTTCAAAGGGTTCTTTTCCTAAAGATTGACTTCGATAAGGCTTATGATCACATAGAATGGCACTTCATTATCACTACACTCAAGGCTCTAGGTTTTGGAGAACTTTTTATTAATGATATTCGCACTCTTTTACGGATGCTTCTTCTTGTCTCACCATCAATGGATACCAATCACCAGAAGTTGGGTTATTTCGATATATATGATGGGGGTACCTGTTAACACCTGCTCTTTTTGTTCTTGCCACGAATGTGTTTAGATATATTATTTCGTTATGTTTGTGGAGCCTATTTTCATGTTAGAGTGTGGTACACCTTTATGTGTTACACTCGGCTATTTTTCTACGGCGGTCCTACTCGCGGTGAGTGGGTCAGGGGGTCGGGGAAAATCCCCTCAAGAAAATTTTCATGGGTGGTTTATTAACCCATGGGTAATGGGTAACCATTATGGGCTATTTTGGGTCCATGGTTTTCGGTACTCATTGTTTTGTAAAACCGCCTCTTCAACTACCCATAAGTTTATGGGACGGTTTTGTTTTTGCCCATTGTTTGATACCCATGGTTTTGTAAAGCTCGCTTAAGCGCTTGTCTATTTATATGGTCTTATGCATATGATAGATATACAAGCAAATGTATTATAGATGTATTTTGAATTCGGGTGTGAATTTCAGAGAGTTTGTTGAGCATAGCTCTAAATGGATCCAGGTATTGTATTGAGAGAGTGGAGGCTTGTAATAAAATCGAGCAAGTGATTCTTGGTGGACGTAGCCCAAATTGGGTGAACCACGTTAAATATTGTCTCTCCGTGTTGTGTTATTTATTTCGCACTTTTATTTGAGATCTATAATATTTTCGCATATTAGTTTCTCATTGCGATTCGTATGGGATTATTCCACATATTTTATCTCTTATTTCCTAACAATTTCTAATGGAGAAGAGCAAGGTTAGATAAGAGTCATTTATCTCCATGATCATCATTCCCAACTTATCAATACTTTGTTGATGACTCCTTCCTCACTCTTGTTGAGTCACGAGTAGAATGTTCAGGAGGAATTTTCATGCCTTGATATTTTTGTAATGCATCTAGATCCAATGTACAACTTTCCAAGTCATTGGGGTTTCGCAAAGATATTGGTCCATGCACGATTGGCTAGCATCCTATCCTTGGAAGTGGATTGAGTGGTGAAAAGTTCTATTTCTTGGGAATTAATTTTGTTTTCAATAGTGAATCTTCCACTCTTTGGCAATTTGTGGTTGATCGGGTTGAGTATAAGGTGTAAAAATGGATCTCTCGACCTTTATCTTTGGTTGGGAAAATCCAAGTTTGTATCAAAATTCTTCTTTGTAATTCAAGTTTATTATGCGGTGTGTTGGTGTCCTTCACGGTATTCTTTTAACAAGATGGTTAATCTCTTGCGGGACTTTCTTTTGTCAAGTTACGGGGAGGGGGTTTCACAGAGTTGCTTGGGACATTTGTATGATTCCTCGGGAGCATGGTGGTATGGGCGTTGTTGATGTGTATAGGCAGAGTATCTCTCTCTGTGCCAAATGGGTCGTTTGTTACATTCAAGGAAACCAATCCTAGAAGGTTATTTTATGACATTGTATCTATTTGGGTGTGCCTTATAGTAAGAAATGTTGGAAAAACATAAGGTTTCAAACTTTATTAATTACTAGAGTGTCGAGTTAAAATACCTGGTACCTTTGTGGTTTAGAGCATTTAGAAGTATTTTGAATCGGTTAAGCATTTAATATAGTGGGTGGGTGATAACTTTAGAACTTGTCTCTCCTTCAATGAGCATAATATTTGGTGGTCACCTTGTTTCTCTTCAGATAACCTTCCTCAGAGGAAATGTCAAATAGTAAAGCAAAGCGGTGCAGCTTGCTCGGAAAGGAAAATCCACAATTAGGGATATGGTTTCTCATAGAGAGTGGCTTCCCTGGCCCGAGTTGAAACATAAATTCCGCCTTACCAATTCAGACTTGCCTTTGATTCTGATAATTCAGTCTTTTATGCCAGATGTTATGCTGCACAAATTGGGCCTTCAACCACCCCATGCTTGGTGGAAGGATTGGTGATGGAATGTGGATATCCCTTTGTTACAGTATAATTCTAGAGTTATTTACTCCCTTCTCTCACCAATCTCGCCTACTTTAGATAAGCTCAACTCTAGATGGACTTTGCAATCCTCTCCCTCCACTTGGTTAAAGCGTCTGCAACGGGCCTAGAATCCTTTATTTGAACCAAAGATTAATTTTTTTCTTTGGTGTCTCATATACCAAGGGCTCCTATTAGGTTAAAGATTAAGTCACATTGGTATTCCCAATCAAGTCTATTTTTGATGTGGTCACTCGAGTCTTTCAAACATGTATTTTGGTTGTCTATGTGCTCAAAATGCTTGGCTTTAGATTCATTCTTTGTTTTGGCCTTATCACCATGAGTTATTTTATTGGAAAGTTGTGTTTTTGGTGATTACACTAATTGGCCCTCTTATATTGCTTCTCTTTGGCAATTATTCCACTTTGTTATTCTTTTCCAACTATGGAAAGCTAGAAATAATGCTTTGTTCTAGCATTGTGATCTTGTTGTGGAATTAACCATTAATGAAAAGGTGGAAATCTTGTCTTTTGTGTGCATACATATTCAAACATAGGTCCGAAGGTGGCTTTGGAGTTTTCTCATCTCTAACAGTTTCTCAACCATTGGGGCAACTCACCATGTACCATGAGTTATGTCCCCTTGGATGATGATCGGCACCCTCTGCCTCCTCTGCCACCACCCTGACATCGTGGTAGATCATGAAGCCATTCTAGAAGCACATAGCCATCTCCGCCATCGGCCTTCCTGAGTCCTTCTTCTTACGGGCTTGGCTGGATCCCGCCGACTTGTGGAAAATCTATGGCTAACCACTTGAATTGGGGCTCTCCACCGGTAGGGCATCTCGGTTCGTGGCTCGCCACCCCAGTGGGGAGTCATGGTACCTCTTAGTGTCTAAATGCCATACTAGGATGGTTAGATCCTTAACCCCCTCCAATGAGCCATACTATCTTGAATTTTTTTCATCATGGGATGATTTGTCTCCTCCTTTGGGTGTTGTTGCTCCATGTTCCTAAGTTTTTTCCATGCGTTTGATATGATATATTTCATTCTTTCCACCTTTTGGCTATTTTTGTAGCTCTGCTTGGCATCTTTTTGTCTCCCCTAGTCAAGCAAAGATATTGAATTAACATATCAACTTAGAAATTGTGTATGTTGAGAATTTTGAAAGAGACTAAATCTTATGAAAATTAATCTCTTACTGGAAATTGTGACATTGAATAAACTTTAGGATAAGATTGGAACATGTCAATACTATAAATAGTTTCTATGATTAAAAAATAGAGGAAAACCTATAACCTTAGCTTAAAAACTATGAGTTATAATTTAGGATTAGCAACAATGCTTTGATAAATATAAGTACTTTAGTCTAAGGGAAATGAATAAGGTAAATTAAAGGATACATATACATTATACTTTAATGGTCTATTAATTAAGGGAAATAATGGAATATGTTAACATTATGAGGAATTAGATGTAACTCCTTAACAAAATGACAATATTGTGAAACCATATAATATTTTGTGATGATATAGATGACATGTTCTTTACTTAAGATTTGTTTAGAAAATTAAATATAGCTGTCATGGAAATTTGAAATGATATATAAAATGAATAATATTATGGTTGAGATTAATATTCATGATTTATTGAATTATAGGAAAATATGTAAACCTATTAAGGATGAATATGAGGAAATTATTATGAATTCAACAAACATGATAATATGGGAATATTGTGGAAATGAATTAAATAGTTAATTCACATGAATAATGTATGAAGACATTGTACCTCTCGAAAGGAAATTAAACCTTTATGACTATTGGACGTGTTGGCATTGCATTGTCATTGATGAATATGAGGATTCATCTAAGGTATGTATGCATGATTCACATGTCCTCTAGTATTTTGAAGACTCAAGATAGTTTTATGTGCATGTTAAGAATATGGTGTTTTAATTGAAAATGGTGTTTTACTTCAATGAAGATATGTGAGGAAGAGAAGTGTGATATATGCATGAATGAGCTTAAGATTGTGTTTTGAGATTTTTGTATTGATCGTACTTTCCCGAAAGTAGGGTTAGAGGTTCCAAATATGGGTATGAACAATCAATGTCATATGAACCTAGTGAAATCATAAGATGAATTGTTCTTTGAGGATCAACATGGAGTTGTTAGCATGATACAACATGTGTTTGATTCAAATCTGAGCATACAGTTTTCTCAAGAGTGTTCTTGAGATAATGATCCAGGCTTGAAGGTCTAAAATATGGGAAGTATACATTGGGCATGATGCATAGCATAAGGATACATGTATTTTTTTTCTCTAGAAGAATTTTATAAAGCATGGAGGTTTAACATCTGTATCAACAGTTTAAAATGCAACAAAAGTGATTTTTGAATGATTTTTATCTAGCAAATCAATTCAATATAAGCATAGGTAGTTGGTTTTCTAGTTTTCATGGGTAAGAAGGATCATTCAAGAAGATTTACAACATCAAGAAAGGTGTTTTAAAGTACTTACAAAGTGTTCTTGTATCGAGGGGAAATTTGTTGACCCCTTGGTACAGCTTTCAAGATATGAAGAAGGTTTGTATTTTAGTGGCATGAAGGAGGAAGAGAAATATTGATCTACCTAAGTATGGAGACATGATAAGGTGAAATAAAAATGTTATAGTATTAGAGTGCTTGATATTTTTGTATTCTTTGAAGAAGCTCAAGAAATGAATGATTTGTCATAGGAAGTTTTTCAGTCCTAAAAAAGGTAGGTTAATGTTTAGTTAAGTGATCATTTCCTTGTGTTTGTTGACTGAGTTTATTGAGCATAGTCAAAGAAGGATGCAACAACTCGCTTTACAAAGTTTGGTATCAGTTTAATCAATAGGAATGGTAATTTTAAGGTTGATTTTCATGAGAAGTTTGTAGTATCAAGAAAGCATGTGAACAAGGTTATTAAATGGTAAACATGATCTGGTAGCATTTGAACACTTTCTTTAGAGTTGTGAAATTTTGAGAAGTTGTGCAATATGTTAATATTGTTGTACTTAGAGGTTCTTGTTCTAGTTCTAAATCATATTTGAAAGTATTAATTTGCTTAGGGGGAGCCATGTTGCTCTATTGATGCTAAGAGTCAAAACAAAGATGAAGAATGAATCTTGAATGATTTAGTTAATGTTTCCAACCAAAAAGTGAGCCTATCCTAATTAGAAGAAGGAAATTATGGTGTTTTAGGTATGCTTATTTTTTCATTAATTTCAAAAGGGGGAGAATGAGATGATGGCATGTGTGTACCTAAGGGGGATTTTATGCCTTGTGTGTTTTTCCATCAATGAAAAAAGGGAGATTTTTACATTGTGTTGTCATTGATGTATGAAGTATCATTGATGTTAATAGGAGAGAGAAACTTGAAGGTTGATTGGTAGTGTCTTGATTAGTCAAGTTGAGTTCAAGAGTGTTAGTAAAGCATGTTGGTGATGCCAAACTTAGCCCTTTTAGTTTATTGGTTTTTATGATGTTTGTCATTGTTTGTAAAATTATCAAGAATATGTTGATGTTTGGAAGAAGAAGTCATAGGTTTATAAGGTAATCATGATGCAAGAAAGAGAGAATTTTAAGACAATGGAGACAATGCATGTGTTCATGTGCCATGACGAGTCTTTTGATGAATATTTGAGCATGGTTTCTTGAAAAGGAATGTTTCAATGGTATGTTGAAGGATGATTGACATGGTTTAAGCATGGAAATAGATTTTAGAATTCATTAGCATACGTCTTTAGGCTTGATTCAAGAACTAGTGAAGCTAGAAGACCAAAATGTGAAGAAAACGAGCCAAAATAGGTATGAAGGTCATCGTTTCAAGGTATATGTGCACTTGTGAGCTATGTTAGAGTTGTGGTAAGTTGTTTCTAGTATGTTGGTGAAGGTTGAGGTCAGTAATTTGAGAAGAAATCAGAGCAGGAAGATGAATGGAGGAGCCATTCCTATAGAGTCTCTCTGTGAATGATTATGTTGGCACCACTAGTGATCAAATATCCATCCCAAATGTTCACGTGCATGGCTAAGGAATATGCTTACATATGATTCAGTGAAAAGTAAATAATGAATCATGTAAGGATACATCATAAATTATGCCAGGTTGATCATGCCTAACAACTAAAATCTCAGGTTTCTCATGCCTAAGTGAAGGTGCAACAAAACTCATGTGTAGCTCATGATCCTTGGGAAGAGTCGAGAAAAAAAAAAACATGAGCTCTATCAATAAGTGATCCCAATGAATTACCCACTTTGTAAAAAATTCCCCTTAACATCCTTTATATGATAAGAAATGCCCTGTGAATGTCTTCCAAAACTCAGTTAGAAAATCCCATATAATGGAGCATGCACGAACCAAATGTTGTGGTTTGCTTATAAAAGGAGCCAAGCATGTCAACAAAAGGAATTGATGTGGGATACACAAAATGTGTTACTACAATAGGAACAAGTGTGGAAGTAGAACATGTTGTAACAAGCTTAATAGGCTTAGGGGTATCATAAGCATAAACAAACTCATAAATTGACAAATCAAGGTTGGTGGGTGCATAAGCAATACATGTATGTGGAATAGTAACAAGGATATGAGTGTCCAAAATATGAAGGTGATGTTGTAGGCTAGCAAGTTTTTACCATAGGAAGTTTATGAGGCCATCATTTTCATGAATAAGGGCATGTAGAAGAGAAATTTTCTTCTTGAGAGATCTAATTTTTACATAAATTTGACCATGTTCTCTTGAACGGAACAAACTTCATAGAACAATATCTTATTCTTAGATCGCAAAGCAAATATGTCATGATAATAATCCATGAAATATGTAATAATACACTTGAAAAATAATATAACACCTAAAAATATAGGAGCTCGGGCTTAACTAAAAATGCATCCAAAACATTGTGGAGAAAGTAGGAAGCAAGATTGGTTTCTTGTGAGGGGGTTTGATTGCTGTGCCAAGTGAGGCCTCACTCTCCAGTCTTGTAACAAAATAAAAATATGCCTCTAAGGTAGAGGGGAATCTAGAAGATACCATACACTAGACTAGACATTGAGGTTGTAGGGTTAAGGAGCAATGCCCTTGCTTTACAGGGACCTTTGAAATGGCTCAAAAATTAACTTTTGAAAAAAAAACCCCCACATTGCTTATAAATATATAACTTTTAATAATAATTTTACCATTTTAAAATTTACCTCAAAAATAATAATTTATCCTTGTTAGACATATAATTAAGATCCTTTTAAAAATACACCCCTAGTATAATATTTGTGCTTAAAATTAAAGGTTATCCCCTTTTATTAAATAAATCATTTTTTAATAGAATGAAGTTTGAGCAAAATCTTGTCATAGTGGGTCTTGAACCCAACACTATGTGAGAAAAAATTCATCAATGTGGGTCTCAAACCCATTACCTCCACTTGTCCTCATTCCAAAGCCAAATATAAATAACTAATTGATTTATTGATGAATTAAAAATATTAAAAAACATATTATTTTTATATTAAATAAACTCATGAATCTTTTTAGAAAAGAAAGATGACTCTAACTTTAGGGTTTCAAATGTACGTATTTTTTCTTTGTATTTTTTTCTTTGACTTGGGAACATTGTTGTATTAAGATTAGTACGCAGCAATTTTTGACTTGTTATGGTGACTAAGAGTTCAAGGCATCGACAGAGAAATGAATGATCTCCAACTTGGTGGAAAGAAGCATAAGTCTTTCATTTTAGCCTTGATTAGGGTGCCCATGGGCACCCGGTCCCATTCAGTGGTGCCCTCATCCTTTTTACCCTTTCCCGCCACTTTTTAAGCACTTTTTAGCTATTTTAACTTTCTAGATTTTTAGTGGTTGGCCTATTTGGGATTAATTATGAAATTAGATCAAGAGAACTATATAAATATAAATTTATGAGACCATAATGAGGGACCAAGCACTAGAAAATACTATCATCCACCTAGAGTTGCATCCATCAAAGGCATCGAGAGCTCATTTGCATCCATCTAGCTCCATCACAAGGGACAAGGCTAGTTCATCTGCATCACACAAGCATATGCGGGAATTTTATTCTATTCCATCCACCATCTTTTACATTTTCTCGCACATAGTTATAGTTCGCATTTACTTCACAAAGTGCAACTTGCACAAGAGCAACCTAGGGCATGATCACATACACACAAAACTACGTTCGGGTCTGAAATGTAGTGCAACACTTAGTAATTCCACCATTGTGGCAACTAAGGATAGTCCAACACCTTCATTTGCATTTTTATTTTTTTGGGTTTGATGTTTTTCTTGGGTTATCAGAGGTCTATTCTTCATTGCCGATCATTGACGAGATATGACGTAGAATAATAAATTACACGTGACACACAAGTAAGGGTTAAAGATCATTCTCGACCCTCCGAGCTGGTTTTGGACCTCATGCACGATCGGGGCACCCATAATACAGACTAGGATGCTTACAGGTTCCCTAATCCTCTCTCGGGTGCCCCAGTCCACTCAGATTTCCTAGATCTCGCATCTTTTTGGACCTCGCACACTAGGTCCCTCCTCCTATTTCTCCAATCATATTTGTAACATAGTCTAGCCAATTCACCAAATCAACTAAGTTGTTTCCAACCTTACTTGTTAATTAGGGTTTCATACTTTCATTTACTTAGTTGTTTGGGCCACTTTTCATATTTTTTAATACATTCATTTCTTGTTGTTCCTAGTTATATTAAATTAATAAAATCCCTATTTTAGTTATTCATTTTGGTGAACCTAAATCTATCTTCACGCTCATAGGTTATTCACGCTTATTACTTCTTCCCTTCATTGCTCATCATTTTAGAGTTTTTTCATCATGAGTATCTCAATCAATGATTATGTACTTCCAAATCTTGATTTAAGACATAGAGTCCAACATCTTTCGGTTACTACTTGCATTAAATGTCGATCGACATGCATCCCGATATGGTTTACCAAACATTTGTTGATGCATTTTCTCAACACATATCATTCAAGTCTAATCATCTTGCTGATGTTTATACTTTTGAAAATGATCCATCTTTGCATATTATGTGTTATGTTAACAATTTAGGTGTTAAACGCACTCTAATTGACAATAGATCTGAACTTAACTTGTTTCCTATGTCATTCCTTGAAGTCTTAGGTCTTTCTACTCATGATGTTTTCCCATCTTGTATCTCACCATGCTTATGATGGTTTTGTTTTTCCATGTATTGGTCACATTACACTTCCTATTGCTATAGGGCCAAAAACTATCAACACCATGTTTTTCATCATTGATGTTCTAGTCTCGTCTGTTGTTTTTGGGTGACAATGGCTCCATGTCATACAAGCCATAGCTTCTACTTGTACATCATTGTGTAAAATTATTACATGAGGGCATTGAGTACACTATTTTTGTGACCGCAATCCATTCCAATATTGTGATGAGATCCTAACACTAGTCTTCCTATTCCATGCACTGACACTACAAATAATCCTCAACCCGTGGAAGAACTACCCCACTTGCCACGCTTCAAGGTTCCATTTTTGTGATAGGTGTAATATCTTCCATGCCACATGCTACTACTACTGCTATGATTCTTTATTAGGGGCATGTCTATTCTATGGACGTTGCTCTATCACCTACACCTTCACATATACCACCTACATTAGCATGCCCACCATTCACTTGCACACTCTTCATGAATGATTCATATTGGGAACATATTCCATTTGATCCTACATACGATGACACTATATGTACACATGAGGGTTTGGCTCAACTAGGATTTTCTTTTGAATACATCTATCATATACCATAATGATGTAGTGCATCATAAAACACAACTATTCTAGTGAGTTAGAATCAACCAAATCTCATAAACTTGTCAACTTACAAAAACTACTCTTCTTTCCGGTCAAGAAATCTTCAAAAAATATGAGATTTTTGGATAAAATGCCAAATTGGATTAAAAATAATTTCAACACATTTCTCAGAACCACATCATTCCCATTCAACCATAAAACTTGTTCAAGTCAATCAAAAAATTCAAATGCACCTCTGTTTCACAAAATTGTCAATTTTGGCTTCTTAAGAGCATGTTTTTGGTATAATAGTAGTTGGAACAAAATACAAGCTTTCAAGACCAAACCAAGACACTTTCAAGTACCCTTTAGAATTAAAATGGTGTAGGTAAATTTTTTTCTCAATTCTTTTGCTAGACCTTTTTCTACTCTCTCTCTCCCTCTCTACTTGTTACTTGTCTAGTAACCTTGTCATAAGACAAAATCAAGTCTATATTTTGTTTCAAATCCTCAATTCACATGATAATTACTTTCTTGAATACCCTTTAATGGCTTTCAACTCTTTGCAAAGTTCCAATATAGGTTCCTTTTGGAATAATCCTTCAAAAATCAACTTTTCAAGCACAAATTAGGACCTTGGACTATTTCACTATGGTATATAGCTAATTGTCAACAACTGTGCAAAATGGGGTGACTTTCCCACTTCAAAACATTATAATTTTGTTTCCTTAGGTGCTCTATATGTTTACTAAAAGTTTCAATTTTGAAACTAGCACAAAGCCTTTGAATTCACCTTTGTTTTCTCAAAACGGTCATTGTTCCATTTTTTTCCTCATAGTCCTCATGCACAAGTGATATAATTTGGAGTTTCTTAGAAAAATTCATACCTTGAAACCTTCAAGTTCCATTTAATTGCACCCCTCAAATTCCATGTGTATGGTTTGGAGACTCCATTTAAAGAATAAAGACTAAGGTTTCAAGTTAGATCAACTCATTTCACCATACCTATAGACTTAGAAGCCTCTAATAATTAAGATTCTTAACTTTACTTGATCACAAACAATCACTCTTGAGATTTCAAACATCAAAACTATAACACCTTTCATGTATATAATCAGAGTTCTTCCATATATGCATATTCATTACAAAATTCTTCTTCTCAGGCTCCTCCCATGAGCCTATCCCTCTTCCTCTCTGTAACTAACTCCCTTCCATGAGCTTTTACTTCACATATACCTACTATACCAATCCCTAACTAACTTCTTGCAATGTGTGAATAAATCTAACCCTTAGAATAAGATAAATTTTAACCTTCCAATACATCTTTTCCTCCTTTTCACTCTTATTATGTGTCTTACACAACATGATTTCTATTAACATTGACCCCCAATACTTAAGACCACTAACACATCAAAAACAAGCCTACACTAGCTTAGAGTATCTTACAATTTCAAAATACTAATTTTGGAGGGAAAGTTCATCATTTTAATTTTTGAAAGTTAGACCTCAATCCAGCATATGCCACAACTCTAATGAGCCATTAATGACTTATAGGACCTCCTAAGACACCTTTCACACAAAAATTGCTTTAACAACCCAAAATTTGTGCCAAGGAGAGATGCTCCTACATCACATACACTTCTCATCTTTATTATGGGATTGTTAGACTCACTTCCACTTATGGATTGTGTGTATTTCATCTTATGGTTTATCTATTGTGCACTCCTCATTCCTCTCCACTTACATTAGGTCAATCATGGCTTGATTATATTAGAGGAACTCTAGATCCCGATCACATAGACATCTCTTTCCCTATACCTTTTGTTTGAATCTTCATTTACAATATCTCTTTTCTAGGCCATACAAAAAATCTTACTCATTGGTATGCACATGGATGTCTAGTTCCTCCTTTCACTGATGAGGAATATGCCATGGGTATGTATAACTTACACCTAAATGGATCATTACGTGATCAAATAGACACTATTTGTTATCAAGTTACCAATGCTTATCAATTTGATTATGATCTTGAGAGCTATGATATTCTACATGACATTACATGATTGCATCCTTTATCCTACAACATTGGGGGGCATAGCATCCAACACATCCCCTTCCTCATATTAAGCATCAACACATCTCTCATACTTGCATCTTCATACATCAATCTTCTCACATAGGCATACTCATCACAGTTTAACGTTGTCATTACTTGATGCCACACTCTTGTGCTTCAGTTCACACTTGACTGTTGAGGGCTTACTACACATGAACCCCACACACTAAACTATAGACACCACACATCATGTTTCACATCTCGTATCATACATCCTACATACTATATTTATTCTACATCGTTTCGATCTTTCAACCAACAAATTTCGTGATGAATTCACCTACAAAGCACACAGAACTCTTTAAATCCATTACATTTTATATTTCATCCCGAAGAATGAAATGGAGCCATGTTTCATCAATTTTGGTGGTTGAGCTACTTGATTTGATTGATTGTGTGCCCAAACTGCTCTTCTATACCTTATAAATATGTGTTTTCCATTTTGACCTACCAAAATCCACCAAAATAATATTTTGATGATTTCAAATTGAAGGTCTTGAGGAGAGCTTTCTAATGATATAAATTTTTTCTGATTTGGAGCTCTAGATCAAAAGATATGGCCATTTGAAGTTTTACCTATCGAGAAGCACATGAATTTGACACGTGGAAACTCTTGATTGGCTTTGGAGATTGGGCTCTTATAATGTGTAATTTCTTTACATTTTTCCAAGTTTAATTCCCCTATTGGCTTGGGTTTTGGGCTCTTACTTCCATGCTTGCCATTTTTTCCCGTCCTTTTCCTTTGTCACACCCTATGATACGGGGACCAATGATATGGCTCGATGCATCATTCATTTTATACCTTTTAGACCCCTCGAAATGTGAGCCAATAAGAAACAACCATGTTTCTTCATAATTTTCCCTTTTATTTAGCCTCTGACTAAAAATTGTAAAATGTGAGCCAATAAGAAGGCTCCAAACACTTCACATGTCGGTCCTTTTATAATCTTCCTTTGACATCTATAAACCATTGTCCAATGAGGAATTCCCATGCCTTTATGCGTTGTTATACTTTTGGCAGTCTCATTTGATACTTGTAAAGTGTGAGCCAATGAGGAAGCTCTATATACTTTGTATGTCAGTCTTTTCTTTAAACTCCTTATGACAGTTATGAAAGGTGAACCAATGGGAAGATTCTACGTGCCCACTTTCTTAGAACCTATCAAAATTTCTTGAAGCCTTCATGTTTGTCAGGACTTGTGAAAGGTGAAATAATAGGGTGGCACCACGTAGCTCTTTGCATCGCAATTTCTAAGTTCGAGGGACTTAGAAACTTTTCTTATCTTTGAAGTTAGTTGCCACTTGTCCCTTTGACCTTGTCTAATCGGCCGACTTGACGAAATATGAACTATGATTAAATCCACGGGACTTAGAGTCTAAATGATCCAATCACCTTAAGAATTTCTAGAATTTTGACATGTAGCCTACCTCGGTCTTTGATTTGTCGCTACATGGCCCCTATGCTTTCCTTTTCAGACCGGGCTTTTAATATTTTCCACAGAACACTAACCCTTCGACCTTTGTTTCACGGGTTTTCATTTTCATTTTCCTAAAAAAATTTAATAAGAGCCCTCCAATGCTTTTAGACTTAGTCTCTCATGGGTTTTTGAATGAAAATGGCTAGTGCTTTTGGGAAGTGCAATTTGTGTACCGTTTTAACGTCACATACCGTAAAAATGGCTAGGTGCATTTTTAATAAGTTATTCCAAATCAACCCAAGGGGTAAATTTGGGATAACAATTTTGGCAACCTCTCGAGGTAATATTCCTATTAGATTTGACCTTTAGCCTTATGCATCAATTGAGCATGGAGTCAAGCCCAAAAGACTTTAAACAACTAATCAACACATTGAAATTTCTTACCTAGGGCCATATGAAGCATGAAATGAACTTAGAGAGGTATGGAAGCTTCAATCTGATCCATGGAGCTCTGAATAAAGCTTTGAAACTGCTCCAAATTATCTGATTCACCATTAAATGTCTCAAGCTCTAGGTGAAGCTAGAATTTACCATCTCATTATAATTTTTTTAAAATTTGATTTTATGAGAGGGAAAAATTTTAAAAGCCCAATACTTCACTCTATTTTCTCTAATTTTGATCTATTGAGACAAAGGATAACATCTGAAGTTTCCTCAACTATGATTTTTTGCCAAGTTTTGAGGAAAAATGAACTGAATCCTTGAAAAATAATGAAGCATTGCAAAGTTCTGGATCTCATGCTGATTTGGAAATGAAATTCATGTAATTGGAACTGTCCCAAACACTAAATTTGACCCAAGAAAATGGAATTGGAACTCGAATTAAAGCTAATCTCTCGGGATAAATTATTGAGCATTTATAAATGCTCCATATCTAATTTTGCTAAGAAATATTGTCCAAACTAAACCGGACTGCAGTGCAACATAAACAAAGCACACAAAAACTATGTAAAAACATGAAAAATCATACATGCTCCAATTAGAAACATGCAGAGTGTACACAATGCACTTATTTCTTGAAAGAAAACCTATCTACTCTACTCTAACCAAATAAATGAGAATCTAAACAAATCATGAAACAAGTAGGGAGAAATAACTTCTCTTTTTTATACAGTGCAACCATGTAATTAATTTGGAAATGAACGTGGCCTTTAACAAGAGTGAAAAATTGACTTGAAGCTATTTTTCCACCCTTTTCTTCAAAGTATCAACAAACAAAACAAATACCTCTTTTAGTTTCTCTGTATTTGGATTTGGGAGGCATTTTTCTGACCTTTGGGACTTTGAAGCTCTTCCTCATGGTTTGAGATAAGCATGACCGCAAAGCAACTCGAATTTGGCTCCAAGATAGTCGGATATCTTATTGGACAAGTGACCTTTAGAGCTAATGGGCTGATCCTTATGGTTTTCCCATTTCTTTGAATATCATATCCATGAATGGAGTTATCCCGCAAACTTTCCCGAGTGGAGTTGCTTGCAAGATGATTCGTTCTTTGCTTTGATTTTACAAGCAACTTTACCTCCTTCAAAACTTCCTTCTCCATGATGACTAATTTAGCAATGGTGTCATCATTTTTTTCTTCCTCCTCATCACCCAACATGAAGTTTGAAATATCAAACTCATCCATTTGTTCTTCATGAGGATTGATTTCAGCAGTTCCTCTTGGGTGTTCTCCTCCATGAAAGGTTCATAAAAAAAATCAGATTCAACAAAAGAAAGTAAAAATATTTCAATAATATCTTCTTCACCTAAATCCTCTTAATCTAATTTTTTTCTCCTCCATTTCAGAATCTTATTAAGATAAATCAGCATGCTCCCCGAATATAATGCTATCATGCACTCTACATTCGAACATAGAAACCTGTTCATCATCTTCTTCTTGTACTTGCTCATCAATAAGGACAACTTCCACCTTTTTCTCCAATCCCAACCTCTATTGAAAGATTAATTAGTAGTGGCATCATCTGATTAGACTCAAATTTTATATCCCAATCCTTTAAATTATAAATGAATTCTTCTCTTCTTGGTTCTTTAACTTGCTTCCCTTCTTGACTGATTTTTTGATTTTCTTCATCCTAAAATGGGTTTGGGAATGGAAGAGGAGGGCTGGGTTGGGTCTCAGCTAATTTTTTCAAGGTTTGAGGTAGAAGGGAAAGATTAAGATCTTCTTATTGAGGAGATGGGGATTTAGAAGGAAAGATAACAAAGAATTGAAGGTGTGATGGGGGAAGAAGATGGAGAAGGGGAATCATCAATGGGAGAAAACAAAAGAAGCTAGGAACATGAAAAGTAGGATAATATGACATAGGTTGGGGAGGAGGAATGAGAGGGATATAAGATGGTAGTGTAGGATCCCCCTTTAACAAGGTTGTATAACACTAGGTTGGTAAGCCTCCATTAACTTAGCCCACTTTGTAATTTGGGGCATCATCACAACTATAAAGTAAAGCTTCTATTGAGAGTTGAACCAGATTGGTATAGGGCCAACCCATGGACAAGGGACCCTAAAACCAATCATGACTACCTTTATTGAACATGTGATCCTAAGCTACACCATGCCCACCTCCATTTCTTGAATATTCCTTTGCAAATCAACATCTTCCATGGAATTTCCACCATCATCTACATAACCTTGTTCTTCATAAAATTTTGGTTAGGAAAATAACCATATGGGTTAGTTGGGGGTGGGTTATATGCATATTCATGATGGGGCTCATAAAATTGATTTGGAGGAGGATTTTAAAAATGTGGGGATGGAGGGGACTAGTTCTACTACTGCAAATAAGAATCCTAAGAAGGAAATGAAGTCATGATTGCACAACTTCATGAATGAAGAAAATGGAAAGAATGAAAGGTAAAAATGAATGAAAATGAATGGAAGGAGAGGGAAAGGATGAAATAATTAACTGTGAGGATGTGTTACAAAAAAAACTCCCTTTAATTTTCTTACGTGTAAATGGACTGGGAAATAATGTTTTTTTGAAACATGAAATTATCTCTAGGTGTGGGACAATGAAATTAAGATAATTATCCAGAGTAGGTTGGTTCCTCTTCCTAATCTAAGCACTAAAATAATCCTAATGAAGGAAATGTAACTAAATGCTTATATTCTATCAATTCGAGAGACCGTGGAGAGAGAAAAAGCATGAGAATGGAAATCCTACGCTAAAGAGGTGATAACACCAAGAGAAGGGTGGTATGGAACCTCTCCAAGGGATGAAAATGAGGGAAAATGGAGATAGAGAGGGTATTTGGAACACCGCGATCAAACACACATTCACAATACCATTTCCATTAAAGAAAATCATTTAGAACTTTCAAAAAACCATTAAAATACATAAATAACTTGAATTTAATGTAGAGGCTAGAGAATGCAATGAAACACATGCAAGGATTGGATAATGACAAAAACTTGATTTTATTGCTTCAAATACTGACATAGTTGACTATGATGAAGAAAAGAGGTATGAATCTCTTGCAAAATGCCCAAAAATAGAGGTTTGGAGCTCATAACAACCTATAATAACTAGTAAATAAGTGGAGGAGAAAATAGAGAAAGTCCAACCCTTACAAATGAGCTCCTTTTTACAATATATGGAAGAGAAATGTGTGTGAGAGAGAAGGAACTCGAAATTACCCTTCAAACACCAACAAAATTAATTAAATGACCTACAAAAGTGATGGGAAACCCTAAAAAACCCATGCCCCCATGTCCTCTTGTTTGTGGAAGAAGAAATTTGTCTACAAGTCTTCATTAATTACTCTTTTTCTCACATGGAAGTGTGTATTTTAATGGGAAGTTTTCCTTTTTTTTCTCTCACCTACCCCCACCAAAATTTTGGTTTCTTGATTCCATGATGGATTGCATTGAATTCCAAATCTAATGACATATTTGTATGAAAAATGGATAATTTGGGTAAAAGACATGGGGGTATAGGTTTAGAGGCATCGAGATGCCCATTTGCAAAAAGATTGACATTTTTTCCTTCATTGGCCCCACATTCCACAATACCCAATGTTTCATTTGACCTTGATTTCTTTATAAATCGAGATAACATTATAATGCGAGGAACTATGTTCGTCGGGTTACAAGCACTTGGTGTGCTTTGTGGGCCCGAACGGCTCGCATTGTCCGCTTTATATTTCTCGGAAAGCTGGAAGAGATATTCTCTTGCTTATCCCTATTCATTGCGGCTCCATTAGGGTTTTTGGGCCCCTACATCCCTCTAGGTCTCCAATCCACTTGGGCCATTTGGGCTCACTTCAGCCACACTTCAAATAAAATCTCCCCACCCTTGTTAATTGAATTTCCCTCACTGTAGAGAACTCGACCCCATGGGCCTCCTGTACCCATAGAACACTATGAATCCCACACAAACCAAATAACTTCCAATGCATTACGATCTTTTCAACCGCCCAAAGCACTTGATCCCTAATGACCCATGCACCCTCTAAGCCCCCAAATTCTGATTTGCATTACAAATAACCATTTTTTTCCAATTTTCTCAATTTTAATCAACATTTTTTCTTTTTCTTGAGTTAGGAAGTTAGGGAAATGGAGTGGGATGCCCATGCAAGACCACTTTTTCCAAATTTTCCCATTTTTTATCCATTTTTCGCTAAGTATGAAAACTGAACCAAGGGGTAAAATCCTTCCAATAACTCCAATTATTTCCAATTTTCCAGTTTATCCATGTCCAAGGCAATATAAAATTCAAGTTATCAAAATTACCTCCACGGGAAACTTGGATAACAATTTGGTAACTCAACAGGGCTATCTTCCTACCGATGAAGTGATCAATGGTATTGAAACATCCATTGGGCATGGAGTCATCCGATAACTATGAAACTGATATAAAACTTATAATTCAATCCCCGAGTCTCTTGAAACACTGCTTGGACTTGAAACTAATATAATGTTTCTTGAATTGACCATATTGTTATCCCAAATTTCCCCCAAAACATTTGGTGAAGACAAGTCCTCCACATAAGGAAATTATGAAGGAAATTATAAGGAAATTATGAAGGAAATGACTCGGACCCATGAGCTCACATTCTGGACAAAAAAACAAGGTTGTAGGGGAGACTCAAACAAGTGCCGCATCTCCACATGTCCCGGGCCAAAACAGAGGTAGGGTCAAATGGTCAACAGAGTTAAAAGGTAGACAAGGAAGGTCTAAAAATTGGCTAAGTATAAAGTGCAAGCGGAGGTCACCAAGTGTCAGCTTGGCATATCTCCAAGAGTTAGTCCAAAGGAAGAGACCCAAATGAGTGTGAGCTCACCACGTAGCCCAAAGTCCCAAAAAGTAAGAAGGACTGTTGAAAAGTCCAATCTCAGTGGAGCTTTAGGGCCACAGGGGTTTTCTACATTTTACGTTTTGTGAAAAAGGGAAAAAGATAAATTACGAACCCGCAAACCTGATTTTGCCCTAATCTGGTTGTCGCGTGTTCCATATTAAAGGGGACCTGATTTTTCAAACTATTTTCCCACCCATTTGTACGGACTCGATACAAACTTCAGAGGGGCATATATTTCGACTCATGACTCAAAATATAGAAAATCTGACACCCGTTGGAAGTGTCTCGACGTCTTCTATGCCATGGAAAGATAAAAAATCATTTTTCTTAGGCCATGGTAGGTGAACCATGGAGAAACATCTTCAGGCCTTTAATACAGAATCGATTTTCTTAGCTACCAGATCTAATTTGATTCGATCCACCATTCTTCTTCAACATGCCAGATAGACAGAGGGAGCCAAAATTGATGATTTGGGGTGGATTTGAAAGGGGGAATTGATTGATGGCATTTGAATCTTCAAGATAGGATTCAATGCATATCTGGGGTGGTTGAAATAGGATTCAACTTTTCCCTCTTCTCTCTCTTTTCTTTCTATATATATTGTAACACTTCTTGTTTGAGGAGAGACATTCGGGCATAGAGAAACTCTATCAAATTTGTTTCTCGACACAATTTTTGAGCAACGAACCTTCTCCTATGCTTGTCAAATAAATTTGTACCTCTATTCTAGAAATGTAATGGTCTGTGCACCTTCTATAGCAATAAAAACATGTTTTTGTGGTGTTCTTCAACCCTTTGCATTGTTTTGTTTTTTCTCCGTGCCTCTCCCTTCTAGATTTTTTTTTCTGTGCATGTATTTCACATTTGTAGGTGTAGGATGTTGTGTTTCATGGAGTTTAATGGATAATTTGAAGATTTGGGTTGTGTTACTTCTGTCTGACCTCCCTTATCTCCATTTTTTGTTTCTTTCTCCCTCAATAGAATATCTCACTTCCTTTGCTGGTGTATCACTGCTTTAGTGTAGGATATATTTTTCCCTCTTTCTCTCTCCTTGGTTCCTTGGAATGGTTATATTAGGTTAGATTTAGTTTTCCTGCACTAGAGTAGCTCATGGCAGGTAGTTTAGGAAGAGGAACCAACCTTTCTTGGAGATCTTTCCCACTTTTGCAAGGTCCCACACCTTGGGGAAAGTTCAATGTTATGCAATCACACCAGATGATTCTACCTTAGAAAAGTAGATTTTTAGAACTCATTTGGGGGTGTTGTGATTTTGCACTAATAGTTTTGGCACGCCTGGTGGGACCAGAGGTCTTCACTTTATTTCATCAAGTTGATGTGTTCTTAGTGGGATTCATCCTTTTGAGGCACATACAAGCACATCTGGCAACTCCATCTGGTCAAAAACCTATTCTACGAGTTGTAGACATTCTCCATCCATTTCCAATCATTTTGATCGATTTTCCCCTTCCATCTCTTCCATTTTCTCCCATCATGAGGTTGTACAATTATGAATTCATTCCCTTCATGGAACTCACACTTACATACAATACGGTCCACCTCTAATGTATTTCCCAACTCCTCCAGATCAGCATTATATTCAAATCCAGGCCATTATGCTTACCCATATGAGAAATGTCAAAACCAATTTGACTATGAAGCTTATCAAGGACAAGGGGACGTATAAAATGGTGATAGTTATGCAGAGGATGCTGGTCTACTAGAGAAGATTAAAAAAATGGAGGCTGACATGGTTCAGTCAAGGGGCATAACACAAATGAAGGCATTCAAGATTGGTTGTAGGGCACCTTGTCCATGGGAAGGCCCTTTTCAAGACATTACAACCCTCAGGAGAAGTTGGACTTCATGATTGGAATGTTGCCTCAACTTACACAGTGGATTGAGGACATTGAAGCTTATGAGAAAAGTGTGAGACAACCTTGTCAATGGGTAAGTCAATCACCAACTCCCTATCTTTCATTGTCTCTTCCTCAATCTTTATCATTTTAGCAGAGGCAAGAGTCAATCCCCTCACTTACTACCCCAAGTGTTGATTTCATTTCTCCATCTCCTAGTCTTCCACCTCATCTCAGTTCTTCTATCCTTTTCCCTTCCAAACAGTCATCCCCTCTAAACAAACAAGAAGTTGCACCTCCCTTCCCACCAAAAACAATTACAAATATGGTTGAACCCCAACCTACCACTCCTCTTGCTTTCCCAAGCCCATGTTGGGAAGAGACTCAAGAATCTAGTCAAGGAGAACAACAAGAAGAGGAGCCCAATAGAAAAGAAATGACAGACAATCTGAAGAGTTGGGCTGCCAAATTTGGGTTTACAAAGATCCCCTTGATGGTCAAGCCAATAACAAAGGTCAAGATTGAAGAACCAGTGGTGGTTGAGGTTGAGTTTGTAGTAGAAGAAGAGTAAGAACAAGAGGAGGATTAGGTGGGAGAGATCAAATCAGTGTTGAGGCCACTCAATAAAGAATGCATCATTGAAGATTTTTGCTTTCATTTCAAGGGCCTGATTTAATTGATGAGCCCATGATGGAGGAGGACCATATTGTTTCAGAGGCTCTAAGTGTGGAGTAGGCTACAAGGGAACCTTTAGTTCTTCCTCCCACTTCATCCCCTTCAAGCTTTGATGTTGAAGAAGAGTTTTATTTTTCAAACTTCATGTTTTAAGAAGAGAGAAACCATGATGAGCAAGTTACAGATCAAGAGGACATCATGAAGGAGGTAGAGCACTTGCAACAAACAACAAGGAGGTAGACTATCTATCAGACTTGAGAGATTTCTTTGATGAAGAGGATCCCATGGAGATTACATCATTTTCTCCTCCATCCATCTTCCACGCACATGAACCTACTGCCATGAAGGAGAATATTCAAGTGCAAAATCCTGCACTCCATAATGGCCCTCTAGAACCAAGGTTGGAAGATCTTGATCTTCCATGTTCTTCAAAAGAGGAGGAAGGCAAAAGGCAGGAGGATGTCATCATCTCTCTCACACCATCCACCCAAGAAGGTCCACAAGAAGACTCCATTTTTGGAGTTAAATTTCAAAGCAATGGGAAAACTTCAAGGACCAGACCTTGCCCAATCAGGTACTTGGATTCATTAGAGCTAAGGGAGAATCTAAAACCAATCATGCCTACTCCAGGGCATGAGGATGAGCATCAAAATACCAAGGGTCATCATCAAAACCTCCAAAAGTCCAATACAAGTCAGCTTGAGGAGGTATTTCCCATTAATGTTGATACCTTGATGATTTGGGTGGAAGACAGGGTTAGAGTCAGTTTTTCACTCATATTGGCAGCTATATTTAGTGTCAAATCATTTACATGGCTGCCTCTCTCGAGAAAAGGAAGCTACTTCTCTCTACCAATTGCAGGCTTTGTTTAGCATTCTTTCTCTCTAGTTAGTTTAGGAGTAGGTAGATTTGCTTTCAGCAGAAGAAGTGCTTATGCACACTCTGCATGTCTCATTTGAGGCATGTATGATTTGGTCTTTGTATATAAGTTTTGTCTATTTTGCTCCAAGGGTGCATAAGGCTAGGCTCTTCAATATTCATGGCAAGAAGACTCATAGTAGTCTATAATAGTTGCTAGCTCCAAAAAGGAACAAATATAGAGCAACTTAAGTCATTTTGAAATAGTCCATTTCAGAGACAGGTGAAATCCTAGGTCAATACAATTTTCTACTCTCAGAAACTCCATTTCAAGATTTTCTTATGAAAATTGAGAGTGCGTAGACACGTGGGTAGGTTTAGAGTCAGGAGAGGTCAGCAAAGTGTAGAGAGTCGGGGAGTCCATTTTATAAGAAGGATCAGTGTTAGGTCATCATTCTTGACTCCATGCCCAATGGATGCTTCAAGGCCACTGGTCCATTCATCTAGCAGGAAGATGTCCCCATGAGTTACCAAATTGTTATCCCAAATTCACCCCTTAGAAAATTTGGTCAAGACAAGTCTTGCACATAAGAAAATTATGAAAGAAATGACTCGGACTCATAAGCGAGCTCACATTATAGGACAAAAAAAAAAAGGTTGCAATGGAGAGACTCAAATAAGTGCTGCATCTCCACATGTCCTAGGCTGAAATGGGAGGAGAGAGCAAGGTCAAATGGTCACTTCTGAGTTAAAAGCTAGACAAGGCAGGTCTAAAAATTGGCTAAGTATAAAGTGCAAGTGGACGTCACCAAATGTCAGCTTGGCATATCTCCAAGAGTTAGTCCAAAGGTGGAGACCTAAATGAGAATGAGCTTGCCACGTAGCCCAAAGTCCTAAAAAGTAAGAAGGACCATTGAAAAGTCCAATCTCAGTGGAGCTTCGGGGCCGCACGGGTTTTCTATGTTTTACGTTTTTATGGAAAAGGGAAAAAGATAAATTATGGACCCACAAACCTGATTTTTCCCTAATCTAGTTGTCACGTATCCTATATTAAAGGGGACCCAGTTTTTCAAACTATTTTCCTACCCATTTGTACAAACTCAATACAAACTTTGGAGGGGCATATCTTTCAACTCAAGGCTCGAAATATTACAAATTGACACCATTGGAAGCGTCTCGATGTCTTCTATGCCAAGGAAAGATTAAAAAAATCATTTTTCGGGCTCTAGTAGGTGAACCATGGAGAATTGTCTTCATAAATTTAATACAAAATCTGGTTTTCTCAGCTACTAGATCTAATTCGATTCGATCTGCCATTCTTCTTTAACATGCCGGATAACGAGAGGGATCGAGAATAAAAAGATTTTGGGGTGGATTTGAAAGGGGCATTGATTGATGACATTTGAATCTTTAAGACGAGATTCAATTCATATCCATGGTGGTTGAAATAGGATTTGAATTTTCCCTCTTCTCTCTCTTTTATTTTTGTATATACTGTAACACTTCTCGTTTGAGGGAAGAGACATTCTGGGCATAGAGAAACTCTGTCAAATTTGTTTCTCGACTCCATTTTGAGCAACAAACCTTCTCCTATGCCTAGAAAATGTATTTTTCCTCTATTCCAGAAATGTAATGGTCTGTGCACCTTCTAGAGCAATAAAAACATGTTTTTGTGGTGTTCTTCAACCCTTTGCATCATTTTGTTGTTTCTTCATGCCTCTCCCTTCCATATTTGTTTTTTTGTGCATGTATTTCACATTTGTAGGTGCAGGATGTTGTGTTTCATGGATTTTAATGGAGAATTTAAAGATCTAGGCCGTGTTACTTATGTCTGACCTCCCTCATCTCCATTTTTTGTTTCTTTCTCCCTCAACAAAATATCTCGTTTCCTTTGTTGGTGTATCACCGCTTTAGTGTAGGCTTTGTTTTTTCCCTCTTTCTCTCTCCTTAGTTCCTTGGAATGGTTAGATTAGGTTAGATTTAGTTTTCCTGCATTGGAGTAGTTCGTGGCAGGTAGTTTAGGAAGAGGAATCAACCTTTCTCGGAGAGCTTTCCCACTTTTGCAAGGTCCCACACCGTGGGGAAAGTTCAATGTTATAGAATCACACTAGATGATTACGCCTTAGAAAAGAAAATTTTTAGAACTCATTTGGGGGTGTTGTGATTCTACACTAACACATATCACATCATGAAAAAGCTTCTCAAAAGGTTTTATGTAAGTGGAAAATTGTTTTGAATATTGAAATTCACCTCTTTCTCTTGTAAACTAAATTGAAACTGGATCTTTTACCCATGAATCTACTTAGATTATTGCCTAAAGCTGAAGCTAACTTGGAACTTCTTGAGCTACTCATAATGTCATAAGATTTCCTCTTAAACAAGATTGAAAGACTAAAAAAGATGATTTGATGTTGACTTTATAGTTAAAAATAAGAAGAAACTTGAAATAACTAAGGGGATGTCCACTAGACCGAGAACATGCAAAGTGCCTTGAAACATATCCCCTGAATTGCTTCCAAATTCCCTAAAACTGATTTTTTGATAAAAGAAGAGGAACTAGAAGTCCAAAATATAACTAATATGAAGAGACAAGAGGACGAATAAACTCAAACTCTCTCTTAATCTATTTTTTAGTTGCTCTAAATTTGAGACTTCTTAGAGATGGAAAGTGTTTCCCTCTGACCTTGAACCTCTTTCCACAATACCACGCAACCTCCATGAACATGTGCAAAGAGACCATCCAAAAGAAATAAAACCTGTGCAAAACACTTAGGGAAGGGAAACCTATTCTAACAACAAAAATGTGTTGAAAGCACTTGGAGGAATTAGAAACCTAAAATAATATGTACAAGATGAGATTTTACATTAATAAAAATTCTTAAGATAGATCTCATTGATTGGAATCTGCAACTCTTCTCCATCGAAATTCGACAGTTAGAAAGCATTGTTACTTTTTCATCCTTCGATCATGTATGGACCACTCCATATAGCATAAAATTCTAAATGTTTACTCCGGCTTAGCTCTGTGAGCATCCCACTTGTAACTAGTTCTCCCTACCGGAAGCTCCTAGCCTTGGATTTCTTATCAAACGACCTCTTGATCAAATCTTGATATTTTTCCATGGTTCACACAACCCGATCTCTCATCTCCTCTAACTCCATGAGTTTAGCATATATAACTCCCATGGGTCCAAAATTAGATAATCGCAAATCGCTTTAGAAGCTCTAATGTTGTAAATTAATTAAATATGGGTAGCCTAGCTTCTCTTCCATAAACTATCTTATAGGGATAACTTCTAGTGGATCTCTTGGGTGTGATTCTATTAGCCCATAAGAATGATTTTATTTTGTGTGCCATGTTGTCTGATTTTCATTCAGATTCCTTATAATCCTCAGGAGATTATTGTTCATGGACTCATCTTGTCCATTACCCTGGGGGTAATAGTTAGAGGAAGTTCTCAAAATATCCCATTCTTAACAGCCCATTACGAGATTTTGGTGCAAAAGAATTCTAGAGCATTATCAGATATGATAGTGGATGAGACACCAAACATGGTTATAACTCCTTCATATAAATCTAGTATACGAGAATCATTTTCTTCCTTGAGTGCCACTATAGTCCATTTAGTGAAATAGTCGATTCTTTATGAGAAACCACTTGTGGCCTTTGTTAGAGTAGGTATTTACCTTAGCTCATGTTCACCTAGGTACATTATTTACCTTTATTTTATTTACCCTCACCCACTTAGTGTGTGGATATTTATTTTTATTTATTTAGAAATTAGGAGATATTATCTAGTTGTTAGGTATAGTTCTTTTCTATGGTATTGACTAGTTCTTTCCTAGATCTATGGTATTGACTAGATCCTTGATGTCTAGTTCTCTCATAAATCTATGGACTTGACTAGTTCTTTGATGACTAGTTCTTTCCATGATTTATGGCTTGATCTATGACCTTGGTGGTTCTTAGATTATTATTCTTTTCCTATATAAGCAAGGTCCATTCTCATTGTATTTCATTGAGTTCCATAATAATATATGATATTACTACTCATTTGTTTGCAAAGGTTTATGTAAAGTTATTCTGGTGAATTACTTGCATCATATTGATCGTGGTGTTTGATTAGCATATGTGTTCTTGGCGTAGTACGATTTGGTTATCATTCCTTTTAGCCTTGGCCTGAGTTTGGATTGATGACCCCAATGAAATCCAATCCCCACTGCATGAATGGTTGATTAAATGATATTGGGTGGAGTGGAAGTGCTGCCAAATTTTCCTTACCGTAAAGAATGCATATTTCTTGCACTTATTTATCCATGCATAACAATCAATGAATATAGTGGGCCAATAATAACCAAACTTCATGATTCTGAGGGTCGTTACTCAAGGAGAAAAGTGACCTCCAACTTCCCCATCATGGAACTCATGTCGTATTCTCTAGACTTAATTAGTTCCCATGAACCTCAAGATAAATCCATGTTATCCATTTCTACCCCATGGTAGAAATGGAAAACTTGGGAGAAATGAGCAAGAGGCTGGATAGGGCTTTATGGAAGGATCGGAAAGATACATGCAAAATTCTATGTTTTAGAAGCATTGCAAGTCATTTTGGGAAGTTTGGGGTCAATTGGATATTTTGTTCCTCTTCTAGGTTTTCCTTCTTAGTCAATTTTGGAGAAAAATGAGGAAAACAGTGAAATTTAGGTCTAGGGAGACTTTACTCAGTCTCTCCTAACTCCTTGGCCCGAGAAAATTAGGAAAAAATAGGGAAATTGATAATTTGAAGCGAGTTTAAAGGCCTTACACTCATTGGATCAGTTGTAAAAGGAAAAAAATAAATTCGTTAAAAATTGGGAAAAAATGGATAAGGTTGGAAAATTTTGGTTTTGGGATGTTCATTTCATCTTCCTCTAGTTCCTTCTCCTTGAAAAAATCCAAAAATGGGTTAAAATTAGAGAAAATGGGCTAAAATGGGGGTTTGTAGTGTATTGTGATGATCAAGGGTCGGATGAAAGCGCATCGATTGGAAATTGGTTCCAAGGAAATTGTTTAGATCTGATTTCTATTGAAACCCACCGCCTTATATACAATGTAGCATTTTCGGGCTCCAGAACATTTGGAACAAGTTATCGGGGTGTAATGGTTCCTCGCACTTCCTTAGTGCTTGAAATAGACTTGATAGGGTCAGTTTCCATTTATTATGAAAAGGTCAAGTTAGGAAGACACAATGAGCCCATATGTAACCCAAGCAAAGTGGGGGGTTTGGTTCCCCACTGGTAGGGTCAACCCAGAATGCGAAGGCATTGAATTAGTGTGAAGCCTAACAAGCTCACCGATCTCATCAAGGATTTGGAGGTCAAGACTGCAAGGGTGGATCAATGGGGAGCTCATCAAGGTGTTTAGGGTGTTGGGGAGTCAAAAGGTGGTTCAAATTTGTGTATGTGGTAAGGAGGTCGGGGGAGCTAGGTATGTGGGGAACTAGTTCCTTACCGAACAAAGAAATCCACTAAGAGCTTGGGGTGGTAAGTATATGTGGTCATTTTGGCCAAATCGGGCTCATTGGGTGCAACAAGCCTATTCCATCTTAAACCTAGTTCCTCGTGCCATGGAGTTATTTTATTTACAAGAAAATGACCCCCTTCAATGTGTAGACTATGGAATAAAATATGGAACTTGGCTGAAAATTTCTATTTTGGGCGAAAATGACCCCTGTAATCCGCATTGCTCTAAATTTTGCTCCACTCACCCAAATATCAAAAAAATTATGTCATTGGATTCATTTTTTTATACCTTAAATGGAGACAAGATTTCAGTGACTTGATGGAGTTAGGTGCCTCAAAACAAGAAAAATTCCTTAGTTCCAAATCATCACTCCCGTGTCAACCATAGGCATTAAATGAAGTTTCGAAGGCACATTTCTTCTTCCAAAAGGAAAATTACATGGAAATATGGGTTTTGCAGATCATACCATCCCTTTTACAAGTGTATTGATGATTTTTGTTGGTGGTTGAAGAAATATTTTTAGTTTCCTCTCTCTCTCTCTCATTCTTCCAATATATTGCAACGAGAGCTCATTTTGAAAGGAGTTGGATAATTTTTCAAGGTCGATCTCTTCTCTTCTTCTTTCCAAGGTAGATGTAAAGCTCTAGGTCTCCATTGTTGAAATTTTTAATGGGGATTCATACCTTCTTCCTCAACTATGATGTATTTTACATATTATTGGAATAGTAAAACTTGTGTTTATGATCGTTTCTCAATCCTTGCACTAGTTTCATTGTCTTTTCATGCCTTTCTTCATGCCTACAGGTATTTTGTGCATATTTCATGTTCTCATTGCAATTTTATATAATGTTGTGTTTAAATGAGATGGTGTATTGTGTGTATCTTGGTATGTGATGCTTGTTCATCCTCTCCATTCTCACCTTTCTCCATTTTCAAGCATTTTAAGTTGTTCAACACCCCCTTTTTGGTATTATAACCTATGTATTGTATAATTTCTCCCTTTCACCCTTTCTCCTTCTCTTTGGTCCCTTGGAATTGATAGGACAATATTAGATAGTTTTTTTTTTTGCTTTACGATTAGTTTAGTGCTAAGATTAGGTAGAGGAACCAACCTTCTCTAGAGGGCCATCTCAAGTCTACAAGTCCCATAACTTGAGAGATGGTCCCATGTTAGTAAGTTACACTGATAGATCATGTACAAACACATGAAAAATCAAAGGGTGGTATAATTTTTACATAACAGTTTTGGCATGCCCAGTGGGACCACACAAAAGTCAATTTTTGTAGGTGTGCATCCAAGATATTTTAGTCAGAGTTCCATTACACTCCCTTGTGTGTTTTACACCTTTATTTCACTAATTTTGTTGTGTTCTTTATTAAATATCATCCTTTAGAGGCACTTTCAAACATAATTGGAGACTCCATTGATCCACACAACCCATTTTATGAGCTACAGACCTTTCTTTTCATCCATTTCCATCCATTTTTCTTTCCATATCTTTCATTTTTCTTCCATCCATGAATTTTTGCAATCATGACTTCATTTCCATCATGGAATCCACACTTACAGAAATAATTTCATTCAAATCCACCTCCAATTTGTTTCAAAGCACCTCCAAATCAGTTTTATAATCAAATTAAGAATCATCATGCCTATCACTATGAGAAATATCAGAATTAGTTTGGTTATTCACCAAATTATGGATTTGATCAAGAACAAGGTTATGTAGATGATGATGGTAATCCTATATAGAACAATGATGTACGGGGAAAGTTCGAGAGAATGGAGGAAAATATGGTGTAGACTAGGGCTACATCTTAATTGAAAGCATTTGGGATTGGTTTCAGGGTCCCTTGTCCATGGGTTGGCCTTATGCCAAGACATTACAACCCTCAATAGAAGCTTGATTTCATGGTTGAGATGCTACCACAACTTGCAAAGTGGATTAAGGAGATAAAGGCTTATGAACTTGATGTAAGGAAATATTTTCAATAGGTAAGTCGTACATCACTACCTCATAATCTTTCCATTTCTCTTTCTCAAAGCATACATAATTTTAGTATAAGTGTCATGATTCTAACTTCTTATATGCTACCCCATTGTGGAATCCATTTCTTCACCTTCTACCCTTCCATCCCATCTTGAATTCTCTGCCCTTTTTCCTTCCAAAAATCCATTCCCACCACATAAACAAGAAAATGAACATTCCATTCAAACACAAGCAATAAAAAAATTAGTTGAATCCTAACCCACCCCTCCTCTTGCATTCCCAAACCCATTTTGGGAAGAAAAAAAAGTCAAGGAGGGAAGAAAACTGAGGAGCTTAGCAGGGAAGAATCAACACAAAATTTGAGAAATTGGGCTGCCAAGTTCAACATTACTCAAATTTCACCGATGGTTAAGCCTTGAGTAGGAGTTGGAGTTCATGAACAAGTGGTGAAGAATTCTTTTTAAAATGAACAAGTTCAAGAATAAGAAATAGATGATCAGAAGTCCTTGTGTTCCAAGTGCAGTGTTCACATTGGCACTATATTTTCAGATATTGTTGATCTATTACTAGTTACGAGAATCAATAGAGGAAGATAAATCAGCTCCAAGTTCAATTAAAGAGGAGCACATAGAGGAGAGAAAGAAAATTTAGAGGTTTTGAGTCAGGAGTAGGTTGTACAAGAGATTTTGGATCTTTCTCCCACTTCATCCTTCCAGAAAGCTAATTTTCTGGATGAATTTGAGATCTCAAGATTTGTATTTGAGGATGAAGAGACACATGGTGAATTAGTTGAAGAATCGAAGCCATTTTGGAAGGAGGATAACCCTTGGTGTAATAGGACAATGAAGAGCTTGAGTACTTATCAGACTTGGAGGAGTGTGTTGATGAAGAAGAGCCCATGGAAATCACAACCTTTGTTACTCCATCATTCATCCTCCAACAACACAATCCTATTGCCATGGAAGAAAACACTCAAGAATAACTTTTTGCTCACAAAAATCCTCTTGAATTAGAATTATAGGAGATTGATCTTCGAAACTTCACTTTGGATAAGGAGGAAGAAGAGAAAAAGGATGTCACCAATCCCATATCAGTCATCAAAGTAGATAATTGGTTATTTGTAGAAGCAAAAGAAAGCCAAAAATCAGTTTACAAATAGTCACCTTTTCCAAGAATGTTTGCAAGAAGACTTCCTTATTGAAGTTGGAATATAGAGAAATGGGAAAATTTAGCGGATCAAACCTTTCCCAATCAATTATCTAGCCTCATTGGTGAAAGATTTAGAGCTTTTAGTGGTCATGTTCACTTTCAAGCATGAGGATGAGATTCAGAGTGCCAATGATCAGCTACAATACCTCTCCAATCAAAATGTAGAGAAACTAAAAGAGGTATTTGTCTTGTTTCAGTTGATACTTTGATGAATTGGGTGAAGAACCAACTCCATTTCATCTTTTCACTCATGTACAAGACCATGCCCTTTGTCAAATCAGTTTCATGGTCCAAGTTTGTGAGAAAGGGAAGCTACTTCTCCTTACCAGTGTTAGGATTTTTTTGAGCTTTCCATTTCTTGGGTTAGAGTAGAGTAGGTAGGTTTGTTTTTAGCAGAAAAAGTTCTTTTGCACACTCTGCATGTGGGCATGTATGATCTTCATCTTTAGTACATAATTTTTGCATGGTTTTTTCTCTTTCATATTTCATCATGTTTCGAGGGGAGAATGTTGTTGTAAGGGGTTTAAAGTTTTAGGAAACATTTTCCATCTTCAAGAATTCTCAAATGTAGATAAACTAAAATCAAATTTAGAGGCAATTTAGTGATTTCACTTATTTGTATCTTCATATCATCCATAACTTGAGCTCTTAATGCTTCTTCTAAAATAAGAAAATAAATTTTAGGGGATGTTGTATGTGAGTCGTAGGAAGCCTCCTCAAATTCATTTAATGTTCTTTTGGGTTTTGAGCGAGAATATAAATGTTAAATTATTTTTCTCACTCATCATACCTTGTTTAGTTGAACTCTTTAAGACATTGTGAGCAACTTCAGAATTTTAGTCAAGGCATGTTTATGAGGAAAATCATATTTTAACAATAATTCCTAGATTTCTAAATCAAATTATGTTTCTAGGATTTGCAGTGTTTATCCATGCCAAGAAATCATCATTTTAGTTGTTCTCTACACTTAGAAAAAATCATATTTTTTGGGCAGTTTCAAATGTTTCATTCATCCTTCACTCCATCGACCGGATTCGCAAAGGAAAAGAGAAAAAAATCTAGGTTCATAAACTTTTTCTACTCGCATAAATCTTCTTCTAAAGATTGTATTTTAAAAGTTAGAAAATTCAAGAAAAAAGAAGTTCAAATTCAAGCAAAAAATATTAAATGGCTCTTGGGACAAAATTTGAGAGTTCAGAATCGGTTTCGGGTGTATCATGCTCACTCCATGCCCAATGGATGCTTCAAGGTCTGGTCACTCATCTAGTAGACAAATTTCCCGAGAGGTCACCAAATTTCTATCCATTTTTACCCTGCGGTAAAAATTCACAACTTAGGAGAAATGATATTAGACAACTGGAAAAGGCTTAATGGAAGGATCTCAGCAGAGATACAGTAAAATTCTATGTTTTAGAAGCATTGTAAGTGATTTTGGGAAGTTTGGGATCAATTGAAGAATTTTTTCCCTTTTTGGGTTTTCATTCTTAGTCAATTTTGGATAAAAATGAGGAAAATGGTGAAGATTTGGTTTGGGGACACTTTACTAAAGTATCTCCTAACTCCTTGGCTCGAGAAAATTAGGAAAAATGGGGAAATTAAGAATTTAAAGTAGTTTAAAGGCCTTCCACCCCTTAGCTCGATTCTGTAAAAGGCCAAAAACAATTGGTTAAAAATTAGGAAAAAAATGGATAAGGTTGGAAAAATTTGGTATTGGTATTTTCATTTCATCTTCCTCTAGTTCCTTGTCCTTGAAAAAATCCAAAAGATTAGTTAAAATTAGAGAAAATTGGCTAAAATGGGGTTTGTAGTGTATTGTGGTGATCAAGGGGTCGGATGGAACCACATCGGTAGGAACTTGGTTGGGGAACTTGTTTATAGTCAATTTCTATTGAAAACCACCACCTTCTACACAATGTGACATTTTTGGGGTCCGTGGGAACACTTAAAACAAGTTCTTGGGGGTGCAATGGTTCCCCAAAATTGCTTAGTGCCCAAGATAGACTTGGCGAGTTTGATTTCCAATTGGTGTGGAAAGGTTAGGTTAGGTGGGTACATCAAGCCCGTATGGAACTCGGGTGGTAGGAGGTTTGGTTCCCCGCAGTGGAGTCAACCCTGCAATACAAAGGTTTCATATTGGCAAGGAGCCCATCAAGCTCGTCGAGGAGTTGGATGTCGAGAATGCAAGGGAAGATTGATAGAGAGTATGCCGAGGTGTTTAGGGTACCGGGAGTCATAAGGTGGTGAAATTTTTGTTGGTGGTAAGGAGTTAGGGGGACCGGGTATACAGGGAATTATTTCCCATTTGAACAAAGAAACCCACATAGAGCTTGGGGCGGTAAACATATGTAGCCATTTTGGCCAAATCAGCCCTCTCTGGGCACAACAAGCCCATTCCATATTAACCCTAGTTACGTGTGCTATGGATTTATTCAATTTACAAGAAAATGACCCCCTTCAATGTGCACACTATGCAATAAAATATGAAACTTGGCCGAAAATTTCTATTTTGGGTGAAAAACGACCCCGCAATCCACATTGCTCTAACATTTTCTCCACTCACCCAAATCTCACAAAATTTGTATCATTGGATTCATTTTTGAGACCTTTAACATGGAGATAATATTTTAATGATTTGATGGAGTTAAGTTGCTCAAAAACAAGAAGAAATTCCTCGGTTCCAAAGCATCACTCCTAGGTCAACCAGAGGCATTAAATGAAGTTTTAGAGGCACATTCCTTCTTCCATAAGGAAAAGTACATGGAAATATGGGTTTTGCAGGTCATCCTATCCCTTTTGCAGGAGTATTGATGATTTTTTTGTGGCTGAAGAAATATTTCTAGTTTCCACTCTCTCTCATTCTTCTAATATATTGCAAAGGAGAGCTCATTTTGAAAGGATTTGGATAATTTTTCAATGCCGCTCTCTTCTATGCTTCTTTGTATAAATGTAGATCTCTATTCCGCCATTACTCGAGATTTGTAATGGGGATTCATGCCTTCTTCCTCAACTATGATGTATTGTGCATATTATTGGAGCAAGTAAAACCTATGTTTGTGATCATTTATCAGTTCTTGCACTAGTTTTATTGTCTTTTCATGCCTTTCTTTATGCATGTAGGTATTTTGTGCATATTTCACATTCTCGTTGGAAGTTTATATAATTTTATGTTTAAATGAGATGGTGTGTTGTGTGTATCTTGGTATGTGATGCTTTTCCATCCTCTCCATTCTCACATTTCTCCATTTCCATCCATTTTAAGTTGTTCAACACCCTCCTTTTCTAGTGCTATCACCTTTGTAGTGTAGGATTTCTCCATTTCTCCTTCTCCCTGGTACCTTGGAATTGATAGGATAGGAGTAGATAAGTGTTTTTATTGCATTAGGAGTAGTTTAGTGCTAGGATTAGGTAGAGGAACCAGCCTTCTTTGGAGGTCCATCTCAAGTTTGCAAGTCCCATAACTTGAGAGATGGTCCCATGTTAGCAAGTTACACTGATAATTCATACACACACACATGAAAAATCATAGGGAGTTATAATTTTGACATAACACTCCATTCACATATTTCTTGAACAAAATACCGTTAATAAAAACATATGGAATAAATTGGAGCCTGAAATATCTCCTTTTTTATTTTCTTAATCTCTGAGGGCATTGACCTTTTTGAAGGAAGTGCATAATATCCCGAGTCCAACAAGGAGTGGGTATAACATTAGTTGATTGTTATTCATTGTCCTGGAGCACTATAAAAACCTTTATTCATCCATTGACTCTTCCTACTTATTTAGAACCATCTTCTTACACAATCCTTTGCCAACTAGTGAATTCCATCACTCCGGCATGTGATAATAGCAAGTGGATTTTTTGTTTCAAACCAGACATATAATTTTATTTAATCTCCTTATCAAAGCAAGGACATGTTTCTTGATTCTCATAATCCTTTAGGCTCTGACTAAAGAATGTAATAGGCTACTCGAGATCATTCCTTGTTCAACTACACCAAGATTGCAGATATTGTGTCTAAGCCACCAAAAGCATAGAGAATGAATTCTTTTGTCAAGTATGGATTGATAAGAGTCGAAGCTTTTGATATTTCTTTGCTTGATAGCCTCAAAAATCTCCTTTCCCTTAGATGTCCATTTAAATTCCATCCTCTTCTTCAACATCATTGTCAGTGACTTGACAAGATTGGTAAAATTAGGAACAAATATTCTAACAAATTGTATCCTTCTTAAGAAGCTTTGGAGATATTTATTGTGACTAGAAAGTGGCAAAGCACAAGAATGGATTCAACTCTCTCTAGATAAATAGTTAATCCTTATTTTAAAATAATGTGACCTAAGAGCTTACCTTCATGTGACAAGAATATGCATTTCTTTGGATTCAGAGACACTCCAAATTACCTACATCTCTCGAACACTTTCCGAGATGGGAGAGGTGGTCGATTGTGTTCTTGGAAAATACTATATTTTAATCAAGGTACACAAGAACCATCTTGTTGATTGTCTCCTTGAATTCCATATCCATGGCTTTCGAAACATTGCTCCAACATTGGATAAGCCAAATGGAATTTTCTTGTAAGTATATGTGCCCCATGTTTTGGTGAAATCTATCTTAAACTGATCCTCTTCTCTCACCATAATCTATTTGTATCCTAAGTAGCCATCTAGAAGTTAAAAACTTTTTAAACCATATACTACTTGCATAATTTGTTCCATGGAGGGAAGTGGATAGTGATCCTTGAGGGAAGCTCTATTTAGATCTCTAAAATCCACACACAACCTGATTTCCCCATTCCTTTTCTAAACTAGCACAAGGTTTGTGATCGAGGAATAATTCCGATTGGGAAAATGATACTTTCCTCAATCAACTTGTTTAACTCCTTTTTCATTAAAGGCTCTATGTGAGTATTTACAGGCCTTTTCTTCTGCCTAATGGGTTTAGCTTTTGTATCTAATTCAATAGTATGTTGTGGTAAAAAGGATCGAATCCCTAAGATCTTCATAGCTCCATGAAAACATATCAGAAACTCATGGAAAAGTTGTATGAAATCGTGATTTTCTTGTTGAGTACTTACCTTGCCAATTTGGAGCATTTTTCCTTCTCCAACTGAAATGGACTCTAAATCTTCACCTTTGACTATGATGTTTTCTTTTTCTTTCTAGAATTGGTCATTAGGATTGAAGATTGATTCCAAATTTATTAAACCTTTTGGTAGTTTGTTTATTCTTAGTTGGACTACTTGATATCCATATTGCTTCTTCAATTTTTCCTGGTTTATTGAAGAGAACTCAACCTCTTCTTGAAGGAAGTTGATGTTTTTTTGGTCATTTTCAAACACCTATGAAATTGTACTATTATCTAGAACAAATGGTCTCACTACCACCCTAATATGAGGCTTATCAAGAGTGATATTATCTCCAATAAAAATTACCTTAGTGAGATAATATTTGATAAGTTATTATGATTTGTCTTTTAACATGGATTTTCCATGTGGGGGATTGAGTTCCCCATCCGTAGGTTTATGCACTTTGCGCCATACTTGATGGTTGCATTTGTGTGCATTATTGAATCACGTTTTATTTTTAAAGTTATGGTTGTTAAACTTGTTGGGAGCTTTGGATATCTTCAAGTTTTTTTAATCTTAGCTTGATGAAGAGACTCGCTTATGTTCCATACCAAGTAATGCATGATTTTTCTAATCTCAAGAAGTGTGAGAAGAAATTGGATGTTTAGGATTGGTGATAAAAATGGTGGGGATGATGGTGGGCTTACCACATTTTTAATAGAAGGATGATATGATTGAAAAAGAGAATATGGTCCAAGAATTGAAGAGGATGGGCTACCGAGAGGTGATCCACAACTAGAAGACAAAGAGCTACTATGATACGGCTCGAGAATTAAAGAGAATGGGCTACCAAGAGGTTAGCCAAAAATACAAGATAAAGGGATACTAGGACATGGCCCAAGTATAGAAGATAATGGGCTACCGGGAGGTGACCCAAGTATAGAAGATAATGTGTTACCAACAGTGACCCAAGTATAGAAGATTAGGGGCTACTTAGAGGTGGCCCACACATAGAAAGAAGGTTATTGGCTACTAAGAGGTGACCCAAGTTGGGATTGTGATTGAGGAATTGTGACATGTAAATAATGATTGGGTGATGATAAGATAGGTGAGGGATTAATGATAGACCCAGGAATTTCTCCATGTAATGGGAATGTGAAGAGGTAAGAACAAGAGGAGGATCAAGTTTGATGATCTTAGGATATTTCTCTATTTTTCGATAAAAGGAATTAGATTCTTCCCTATAATAATACGAATGCATCAAGGTCAAAATAGAATACTTTCTCATGATCCTCTAGAGGAATGTCATTGTGTATCCCCATGAATTCTTTGATTTCTTCTTCATTCTAAAATAAATCGATTGGTATGGGTTGTTGTTGGTTGACCATAGTAGGTTGATTGGAAGAAAGAGGTCTAACAAGTGTGGAAGATTTAGAATATGTTTGATGATGTATAGGGGAAGGTTTGACCTTATTGCGTCCACAAATGAATTGGATAGTGCTTTGAAAATATATCTTAGCACATCATTTCTTTTGAATGGTTTGATGTGGATGCAAACATTGATCTTTAGAAGATTGATGAATATAGAATAAGGAATGATCAAAATGACCTAGGGGACAAAGAGGGATTAGATTTTGATTGATAGAAGAAGATGACTCAAGATTAAAAAAATTATTTGGATTTGGATGTCTTGTGAGTTGAAGAAGATGTGGATTTGAAATAACTTGGTATTGGTTTTCCTAGAAGATGACATAGTGCAAGTAGACAAAGAGGATCACATAGAAAGTCAGTAGATTGTGACATAGGGGTCGACTTGGATGATTGATTAGAGGAATTTTGATTCACATGGATCTTCAATGGAGGAATATTTCATTGAGGTTACTTGATAAATGGGGTCTTGTAAAGAAAGGGAGGGCCAGGAATCGGGAGTTGAATTAGATGAATGATGGGAAGAATTTACGGTGACAAAAATCCTTAGAGGAGGAAATTTTTTTAGATGACTGATTATTCCTTAGAATAAAGTTGATTGAATGAGGCTCGGGAGACCGAGGGAGTACATAATAATATTTTGGATTATAATAATCAAAATATTGTGTGGAATAAAATAATAGTTTGGATTAGAATCATCCGAATACTTTTGTGGGGAATTAGAAGAATAGTTTGGATTAGAATCATTAGAATAATACCATCAATTATGAGATTAAGGTGGGGAAAGATATAACTTAATGGTTTCTATAGCGTGAAGAACTAATCAAGGTTTAGTCATGATATGCATATTTCAATGTGAATACTGAAAGTTAGGCTCCCTATTGTCATAAGTATAAGAAACCATGCAATAGTCATTCATGGTTGGCATAGTTGGATCTAAATGCCTAGACCTAGATAGTATGATTGAAATCCTTTAAATGGAAGGAAGTTCCAGGATGATACGGGAAAAATAATGACAAACAACTAGATATTTTGTAAAAAAATAGGGGATACTTGTGTGATTTTCCAAAGGGAATATAAGGAAAATAGTCATTGTAATATAACAATTTTGACAAATCAAGTAAGGTTTGGATAACAAGGAAAAGTATAAAATGTCAAAATCGTTGATAAAAATTTAGCAACACAAAGGATGCAAAGGAAAAATTCCTAATGCTCAAATTGATTCAAGAGTTGTTATGGTGATAAAATCCTTGGAGGCTAAAAAAATTGTTTAGGTGATTGATTACTCCTTAGAAGAAATTCGATTGAATGAGGCTCAAGAGATAGAGGGGAATCATAATAATAGTTTGGATTAGAATCATCAAAAGACTGTGGGGAATAAGAAGAATAGTTTGGATTAGAGTCATCAAAAGACTGTGGGGAATTAGAAGAATAGTTTGGATGAGAATCATTTGAAGATTATGGGGAATCAGAAGAATAGTTTGGATTAGAATCATCAGAATAATACCACCGATTATGAGTTGAAGGTGGGGAAAGGGATAACTCAATCGTTTCTCTAGTGTGAAGAAGCAATCAAGGTCTAGTCATGATAGGAATATTTTGATGTGAATTTTGAAGGCTAGGTTCCCTATTGTTGTAAGTATGAGGAAACATGTGATAACCAGTCATGGTTGGCATCATTGTGTCCAAATGCCTAGAAATAGATAGTATGATTGAAATACTTTAAATGGAAGGAAGTTCCATGTTGATTTGGGAAACATAATGAAAACCAAATAGATATTTTGCAAACAAATAGGGGATACTTGTGTGATTTTTCAAAGAGAATCTAAGGAAAAGCGACATTGTAATGAAACAATTTTTGTCAATTAGCCATATTTGGATAACAAGTTACAAGTGTAAATGTCAAAATGGTTGATCAAAATTTAGCAACACAAAGGATACAAAGGAAAAATTCCTAATGCTCAAATTGATTCAAGAGTTTCTTGATAGGAAATGTTTTGGCTAATGTTTGAAAAATGTGTACAAGTACCACATGGACCCTAAGAAAAATCATACAACATTATGACTTCAAATGCCACATAGAATGTCCAATGGAAAAGAATAAAGAACCAAAGGATCAAAGGATCAAAAGTATTATCATATACAAATAAGTTGAGAAATATAAATGATCACAAGGAACAATCAAACAAGTTTGGTAAACCAATACAATCTACAAGGAAATACTCCCTATGCAAATGTGTATCTCAATGGTAGTTTGACACAAGATGATCAACACAATGTCAAAACTTAAGTCAATTTTAAAAATAAATAAGGCGTAAGTATTAATAAGGGGTTAAAGTTACTTCTGATTCATAGTATACTATAACCAATCTAGATATAAACAAGGCCTAAATCCTAAAAAGTGGAAGTTACAAATGTGAGTAACACAACAATACCACTTAGATATGTTAATCAAGATTTGTGGAAAAACAAGATATTAGTATCAAAATAATATTGATACGACATAAACAACATAATAAAAATAATTTTAAAGTTTGAGTCAATGTTTGGAAGGAAACAAGGTCAAAGTATACTAAGGAGTTGTTAAAGTACGAGTAGCATAATGGTACAATCTAGACACTTAAATCAAGTTTACGAGAAACAAGATGTAAGTATAAAAATTGTATCGAGGTGATGCGAGCAACATAACACCTTAAGGGAAGATTGAGGATGAAGAAATACTACCTATGATGAAAATTCTATCTACGATGAAATGTCTTGATGTGGGTATCAAGACAAGGCTACTCAAGATTTAAGGACGTACCAACACACTTTCAATTATTACTATCACAGTCGAACAAGGAAGGATGTAAGCAGGTGCAAAAGTGGTGGACACAATATTAAGAAACACTTTTTATGTATGCTTTATTTTTCCCAAAAGGGAAATAAAAAAAGGAGTAGACCAAGTGGTGATAAAAATAGTTGGCATAACTTCGACAGAGTTTCGCCTTGTCTTAGGACAAGTGAAAAACTAGGAAAAAGTAACACTTCACAAACTTCATGATGAATGAAAAATGGATAAAAATTCAATGGACTCTCCCCTTGTTTGAATAACAAGGTTTTTAATCCTAAAAATTTCTTTCTTCGTGAGATCTCTTTGAAACATGATTGGTTTTTGTAAAGTTGGCTCTGTGCAAAATGGTTTCCTAGGCTTTTGTCCACAACACTCACCAATTCTTACCTAAAGGAGGTACACACATATAGAATTGCTTCTAGATAGGTTTTCCATTATCCAACAATAAAACTAATGAATGGGTCCCTATACAAGTAACATGAATCTTATCTCACATGGGGTTTCAACTAGTCAAGTGGGTAAGTGGAGCACTTCTCGTTTCATCCACCAATTCCCTCAAGGTGTGGACTACTTTAGGGTTCTTGGGGTAATCCTTACAATGAGTTTTATGGATTATACCAAGGTACTTCCCGATTATAGAAAATGAGATGTAGCTCTTAACCGAACCTACAAATACAATGTTTTTAATATGTGGTGTTTTTTATATTTGTATCTTAATGTGGTTTTGTATGCCATTGAAAATCTATAACAAGTTGTATTAGTATTTTTAGATCATGATTCTTTGAAAAAAATTAATTGTCTTCCACACAAAGTTTAATAGTTTTCCATAAGATCAAAACATCATGAAAGAGGATTAAATGTTGTTTTTTATTCTCAAGATCATCCTAAGACACAAGAGAAGAGCATACACAACAAGTAACCCAACTATATTAAAAATGGAAAAGCTTGTAAATCAAAGGACTAGGAAACTCATTTTAACCAATTATTGTTCATTCCCTTAACCATGAATTTAATGAAGTTTTTGTAAATGCAAGAAGGCTTAGAGTTGTTTCTGATTCCCAAGATCACCTAAAAGGTGTGAGGGAAGAGCATACACAACTCTATCCTAAGATATGAAAGCATGACATTCATTAAAGATCATCAAACAAGTTAGCAAAGAAATGATTCAAAACACCCTGTAAATAGAAGTTAGCATTAAAAACCTGTAAAATGTTAGAAATACCAAAGAAAAATCCTAAAAACCTAAAAAATAAAGCCTAAATTTGAACAGAAAAGACCAGCGTAAGTCTCTCAAGAGTAACGTAACCTTCAGAATAATAGCGCGACCCGAATGAATAAAACATAGCCTAGAACACAGTTACGTGGGTCCGATACAAAATGAATGCTGAAAGCAGATAGACCAACACTAGCATGTCCAGAGAGACATATAAGTGGCCCCTATGACAATAACACTGCCATGGAAATAGAACACAATAACACAGTCCGATACACAACACATAATGGAAGCGAAACAGGTGACACTAGCGCAGGTAGAGAGATAAAAACGCAGCCCTAGTGAAAATAATGTGGCCCTAAAAATAAGACACAAAGAACCACAAAACAATATTATGAGAACACATCCAGAGAATCAATATCATGGGGTGTGAGACACCGGCGTGGGGGTGAGATAGAGAAGAAACCGATGGACAAAAGAAGTATAGTAGCATGACTAGTATGATGGTAGCATGACCCTCTCAACAAGTAATGATGTTCTTATGAAATTAGCATGTGATAGCCTAAAAGTAGCACATGGCACTAAAACGATGACATAAAACACGTACTTCAATTAAGAAACAATCAAAAAGGTCAAAAATTTAGTTTCTTAACAAAAATTTAGCAACAACCCATCTCCTTTGAACCTATAAAAGAGACTCAACACATGTAAAGTTAAAAAAATACATCAAGGAATTCAAGTTATTTAACATGTGTATAATAAAGGTTAGCAAAATTGAGACAAAACTAACAAAGCTTGAAATCAAATGCTTAGGAAAATGGAGTAAGTCCCATTGGGCATGCCAAATGTGAACATAATAAAATTGCAATGCTAATTGAAAGAAACTAACACCTAATAGTTTCAAAGAAAAGCTAAATCTACTATAGAACCATCAAGATAAGAGCTTAAGGGAAAACAACTTCTATAATGCATAAACATGATAAATCCATTAAATGCCAAACCATTCCTACTCTTTGAGATTGCTACCTAATGAATGAACCTAATTAGATCACCTAACAATCAAATTGGTGTTTTTTCCTCAAGAATTGAAGATGAGATCTCACCAAGAAATGGCTACAAGGCCATTTTTGGATCTTCCCATGCTCTTCAATTTGAGAGAATGGATGCAAGATGGAGAAGCTATTTCCAACAATGGAGAATGGCTCAAATCAAAATGCCTATAGTTTTCACTAATGCAAATGAGGTGTAAGAAGAAAGGGAAGGAGGAGGGTTCTTTATATAACCTTCTGTTTGAGAGAGATTTGCATCTTAGTGCATGTGGGATAAGGGAAAAGAAAGATTAGAAATGGATAAACATGCTTTGGAAAAGGTAAGTTTGATTTAGAAGAGTTTAATTTGTCATTAGTAACTCATGGGAGTTGGGGATGTTTTAATTAATCAGGTGTGATTAATTAATAGGTAGATGTAAGATTATAAAATCTAATTAGAGGAAAATTAGTATGATTTGGGGGTGTAAGAGAGGAATTTTATCCAATAAATGGTGATTTATTGATTTAGAGTAATGAGCATAATTAATTAACCTAAGAAGAAGTGAACATTGATTAACAAAGGTCGTTAATTGGCATCCTGAATGATAGGAAGGCTAATTAATTAGTAAAATGTAATTAATTAACAAGAATAGAGGGAAAATGGTGGTTTATTGATGAAGTGTCATCAATTGACCAAAAGAGAGTGAAGATCATGGTTAATTAGCGAAGTGTTGTTAATTGACCCAATGAGAGGAGAAGAGGTGTTCATTTGACGAAGTGTCGTCAATTGTCCAAATGATGGGAAAGAGGATAGTTAGTGCAATTTAAGTATTAAAATTGCTTGATCGAATTATAGGTGTCTACATTTTCCCCTCTTTGGGGTGGCATAAGTGACGCCACTTCAAAGATAGTAGACAAGTAAATTTTGAAGGAGTGGAAGAAAAATTAGTAGAATGAAGGATGCCCCTCGAGTGTCGATGGGGTAATGAAAGAGGTCAATTGATGATTGAAAATATGAAGGAAATGAATAGAATAATGAGGAGGAGGAGGGATAAAAGGTGATCCCTATTGCCCCAAGTGATTTGGAAGAATAGTGTTGATAGAAGAAAATGATAAGGAAGAAAAATGAAGATGAAGAGAATGGAAATAACTTTCATCCAACTGATGTAAAAACAAATTTATTTCATCATTTTACTTTATGATCTATATCATCAGCCCTTATTAAAATATACACATACAAAAAAGTGTATAATAACATGAAAAGCTATAATACAAACATTTTTATTACCAAAACACTAACTCAATACAACATACAAAACATAATACAATACGAGAAAGTACACAAGCTAACCTAATAGGGAAACAAGTACAAACACACATACTCAAACAAATAACATTCGAGACTGTTGCACCAATTTTTTTGTTATCAATTGTTAGTTTCTAAATGTTTGATTTAATGACAAGGGTTAAAAATAACACCCCAAGCAAGGATACATGCGAGGGGAATATACGAGAGGACACATGGGTCCCATGAAAAAGAAATTGTGCACTATGAAACAGTACCCAACAACTCATTGTGCCAAAGAGTATATACATTGTAAGTAAACTAGCTTTGTTAATGGAGGTAGATCAAAATGATCCATGAGTCGTTATGACAAAAACAAGCAATGACTAAGGAAAGATGTTTTGTAGGATAATTTTTCGATGTTTAAGGATGTTTTGTCCGGTAAAATCCAGTTGGGTAAATGCAATGTTTACCAATTTTGTGAATTTTTAGGGTTTTTGAATTTTCAACTAGTTTTTGAGGATTTTTTTAATTTTTAGCAATTTTCGGATTTTTTGAAAATTTTAGCAATTTTTAGGATTTTCAAAGTTTTACCAATGTTTTAGATTTTGATGTTTTACCAAATGTTTTTGGATTTTGTGAATAGTTAGGGTTTTTTGAAAGTTTTTTGAAGCTATGTACATGACTCGAAGAAATTTGGATGCCCCCAATATTAGATGGGAATGTACAAAGGAAACTACCATGTGTATGTGCAAGATAGTGAAGATACGAAGATTCCCTCGATGTTAGATGGAAATGTACAAATGAAAAATATTCACACATATATACAAAAGGAGGATAATATAGATCAAGGCCAAGATAGATAGGTTCAAAATGATGACAAACTCAAACATTTAAAGTGCCAATAAGGAACAAGTGTGCCCCAGTGTAAGTTGACCAAGAAATAGATGATAGATAGAAGTGGAAGATTGTTTATTGAAACAAGGGACAATTTCTCTCAAACATTGCAAAAGGAAATCTTATACACATAGATGTCATGAATGAAGTAGGAGAAAAGCGTGAATAATATGGAAGGATATGAAAAAATTAGTTAAAATACATGGCGATGAAAAGGTAATTAGCCTAAGGAAAAAATTGTGAGACAAGGTATGGACTAAAGCAAGAGTCTAAAAAAGTATAAACAAAACCTGATATCATACTAATCCTTTTTCTCATCAAGATCCAATGTGTGTATGTGTAAATTAATTACTTCTTGAAGGGAAGATTTGATAAAAAAACAAGTGAAGACACGGTAACCAATGTGTAGGAATGATTTTTTTAAAGGTGGTTTGTGAATGGAGGATGAAAGGAGACTCGTACATTGTTATGCTTCCAGCCATGCATCCATAGCCACAGACGAAGATGCATTTGATTCTAGTTGTAACATTGTTTTACTACCAGCTAGGCATCCATAGCCCCAGTAGAAATATTGGAAATACCCCTAAACAGAGTTTTATTGCTTTTCTTTTTTCATTTGACTTTTTTTCTTTCTAACAATTATTTTAGCTCTCTCAATTGTTTTGGTAAGGGGTTAAGAGCCATCGATGGCTTGATGGAAAGATGTGGAAGTGATTATGATGATGACATTGGCTAGTCTCAACAAATATGTCCAAAATTTATTCACAACAAGTTTATTAGATGTAGATAGTGATATGATCTCTAAGAGGTTATTCGTTCTTTAATTTACCAAGGTGATGAAATACCAAGGTCAAACGGATACTATAGAGATAAATTTCACAAAATGAGCACAAATAGACTAACCAAAAGATCATCAAAGGGATGAAAATTATGGGTGACTTGTAGAGGAATATGAAGAAAGGAAGGAAAGAACATCCATGTGTATGCAATACTTGATTGCAATGTTTGATCTTTATACCTTTGATTTTTTTGTAATGTTTTAATGTTTTCTCATTTTTTTGTATTTTTGAATAGTTTTGACTTTTTTAGATTTTGGATGGTTTAGGGAAATTGAGACCAACAATGTCACTTTGCATGATAGGATCTAACAACGATGTTTGTGATTTCTTTGATAAGGAAGACTAGGAGTTTTTGCTTATCAAGAGTGATATTACCTCAATATACATGACCATAGTGAGAACATATTTGATAAGTGATTGTGAATTATCTTTCAACATGGATTTTGCATATGGGGGATTGAGTTACCCATACATAGGTTTATGCACTTTGCACCATACTTGATGGTTGCATTGGTGTGAATTATTGAATCGCATTTTATTTTTAAATTTATGATTGTTGAAATTGTTGGGAGATTTGGATATCTTTAAGTTTTTAATCTTAGCTTACTAAAGACATTGTTTATGTTCTATACCAAGTAATGCATGATTTTTCTGATCCCGAGAAGTGGGAGAAGAAAATGGATGTTTAGGATTGATGATAAAAATGGTAGGGATGATGGTGGGCTTACCACAGTTGTTGATAGAAGAATGATATGATGGAAAAAGAGGATATGGTCCAACAATTGAAGAGAATGGGCTCTTTGGGAGGTGAGCCACATATACAATATAAAGGGATACGAGGATGTGACCCAAGAATGGAAGAAAATGGGCTACCAGGAGGTGAGCCAAAAATAGAAGATAAAGGGATACTAGGATATTTTCCAAGTATGAAAGATAATGGTCTATCAGGAGGTGACCCAAGTATAGAAGATAATGGGCTACCAGCAGAGACCCAAGTATAGAAGATGAGGGGATACTCGAAGGTGGCTCACACATAGAAGAATATGATGGGCTACTTAGAGGTGACCCAAGGTGAGATTGTGATTGAGGAATTGTGACATGTAAAGAATGATTGGGTGATGAGAAGATAGGCCAGGGATTAATGACATACCAGGCATTTTTCCATGTAATGAGGAATGTGAAGAGGGAAGAACAAGACAAGGATCAAGTTTGATGATCTTAGGATCTTTCTCTATTTTCTGATCAAATGAATCAAAATTTTCACTACAATACGTGAACGCATCAAGGTCAGAAGATAATCCTTTCTCATGATCCTCTAGAGGAATTTCATCGTGTATCTAGGTCATGAATTCTCGATTGCTTCTTCATTCTAAAATAAATCGATCGGTATGGGTTGTTTTTGGTCAACCATAGTAGGTTGATTGGAAGAAAGAGGTCCAAAAAGTGTTGAAGATTTAGAATATGTTTGATGATGTAGATGAGGGAAGGTTTGACATTATTGCGTCCACAAATGAATTAGATAGTGCTTTGAAAATATATCTTAGCACATCGTTTCTTTTGAATGGTTCAACATGGATGCAAACATTGATCTTTAGAAGATTGATGAATATAGAATAAAGAATGATCAAAATGACCCAGGGGCCAAAGAGGAATTGGATTTTGATTGATAGAATAACATGAATCAAGTGATGAAAATGATTTGGATTTAGATGTCTCGCGAGTTGAATAATATGGTGATTTGAAATAACTCGTATTGGTTTGCCTTGAATACAACATAATGCAAGTAGACAAAGAGGATCATGTAGAAAATTAGTAGATTGTGACATAGGGGTCGACTTGGATGACTGATTAGAGGAATTTTGAGTCACATAGATCTTCAATGGAGGAATATTTCATTGAGGTGACTGATAAAGAGGGTCCTGTGAAGAAAGGGAAGGCTATGACTCGGTAGTTAAATTAGATGAATGATGGGAAGAATTTGTGGTGACATAAATCTGTAGAGGAGGAAAGTTTTGTTTTGGTGACTAATTATTGCTTAGAATAAAGTTAATTGAATGAGGCTCATGAGACTGAGAAGAATCCGAATAATAGTTTGGATTAGAATCATCAAAACAATGTGAAAAATCAAAAGAATAGTTTGTATTAGAATAATCAAAAAATCATGGGGAATCAAAAGAATAGTTTAGATTAGAATCATCATAATCATACCACCGACTATGAGATGAAGGTGGGGAAAGGGATAATTGAATGGTTTCTCTAGCATGAAGAACCATTCGGGTTTTAGTCATGATAGGCATATTTTGATGTGAATGTTAAAATCTAGGTTCCCTATTGTCGTAAGTATGAGGAGCCATCGATAGTCATTCATGGTTGGCATAGTTGGGTCCAAATATCTAGACATAGATAGTATGATAGAAATACTTTAAATGGAATGAAATTCCATGTTCATTCGAGTAGTGTAATGACAACCAACTAGATATTTTGCAAAACAATAGGGGATACTTATGTGATTTTCCAAAGGGAATATAAGGAAACCCGACATTGTAATGAAACAATTTTTATAAATTAGTAAGATGTGGATAACAAGTTACAAGTTTAAATGTCAAAATGGTTGATCAAAGGTTAGCAACAGAAAGTATACAAAGGAAAAATTCCTAATGCTCAAATTGATTCAGGAGTTACTTGATAGGAAATGTTTTGGCTAAGGTTTGAAAAATGTGTACAAGTACCACAAGGACCCTAGGAAAAATCAAGCAGCGTGACGACTGCAAATGTCACAAAGAATGTCAAAAATGGCTAAAGAATGTCCAATGGAAAAGAATAAAGAACCAAAGTATCAAAGTATTGAAAGGATTGTCCTAGAAAAATAAATGTAGAAAGATAAATGATCACAAGGAATAATCATGCAAGTTTAGAAAAAAATCCAATCTACAAGGAATTACTCCTATGTAAATGTGTATCTCAATGGTATTTTGACGTAAGATGATGAACACGATGTCGAAACTTAAATAAAATTTAGAATAAACAATGTGTAAGTATTAACAAGGGGTTGAAGTGACTTACGACTCAAAGTATACTATAACCAGTCTAGATTCAAACAAGGTCTAAATCGTAAAATGTAAAAGTTATAAATGTGAACAACACAACAATACCACTTAGATACGTTAATCAAGATTTGTAGAAAAGTAAGATATTAGTATCGAAATAATATTGATACGACATAAAAATGTAACACAACAACACTTTTCAAGGTTAAGGAAATGTTTGGAAGGAAACAAGGTCAAATTAAATTAGGGATTTGTTAAAGTGCGAGCAGCATAATGATACAATCTAGACACTTAAATCAAGTTTATGAGAAACAAGATATAAGTATCAAAATTGTATCGAGGTGATGTGAGTAGTGTAACACCTCAAGGGAAGATTGATGATGAAGAAATCCTAACTATGATGAAATGTCTTGATGTGGGTATCAAGACAAGGCTACTCAAGATTTGAGGACGTACTAATACACTTTCAACATATACTATTGCAGTCGCAATAAGGAAGGATGTAAGCGGGTGCAAAAGTGGTGGACACAATCTTGAGTAACACTTCATATGTATGATTTATTTTTTCCTAAAGTGGAAAAAATAAAATAAAAGAGTAGACCTAGTGGTGATGAAAATACTCAAAGATAACTTCAACAGAGTTTAGCCTTGTCTTAGGACAAGTGAAAAACTATGAAAAAGTAACACTTCACAAATTTTGTGATGAATGAAATTAGGCTAAAAGTTCAATGGAATCTCCCCTTTTTCAACTAACAAGGTTTTGAATCCAAAAATTTCTTGCTTCGTGAGAGTTCTTTGAAACATGATTGTGTTTGGTAAAGTTGGCTCCTGCACAAAATGGTTTCCTAGGATTTTATCATGCAACACTCACCAATTTTTTCCTAAAGGAGGTATCTAGAATTACTTCTAGAGAGGTATACCATTACCCCATAGTAAAATTAATGAACGGGACCCCACATGGGTAACATGAAGTTTATCTCACACGGGTTTTCAACTAGTCAAGTGGGTAAGCAGAGTGTTTCTCGTTTCATCCAACAGTCCCCTCAAGGTGTGTACTACTTTGGGGTTCTTGGGTAATCCTCATAATGAGTTTTATGGCTTATGTTAAGGCACTTCCGCCAATTATAACAGATAAGCCGTAGCTCTTAACCAAAGCTACAAATATATTGTTTTGAATATGTGGTGTTTTTTTAATATTTTGATCTTAATGTGTTTTCGTACACCATTGGAAACCTGCAAAAAACTTTATTAGTATTTTTTTAGATCTTGATTCTTTTAAAAATGATTATTGGTATTACACACAATGGTTAATAGTTTTCCATAAGATCAAAACATCATGAAAGAGGATTAAATGTTGTTTTTGATTCTCAATATCCTCCTATATTGAAAATGGAAAAGCTTGTAAATCAAAGGAATAGGCAACTCATTTTAACCAATTGTTGTTCATTCCCTTAACCATGAATTTAATGAAGTGTTTGTAAATGAAAGAAGGCTTAGATTTTTTTGATTCCCAAGATCGCCTAAAATGTGTGAGGGAAAATCATACCCAACTCTAGCCTAAGATATGAAAACATGACATTTATTAAAGATCATCATACAATTTAGAAAAGAAATGATTCAAAACACCATGAAAATAGAAGTTGGCATTAAAAACCTAAAAATGCTAGAAATACCAAAAATAAAATCCTTCAAACCTCAAAAATAGAGCCTAAATTTTAATAGAACACACGGTGGGTCTCTCAACATTAGTGTGACCTTCGGAATAGAAGTGCGGACCTAATGAAAAAAACATGTCGTAGAACATAGTTACACAAGTCTGATACAAAAAGACATGATGAAAGTAGACAAACCAACACTATGTTATGATCCTCATGTGCGGATTTCACTAACGCCTCAAGGTTTTGGTGTAACGGTTTGTTACATTTTCTATCAGAGCAACCACCCGTGTTTGAATCCCACTCAATTAGTTACGTCGTGTGCTGTGTGGCCCATGGGGCGCCTAAACATCAGTGAAGTGGGGCTTGTATGCATGGGAGTGTGGGTGCAAACCCAACCCGATTCAGGCTCTATGGAAGCATGGTGGGATTTTATGATCCTCATGTGTGGATTTCACTAATGCCTGAAGGTTTTGGTGTAATGGTTCGGAATAATTCACAATGAAGATAATACAACACAAGAGATATGGGAGGAAAATATTCCCAAATATTCAATATATGCATAACAATACCCTTAAGGTAGGGCAACACCATACAATGCTCCTTAAGGAAGGAGTAACTCCACAATCTCCCAAGATGGGAATCCACTTCGAGGGGGACACCTCTAATATACCTCTACCAAGTAGAAGACTCAACTCATACATACATGACCTCATAATGATACTCACATCATTTAAATAGGATGGGTAACACCTAATATCAATGTAGGCTGACCCATTACCCAATATAATTAATCCCTATGTGAGCCCATATAACTAAGGGGATGTGTGCCACATGTCGGCATCTCCATCAACCCATATACATTATAATATTATATCCCATGTGAACCCATACATATAACTAAGGGGATGTGTGCCACATGTCAGCATCTCCATCAACCCATATACATTATAATATTATATCCCAAGGTACATAGCATTGCCTCCCTCTTTGACATGTTTCATCCCCGAAACATAAGAAGAAGCCATATAATGAGTGTGCTTTAAATTATTGCACACTTGTCGCCAAGCTCGATCATCCAACCACCCATATGAAATCCTAGTGGGTGATGCTACTCCAAACCTGATTCCATATTCCATTGTGCTTGTCTGATTCCATCTTGGTCCATATGTGTTCCTCCTCGGCATCCATGCATATCCATAATGATTATTCCTATGATTCCATGTCATACAATTATTGTTCCATTGATTCCATGTATAGCCAAAATTATTACTCCTCCAATTCCCTGTATATCCATATAGATTGCTGACCTCATGTGTCCGAGCATGTCTCCATGATGTTTTCCTCTCATGATGATATGGGTGTCTATATGGTGCAACCTTAGTATGTGCAACCTTATCAATCTTTTCCTCTACTTTCTTTTCCTCTTCAAACTTGTTATTTTTTAATTTTTCTCTTGAGTAGAGAATTTTTTTCTTTTTCATCATTTTCTCCTTCTACTTCATCCTTATTCCCTTCTTCACCATCTTCAAATTCATCTTCATGATCCAATTTTACATTATTTTTTCCTTGCTTAGGTGTGATATCTGCAATGTAATTTTCTTTCGCTTGTACCATAATTTCAAGAATTTCTTTTGCACATTAATATTAATTGTTCCCAATGTCTCTAACCAGGATATCCAAGAACAATATCCATACCATCCATATCTAAAGCATAAAAATCTGAATGTAAAACATATTTATCCATGAAAGCTTTAAATCTTCAAAAATTGAATTTTCTTACCATCCATTTGAGATTCCTTGATATGCTTTGTTTGCACATGTAGATTGTGAGCTACATCCATATTGATGAAGTTATATTGGCTGCTTAGGGTTTATGGAAACAATTACCTTTTTCTTTGAATACACCCTTCAAACTAAAATATTGAAGTTTTCTTCCTTAGAGATGCACTATCTTGTGTAGCAAATTCATCATCAACATCTTCTTCTTCTTCTTCTTCTTCTGCTTCATCTTCTTCTTCTTTTGTTTACCATCTGTCCATGAAAACTTGTTCCAGTTCCTCCAAAGACCAATTAGAATTTTCCTTTTCTAACTCAGAAAACCAAATCTATGCAGGGCCACTAATCCATAACTTGAATAACCAAATATCTGATGGTTTAGAGAATTTAACCCTAAATTTTCTCCACCATTCTCTAGCATCAATCCTACCATCTCCAAAAAAAGCTATTATCCCCATGATCCACAAAACTAGGGTTTTAGGAATAGACCCTTTTGATCAAAACTTTTTCTAACCCTTTCAGCTAAAGGTCGGCCAAAAATCAAAAATCACATAACACAAACCCCAATTTAATTTTTGAGAGGTTTCCGAAAATGTAAGAAATTTAGGAAAATTCCTCAAATTGCGGCATGTGGAGCAAAATAGTGAAAAAAATAAAACTGAAATAACTATGTCAAAATAGATCCACCAATTCTGAAATTTTAGTGGTATCACTATTTAATATATTACCAACAACCCAAAAAAAAAAATATTTCTTAATTCATCATTATTCAAAAGATATAGATGAAACCATAGAATTAGGGTTTCAACCCTAAAACGGACACAAATTTTGCAAACCAGCTCCAAAAAATCTTAAATTTGGAGGGAAGAACACTTGAACTATGTATCCACTCCCCACAAAAAATATCTGAAAAATTCCAAGTTGATATCCAGATATAGACAAATCACCAACATTAGGGTTTCATCCCACAAATTACCCGGATCACTGCTCTGATACCACTTGATAAGAACCTTGCATACAATAAATCTATAAATTGTATAATATAACACAACACCAGATATATGGGGGGCCAAGATGCCCAAATATGTAGAATAATACCCTTAAGGTAGGGCAACACCATGCAATGCTCCTTAAGGAAGGAGTAACTCCACAATCTCCCAAGATGGGAATCCACTTCAAGGGGGACACCTCCAATATACCTCTACCAAGTAGAAGAATCAACTCATACATATATGACATAATGATACTCACATCCTTTAAATAGGATGGGTAACACCTAATCCCAATGTAGGACGACTCATTACCCAATTTAATTAATTCCTATGTGAGACCATATAACTAACTAAGGGGATGTGTGCCACATGTCGACATCTCCATCAACCCATATACATTATATTATCATATCCCATGTGAACCCATTCATATAACTAAGGGGATGTGTGCCAAATTTCAGCATCTCGATCAACCCATATATATTATATTATTATATCCCAAGCTACATAGCACACTATCGCAGCCAAAGATACTTATACACAGCCCCTATGACAATAATATGGCCTGGAAACAAAACACATTAACACGGGTTTGATACACAACACATACTAGCAATAGACTAAGCGACACTAACATGTCGAGAGAGATGGAAAAATGACCCTAGTGACACTAGCATAGCCCATGAAAGAAGACAAAGAGAGCAGAAAATAGTGTTGTGGGAAAATGTCCATAGAAGCAATAATGTGCGGGTGTTTCATACTAGTGCGGGGTGAGACAGAGAAGAAAATGATGGGAAAAATTAGCACATTAGCACAACCAATATGATGGTAGGGTGACTCTCTCAACAATAACAATTGACTTATGACAGTAGCATGAGGCATCCTAACAAAGATAGCATGTGGTAGTGGAATGAAATTATAAACACGTACTTGATCAGGAAAAAACTCAAAAATGTAAAAAAATCTTTATTAACTTTAAATTAGCAATAAACCATCTCCTTTAAACCTAGAAAAGAGACTAAACACATGTAAACTTAACAAAATATATTAAGGAATTCAAGTTATTTAACATGTGTATTGATCGAAGGATCCTCTCACGAGAAACGTCAATCTCTTACTATATTCTTAAAATCAGCTATGGGAAATTTCATTGCGTGGATAAAAATTTGAGCTTTCCAAGAATATCTTGTTTTTAAAAATCAGAGCACATATGAAAAAGTTATGGCTCAATGAATTTTTTGGGTAACTAATGAATTCAAGTGTGCACGAGGAATTGAATGTGTGCATGCTCACCAAGTGGACCGAAAAAATGTGACATGTGGATAATTTGAATGAAGGGTAAAAGTTTGGTTTGAATTTTGGTCTTGGACACTCATTGACAAACAGTTGGACCTTGCTATTTGTTGGCTGAGGGGGCCCTCAACTAGATTTGACACATTTAATTATGGAGGGGTGTCTTGGCCTCCTTCTCATATTGCTATTTAGGAGCTTTTTAAATATTTTCTCTATATTGTAATTTCTTCATATATGTGGGATTTTATTGTTTAAACTTTTTAAAGGGGCTCAGTGGATAGCCTGAATCGGCCAACCGAGTCGACCTATCCACCGAGCCACACCCCTTATTACTCCACATTGGTTGTTAAACCATTTAAGTCCAACGCATATGATTTAAACCAACCAACCACATAACTCCATTGCCATGCATTACCCTTATCTCTCCACACACCTACCTTATCCCTCCACGCAACCACATAAGCCAATACACACAACTTGATGCCCAAATCGTGGGCAATGCACCAACCTTATCCATTCTAATGTGATTTTTAACCACCACCCAAACAAAATGGCTCTTAAGAGAATTATATATCAACACCTTGACCACCATTTAAATAACCTCCTTGCCCATCTCTCTCCAAATGTGGGATAAAATGTCCCGATATAGTAAAGCGGCAAAGTAATGAGGAACTTTGAACTTGGGTTGGGGTGGTAAAAATATAAGCACCCAATCGAGCTAGCCATGGAGCTCAAAATAATATAAAAGGAGATTGATGTTACTTGCATGGGCAATGTTCGAGGCGTAGTGTTACTATCAAAAAGATTATATCTTGAGCTAGAGAGAGGAATTTTGAGGAGATGTAAAAAGAGACTAGTATTATTTTTGGTAGAGGAAGACTATGAGAAGATAAAATTATTGTAGAACCCATTATACAATTTTATTTTCAAGATTTTAATAGATCAGTCCCATTCAACTAGACCCAGAGACGTAGGCATCAAGTGTCGAACTCCGTGATTATGTCTTATGTCGAAATGTTAGTGAATTTTATCTACTATTTATTTGTTTTTACATAGTACTTGCATATTTTAATTATTTATTAAAATTACAAAAATATCGTAATGTCGAATTTTCATTAAAATTATGAAAATAAAAATATTGAGTGTGTGTGTATGGAAGTTTTCTTTGGATTTTTAAATCATAATAAAGGTTAGCCAAAATTGAGACAAAAATAACAAATCTTGAAATCAAATTCTTAGGACAATGGAGTAGGTCCCACTGGGCATGCCAAATGTGAACATAATAAACTTGCAATGCTAATTGAAAGAAACTAACACCTAGTAGTTTCAAAGAAAAGATAAATCTACTATAGAACCATCAAGATAAGAGCTTAAGGGAAAACAACTTCTACAATGCATAAACATGATAAAACCATTAAATTCTAAGCCATTCCTACTCTTTGTGATTGCTACCTAATGAATGAACCTAATTAGATCACCTAACAATCAAATTGGTGTTTTTTGCTCAAGAATTGAAGATGAGATCTCACCAAGAAATGGCTACAAGGCCATTTTTGATCTTCCCATGCTCTTTAATTTGAGAGAATGGATGCAAGATGGAGAAGCTATTTCCAACAATGGAGAATGACTCAAATAAAAATTCCTATAGTTTTCACTAATGAAAATGAGGTGTAAGAAGAAAGGGAAGGAGGAGGGTTCTTTATATAACCTTCCTATTTGAGAGATATTTACATCTTAGTGCATGTGGGATAAGGGAAAAGAAAGATTAGAAATGGATAAACATGCTTTGGAAAAGGTAAGTTTGATTTAGAAGAGTTTAATTTGTCATTAGTAACTCATGGGAGTTGGGGATGTTTTAATTAATCAGGTGTGAGTGATTAATAGGTAGATGTAAGTTTATAGAAGCTAATTAGAGGAAAATTAGTATGATTTGGGGGTGTAAGAGAGGAATTTGATCCAATAAACAGTGATTTATTGATTTAGAGTAGTGAATTTAATTAATTATTAATTATTAATTAACCTAAGTAGAAGTTAACACTAATTAATGAAAGGGCATTAATCAACATCATGAGTGATAGGAATGATAATTAATTAATGGGAATAGAAGGAAAATGGTGGTTTATTGATGAAGTGTTGTCAATTGACAAAAAGAGAGTGAAGATCATGATTAATTAGCAAAGTACGATAATTGATCTAATGAGAGGAGAAGATTTGTTCATTTGACGAAGTGTTGTAAATTGTCCAAATGATGGGAAATAGGATAGTTAGTGCAATTTAAGTATTTAAATTACTTGATCGAATTATAGGTGTCTACACTTGGTATGAAATTGATATTAAATGCTTCAAATCATTCTATGAGATCCCATACCTTGTTCTTGTAGCTCTTAAGAAGGTCATTTTTAGAAACATTTCATCCTCTAACTTGATTCACAACTAAGTCACTATCCCCAAATGTTTTCAAATTCTTAAATTTTTTCTTCCTTGTCCAATACAATCCATGGATAAGTGACTCATACTCTACTATGTTATTTAAACAACTAAACTAAAATTTGAAAGTAGAGTAGTATTTGATACCTTTAGGAGACACAAGAACTACTCCTCCTTCTTGCACCTTGTCTTCTCCTTGAACCATCAAAGAACATTTTCTAGACTTCATTCTCATCTTCATCATCTGGTTTGGTGACACTAGGAAGAGGTGTATTTTCTTCACATAGACAATAGATACCCAATTCAAATTCTTCCATTTCTCTATAAGGATCATATCCATGCCTCTTATGTGCCCATTCATCAAGTGTCAAGTTTGGAATTCCTCCAATTTTAGTGTCACTTCTTGAGTGTTAGGTAGTCCTCTTTATCAAATATTATGCAATTAGTGTTGATAGGAATAGTGGTATAAGGTTCCATATGATGTGTAGTAATGGGATCAGATTTGATAGTGACTTTAGTCCCATACCTTGTCTTGAAGAGCATGTGAGACCAATCAGCTGACAAGTATCCTATGATCTTAGTAGTGAAATATCTAGATAAGCATAGGGAAAAGAGTGGATGTAGGTCAATTACTGATACATCCTAAGGAACTGTGACATTTGGAAATGTATGAACTATGAGATCTAATCCTTTGATCACCCCAATAGTTTCCACTATTGTCCCTTCTCGATGCACTACTCTTTTTGAAATATGCTCAAAATTGACATCCAACTGATATGTAATTTGTTTTTGGCATCATTGAAATTATTTCCGTGAGTCAAGAAAGAAGTTATGTCATAAATTATTCCCAATGATCATGGATAAAAAAAAATGGTGGATGTTTCATGTTTCTATTTGGTTGATCATCCTTATGTTACATTGCATTTGTGAGAACCTTCTCTTGTTCCTTAGATGACTCATTTGGGATGGACAAGCTAGCTATGACTTCCTACTGATAGATTTCTTTATCTTGGAATTTCTGGTGACTCCCACATGGAGATACTTATGTTTGTTTTCTTCATTTTATTAATAATGTTGAATGGAGCTAGATTTTACTTTTTTACCACAAGTATTTCTTGTAAATGAGATGATACAATAGGTCCCTTAGGATGATTTAGTGGATTTGGGACTATGTTAAAGCTACCAATTCCTTAAGGTTTTAGAGAAGGTTGAGAAAGACTTACATTTGATGATTTTCCCTCTTCCATAGCTATTTTCTTGGATCTAGTGTTTACTACTACACATTGAGAAGGAGATTGATTTATCCCATAGAAATCCTCTTCTTACTAATTCACTAGTGAAGTGTCACTTTAAGGAGTCTCTTGAGTGCTTACTTACTGTTGATTTTCTTCTTCGGTTGTCTTTTAGGAAGCATAAAAAAATTCACAATCAAATCTTGGCTCAAGATACCATTTGGAAAGGTTGCTTAATTATGAGCATGACCACAAGGGAAACACCACTCATAATATTGTACCAAATGTTAGGAGTTAGAGAACAAATATGCGAAACAATTCCTCAAATCATAGTAGTAGGAAACTATTTAGTAGAATTATACTTGCAAAAATATAACAACATATATAAATAATGCACAAAAGAAGACAAGACAAGATTTAACATGGTTCACCCAATATGGGATATGTATACTAATAACTTTCTTAAATTTTATTATCAACAAGAGTAAAACAACTCTCACAAAAGTATTCTCTCGGTTATGAACTCAAATCTAAGACACAATTAACACCCATTGCTCAACCTTGATCACTCTTGATCACCGCATGATGTTCTAAGACGCAAGACCTCTTAATCACTCAAGATACATTCAAGATACATTAGGAAGACCCTAAAAGCTCTATTTATAGGATTAAAATCCTTCTAGGAAGTTCTATATCGACCCTAGAAGTTTCAAATTCGTAACCTTTCAACTTCCCATGGCTGGAAAACATTGTCACTATATCAACAACCAGTTAATAGAAAATACGTAGTACGAAAATAACACATGTCCGTAGAATTCTCCTAAAGTCTCCAAACTTAACCATTCAAACTCCAACACTTAAATGTTGATTCCATAAGACTGAAAATAGGCTCCATAACCCAACAATCTCCCACTTGGAGACTATTTCCACTGAGAAAAGTTCTCAACCATTCATTTTCATCCATAAAGGCTAACCAAAGTTGAACAAAACTTCAACTTCTCCCTTGTGACCACTTTGGTCATCATATCCACACCAGATTATAACTAGTATGAATCTTTTCCAGCTTCAACTTATCTTCTTCCAAAGCTTCCCTGATGAAATGATATCCCAGCTGAATGTGCTTCATCCTAGAGTGGAAAGTAAAGTTCTTCGCCAAATGAATAATGCTCTGACTATCACTATGTAGTCTCCCAACTTCTTGCTTATGCCATAACTCATCAAGAAACTATTGTAGCCAAATCATATCCTTGCTTGCCTCTCTGGAAAAAACATACTCAACCTCTATGGTTGAAAAAGCCTAAACCTTTTTGTAACCGTGAAAGTTTTCTCACCACCATATCACCAACCGTAAATACATAACCTATCATGCTCCTCTTGCTGTCCAAATCTCTTTCCATGTTCAAATCTACATAGCAACACAATGCAAAGTGTCCAATCCACTAACACACAATGTTTCTCCCATGATTCCTCTCAAATCATGAAGGATCCACTTCATTGACTACAAAGTGCTCTCTACATAGATCACTCAAAAGCCTTCTTATTTCTCCCAATGAATAGGTAATATTAAGCCTAGTGCATACCATGGTATATATCAAGATGCCAATCGCCGATGAGTAAAATACCCTAGACATCTGGATTCTATCCTCATCGAGTCTTGGGACTTTTATCCTTTGATAATTTCAAGTGACCTACAAAGGAGTACCAACCGGTTTAGAATCCTACATACTAAACCTCTCCAATACCTTCTTTATGTACTCTTATAGAGATAATAACATCTTCCTCTCTTTCCTATTCCGAGTTATTCTCATACTAAGGATTTCCTTTGCTTCCCAAAATCCTTCATAACAAAGGAGTCACCTAGCTGCTTCTTGAGTACCTTTATTTCTGCATGTTCTTCCATGCAACAAGCATATCATCCACATATAAACACAAAATAATATAACTACCATAAAGAAACTTCTTGATGTACATGTAATGGTATGAGTGACACCTGGAGTAACCCTGGTCATGCATAAAATTTTCAAACTTCTTGTACCACTATCGTGGAGCTTGTTTCAGGCCATACAAGCTCTTCTTCAATTTTCACACTAACCTCTCCTTCCCTTTGACCTCATAACCCGTGGTTCTTGCATATACAATTCCTCCTCCAACTCACCATGAAGGAATGTAGTCTTCAAATCTAACTATTCTAAGTGCAAGTCTTTTAATGCTACTAAACCAAGAACAGTCCTAATAGAAGTCATTTTAACAACAAGAGAAAATAATTCATCAAATTCTATACCTTTCTTTTGTGCAAATCCCTTAACCACCAACCGGGCCTTGTAACTTTTTCTTCCTCCATCTTCCTCTTTGATTTTGTACACCCACTTGTTCTGCAATGCTCTCTTGCCCTCGAGTAGTTTCACTAGATTCCAAGTCCGGTTCTCCATAAGAGATCTATGCTCTTCATCCATGGCCTACTCCCACTTCTTCCGGCATCCACCTACATTATTTCCTCAAAACACTATGGATCTCCACTTTGTCAATGAGCAATATGAAATTATAAGATGGATTAAACGTTCGTGTTCCCTTGTTACCCTAGAAGACCTTCTCACCTCAAGATTTTGGGCTTCCTAATGAGTAGGTTCCATAATTGGTTGTGCTAGAACACACCGCACCTGAAATGGCCCCTTAGATACCTTACCATCTGTAATGTCCTCTAACACTTTGTGTACTCTTTCTTTGATTTTTTTTTGTTCATGCAATTGATATTTATACATGACTTTTTCATTAAAGAAAATATCTCTAGACCGAAATATTTTCTTGTCCTTAAGACTCCAAACATGGAAACCAAAGTCATCCTCACCATATCCAACAAAGGTGCATTTCTCATACTTATCCTCTAACTTGGTCCTATCATCTTTATCAATGTGAAAAAATACCTCACATCTAAATACTCTAAGAAATGAGTAATCAATTTTCTTACCATACCAAGCCTCATCGAGTATACCTCCATCTACGGCCATCTAGGGTCATCTATTAATCAAATAAATAGTTGTGTTTATCACTTCCACCCAAAACATGAGTGGTATCCCCGCATGTAACCTCATGCATCTAGCACGCTCCATGATTGTCATGTTCATTTCTCTCGAGTCCATTTTCCTATGGAGTCTTCAAAACTATCCTTTTCTTGTGGATCCCATTTACCAAACAGTAATCAAGAAATTCATTGCTATAATACTCCCCTCCATTATTTGACTTGAGATATTTTAGCTTGAGACCCATTGCATTCTCAACCAAGGGTTTCCATCTTTTAAAGTTTCAAACACATCATATTTCTTTCTAATGCAATATACCAAAAATTTCTAATTACATCATCAATGAAAGTGGCATAATAACATGAACCACCAATAGAGTTTACCTTAGCTAGCCCCCATACATCTGTATGCACCAACTCCAACTTACCCTCCTTCTTGGTAGGTCTAACCTTGAGGAATATCACCGGCTTGTTTTCCATAAACACATCCCTCAAGTCCAAATCTAACTCCTTCAATTTGGGAAAACTATCCTTTAGAATCTCAATTCCATTTTGACTCATATGACTGAGTCTCTAGTGCCAAAAAGTTACATCTCCATCTATAACAAATAAATTATAATAATCAACACCACTTGTTAAATAAAAAGTACTAGTTTTCTTACCTCTTGCAACCAACAGAGATCCCTTAGTAACCTTCCAAAAATACACTATAAAACTAAGTGTATATCCATCACTACCTAGTTGACCCGCTGATATCAAGTTCCACCTCAACTTAGGCACATGCGTGAAGTTCTTAAGTATCCACATGTTCCCATTCTACATTTTCACCCGAGCACAACCTTTCCCTACTATGTTGCATGGTTCATCATAACCAAGATATACATGTACAAAATAACCTTAAACAAACTTAGTAAAGTAATGTTTATGTGGCGTGACATGGAAAGAAGCCCCAAATCTAACACCCAAGACTCAACATATATTGTCTAAATAAATAATTAAGGCATCTTGATAAACAACACCTGCTGCCACATTTATGTCCTTAGTTTCTTCCTTCTTGTTCTTCTTATCCATAAGAGCCCAAAAATATTCCTTAGCATGACCAACCTTCCCACAGTACTAACATTCCAACTTTCTCTTGGAATTTGACCTTCTATGATCATTCAATTTCCCATAGTTACCTTTCCCTCTATTCTTTTGTCTCCCTATACTCTCCACCATCAAAGCGTTTCCAGAAGTAGAAGAATCCCCAGAGCTCTTCCTTCACATTTCCTCACTCAGGATCACACCTATCACATCTTCAAACTTCAACTTTGAATTATTAGAGACCAAATTACTTACAGCCATAACCAAGCTATCCCAACTATCTGGCAAGGAGCACAAAATCAACAAATCCCTAACCTCATCATCAAATTAAATTTTCACCAAGTTTAACATACTCACAATCGTATTAAATTCATTTAAATAATCAGCAACATAACCATTCTTAGACTTCTTCATATTAAATAAAATTTTCATCAAAAATATTTTATTAGAGGAAGAGGCTTTTTCATATAATTTCCCCAACACATTCATGAGACCTTCTGTGGTATTCTCATGTGATATGTTGAAAGAAACCAAAGATGCAAGACATAACTAAATCTCCTCGAGTGCCTTTCTATCCGGTAACTCCCAATTCTCATTCAACATGGCTATAGGTTTCTTTGCTTTTCCAGCCAAAGGAACATAGAGGTCCTTTTGATAAAAGAAATCCTCTATTTGCATCTTCCACAAACCAAAGTTCTTCCCATTGAACTTCTCAACCCTTAATCTGCCCTCATCTTCCATAGCTCCCACTCAAGCTAAAATTTCCCCGTGATTCACCACTTAAGAGAAAAACCACCAAAGCTCTAATACCAGTTTTTAGGAATTAGAGAACAAATATGTAGAAACAATTCCTCAAATCACAATAGTAGGAAACTATTTAGTATAATTATACTTGTAGAAATATAACAACATATATAAATAATGCACAAAAGAAGACAAGACAATATTTAACATGGTTCACCCAATGTGGGCTACATCCACCAAGAAATTTCTTAAATTTTATCATCAACAAGAGTAAAACAACTTTCATAGTATTCTCTCGTTATGAACTCACTAAAAAAATTGAAAGATGTTAAACCACATCTAAGACACAATTGACACCCAATTTCTCAACCTTGATCACTCTTGATCACCTCTTGATGTTCTAAGACTCAAGACCTCTTGATCACTCAAGATACATTCAAGATACATTAGGAATCCCCTAACACCTCTATTTATATGATTACAATCCTTTTAAGAAGTTCTATATCTGACCCTAGAAGTTTGAAAGTCATAACCTTTCAACTTCCCATGGCTGAAAAAATTGTCATTGTGTCAATAGCCGTTAACCACCAATTAACAACAAATACATAACACAAAAAAAAACACATGGGTGTAGAATGCTCCTAAAGTCTCCAAAATTAACCATTTAAAATCCAACACTTCAATTCGTTGATTCTAGAAGACCAAAAATAGGCTCCACACCCCAACACTAAATTATTTTTAATGGGAATCGAGCCTTAGATGAAGAGGTTACATTAGGATTATATGGTTGGAATGGCTTAGCAGGAGGGAATTGACTTTGATTTTGATTTGTAGCTTGGGAAGGAATTCTATTTGACTGAAATGGGGGCTTGTTGGGTTGGTATGGAGGTTGATAAGGTTTATAACTTTGGGCCTACTCGCCTCTTGATTTTCACCAAATCATTTCCTATATTTTTCAATTTTTTCATGACCTCCTAGAGCTCAACCGAGGTTCTTGAAGAGGTATAAGATTTGTTAGAATTATGATTTCTAGGAGCATGCATATGAGCTAACTCAAGTGTTTGGCTGGAAATAAGATTTCCTATCTCTAGGAAAATTGGCATTGGTAATCTAGGGGCAAGTTTGTCATCTTGAATTAGACAATTTTCAGCTTTAACAACTAGTGTATATGTTCTGAAAAAGTTGTACCTCCCATAGATTGCACCATAACTACAATATCAGAATTAAGAGCTTTTAAGAAATAGATAAATGTACCTTAAGTGGTTGGTCTTACAAGAACTGGAATTCTATCCCACATTATTTAGAACCTGAAGTTGAAGTCTTCCATTTATTCATTTGGGGCCCTCTTGGTGGTAGTCAATTGCTCCAACAAGGATAAGTTATCTTCAATTTCTCTAAACTAATTACAAAGAGCTTACACAATTGATCCCAATTTTGAATTCACCATGTTGTTAGGCCTTTGAAGCACTATAAAGACTTTCCTTTAAATGAGGAAGCTAGAAGTTTCACACCCATATCTATGTCAAAAATTTCATGGATAACACACACAGTTTTAATGTCTTGGATATGATCAACTGGAATAGTATGATTTTCACCATTAAAGAATGGAATGATCTTCAAATCTACTACTAGAATTAGATTTTGTGCATTGAGAACAAGTGGACTATTGCCTGTGAAATTGAAAATTGAATTTTCCTATTGTGCTTTACCATCCCGATAGGTCTAAGAACTCTAGTGGATTGTAAGAAGGGCCTACTAGGTGGAGGTGTTGAAAGATTTCTATTTAGTGGAGATGGTGATCTTTGAACTTGTCTTCCCCTTCTTCCTCTTCTTGGTGATAGCTATAGATATTCAAATATTCCTTCTTCTCTTTTCCTAGACCTATTTTGGATCATTCTCATGAATTTGAGACATGCAAAGCTACTAAAACAATTGAATTTCGATGCTAGGAGTCGTCGGATGTGTTCTTTATAAAGCCTCTAAAGGCTATAATTTTACCAAGATACACATCCAATCCTATTAAAACAAGATATATTAACTTCTTTGGTCCCACTAGGTGTGCAGAAATGGTATCACTAAAAATGAAACCCTCTCGATTTTCTTACATCTAAATGGGTGAGAAATCTTTGTTTTTGGGAAACATGGAATTATCTCTAGGTGTGGGACCATGAAACTGAGATAATTCTCCAGAGAAGGTTGGCTCCTCTTCCTAATCTAAGCACTAAACTACTCCTAATGAAGGAAATGCAACTAACTACTATTCTATCAATTCCAAGGGACCAGGAGAGAGAAAGAACATGAAAATGGAAATCCTATACTAAAGAGTTGATAGCACCAAGAGAAGGGTGACATAGACATTCTCAAGGGATGAAAATGAGGAAAAATGGAGATAGAGGGTATTTGGAACTCCACATTCTATAAATACACATTCACAACACCATTTCCATTAAACATAATCATTTAGAGCTTTCAAGAAACCATTAAAATGCAAAAATACCTTAAATGTAATGTAGAGGCAAGAGAATGTAATGAAACACAAGAAAGAATTGGAGAATAACCAAATAACTTGATTTTATTATTTCAAATGATGACATAGTCGATTAAAATGAAGAAAAGAGGCATAGATCTCTTGTAAAATGCACAAAAATGGAGTTTGGAGCTCAAAAAAACTGAAATAACCTATAAAGAAGTGGAGGAGAAAATAGAGAAAGTCCAAGCCTTACAAATGGCTCATTTTTTACAATATATGGAAGATAAATGAGAGATAGAGAAAGAACTATAAATTCCCCTTCAACCATTTAAAAAAATTCATTAAATGACCCAAAAAAGTGATGGGAAACCCTACAAAACTCATGCCCCCATGTCCTCTTTCTTGTGGAAGGATAAATTTGTCTCTAAGTCTTCATTAATTGCTTTTTTTCTCACCTAAAAGTGTGTATTTCAAACTAGGAAGTTTTCATTATTTTCTCTCATCCACCTCCACCAAACTTATGATTTCTTAATTCCATGATGGAGAAAATTGAATTCCTAATCCAATGATATAAATTTTATGAAAAATGGATAATCGAGAAAAGATATGGGGGTACGGGTTTGGAGGCATCAGGATGCCCATTTGCAAAATGTTCAACCTTTGTTCCTTCATAACCCTAGATTCTAAAGTACTCTATGTTTCATTTTACCTTGATTTATTTATAAATGATCTAACACTCTAATGTAGGGAACTATATGCACGCTGGGGTACAAGGGCTTGGTGCACTTTGTGGGCCCAAAGGGCCCTCATTATCTACTTTGTATTGCTCGAGAAAGCCTCACCGAGCTATTATCCCACCTCGTCCTATTCGCTATAGCTCCGTCAAGTGTTTTGGGCCCTTGCATCCCTCCGGTCCCCGTTTCTACTTGGGCCATTTGGGCCCACTTCATCCTACTTTAAACAAACTCTCCTCACCCTTATTATTTGGTTTCCCTTTCTTACAGAGAACCCGACCCCACGGGAACTTGTTCCCTACGGGCCTCTTGTACTGCACAACACTCGAACTTGCACTACACATAACCCACCTAATTTTCAATGCATTTTGGGATTTGCAGCCACCTAGAGCAGTTGATCCCCAATAACCCCTATACTCTCTAGGCCTTCAAAGTCTAGTTTAGCTGATTTGCACTACAATTAGCCATTTTTTCCATTTTCTCAATTTTAATCAACCTTTTTGGATTTTTATTGAGCCAAAGAAGTTAGGAAAATGGAGTGGGATGCCACAAAGTCCATTTTTTCCACTTTTCCCCATTTTTTAAGAAATTGTTTTCTAAGTATGAAAACTGAACCAAGGGTGAAAGCCTTCCAATGACTACATTTTTTTGACTTTCAAGTTTATCCCATTCTAAGCTAAGATAAAATGTAAGTTATCAAAATTACCTCAAGGGGGAAATTTGGATAACGGGACAATTGACAACTGAAATAATGGGTTTGATGGTGTTGGTACCCAAATCGATCCTCCCTTTGTAGCCAAGCAACATCAACCCAATGTTTAGAGGATGATATATCTAGATCAATGTTGTTTTATATCCAGGGAAGGATATCATCATCTATAAGTCACTCGAGCTCGGAGGAGTTAGATAGCACCATCTTGAGGGTATGACCTACACTCCTACTTTATGCTCTACCTTTAGCTTGTGGTGAGAGGATTCATTCTATAGTCTATAATTGTGAGAGGGGTGGATGTATCAACAATATTTGGCACTCTTTTGTGGAATAATTGAGAAACAACTTTGGGAAGACATGGTCAATTCAACAAAGGATAACTCTCACAATTTTTCACTTCTAGAAAGTGCATACATCTTCCAAATAGACCTTAGACTACTAAAGATAGTAAGGAACCAACTTGATTTAGCATTTTTTGGTAGATTTAATGAAGCAAGCATGGGAAATTTTGGTAGGATTAGTTGGTTTTGGATGTATCTTATTTGGGTAATTAAACAGGATAAATTTGATTATACCAAGATTTCGAGAAACTTCAATAAATGTTGGGAAATATACTAGATGCAAAAAAAAAAACCTCAAATAGTTCACAAGTGATCCTTCAACCAAAATATGTATGCTCATGGGCACCCAAGAACTCATGGTTTCACACAATCTTTAAAGATTCAAACACAAATGATCACATTAAATACTTAAAAAATCAGAGAATCACAATTTGTCACGCCTAAGATACACTTGAAGGCTTACAAGCAATTTTTAACAAAATGGTGACGTAGTGATTTTAAAATTGTTTATTACATAAATGAAATGAAAGCTCTTCTCAGTAGTGCAATTGTAATTTCCAAAATGCTACCAGAATGATAGAGTTATGATTTGACTTAAAGGATCCCTAAAATAAGATTTCAATGGGAACATGAATAACTATTTTGTAGTACATCACCTCGACAAAAGATATAACAATGCTCATGATTAACACAATTAATTCAAGGCTCATCAAATTTATCAACAAGGGAAAGTAGATCTACAGTCTCAATGTTTTTCAATGGTTAGACACTTGCAACCATCTTGACATGACTAAATTTGAAGGCTCAAAGAAAGTAATATGTTTCTCTGATAAGTTCTTGGGAAAATGGTTGCTCTCTCAGCTCTCTCTTTTTCTTGAACAATTCTCAAAAAATTTTAACCCCACTTTTTACATGATCATTTTCATCACCTTTATACCATTCTACTCACTCATTAAATTTCTAAATTTCCCCTAAAAAGTATGAATATTCCCCTTTACAACATACATTTTAAACCCATTTTTCTTGTAAAAATTCTTTGCCTTTTGTTTCAGTGTAAGAAATATAAGCCTTTTTCAATTTGTTCTGTTTTGTGTGTGAACTAGGATACCAAGTCACCAATTTTGGTAGATTATTTAATCATTATTTTCACATAGTGATTAGATAATCACTTTTGATGACCTTTGAGCACTTCCAAGTGATTCTTGATATGACAAATACCCTTATCTACTTCCCAATAATCCATCATGGGTGATGCAACTTCATTTCACATCTTATTGGCCTAATCATCACACATGGTTCTTGTCAAATCATATTAATTCATCGGTTATGCTCATTCCTAATTCCTTCCAACTCTTAAATTTTCTTTGTGTGAGCTGAGAAAAATATTCTTTCATCTCATGGGAAATATTTCTCTCAATCAGATCAATATGCATCCTTCTTACTATAAAACGCAACTCTACCCTTTCACCATTAAGCATTTATTTTCCTATTTTTAAGATAAAGAACTTTTTTCATATTTCTTATCAGCAAAATGACGAAGGTGCTTATAGCACATAGTCTGAAAGAGATTTCTTGAGTATTTAATTTTTTTACTTGTATGATCCGAATGAAGAATTTTTTAAAGATTTATTTGATATAACATGTCTAGGGGATACCAGAGTGCCTTTGACTTATCGACAAGTTTGGATTGCACTCCTCCTGAGGATGATCAGAATCAATCTTATCTTCTTAGCATTTCATTCCATGTATTTTCATATTTTTTGGTGGGAACACAAGAAAAATCCAAGACTGAAGAAATTATGGATTGAAAGGAGGCCTCAAGTGTCCTAGAGAAAACTAATTTTCAATGTCCCTTTTTATGTGATGAAGAATTTGTGTTGAAGGAGATCCCTAATGAATCTTATGTGTTGTATGAAAATTCTTTTATTGATATGGTGCCCACCATTTCTCACAAAATAATTGAATTAGAGCAAGTGATTATTTCTATGGAAAAGGGGCTAGAAAAGCAGATGCAATCAGAACCACTAACAAAAATAGCAACAAATTTAGGGAAGAGAAGGGGTGAGTCAAGCTCCCAACCCCCAATTATAATTTTTGATAGAGAAGAGGAGACATCCTTTACTACTGCGTCATTCTAGAGTGTCAATTTCATTTTCCAAGGACAATAGGGGTAGGTTTTCCATTCGGCCATACACTCGTTTAGTGCATCGTGATCCTCTGTCAAAGCATGAATTTTTAGGACCTTGGCTAGTTCCTTCTCCAAGAGAATTCCCACCCCACACAATGAGATGGGAGGCTGAATCTAACTCAAGACCTCGTATTCCTCCCGGATCCCTAGGTGTAGTTCTTGATCTTTCAATCACTCCAAATTTTATCTTTCAACTTGTTCTTAGTAAGTATACCCTTCACAAGGGGAAAGGGAAGACAACATTCTTCTCAAGTGGTTTGGATCTTCTAGACTGGGTATCTTCCTATAAGAAGAAATTTGAGCTAGAAAAGATCATGAACAGTCCCTAAATGAGTCTTGATTGATTGATGGACATGAGGATGTCCCGAGATCTAGTAGGTTCCATTATATTTTTCCAAATAGAAAAGGGATCGAGTGAGTTCATGCCAAGGAAGAACAAGCTGCTGAGAAAAATCCCTTTACTGGGGGGAATTTCAAAGAAGGGATAAAGGATATCTGAGCATTGTATTTCCTTTGATGTTTTTAATTTTGAACATGTACACAACCTTGTTTTTCATGGGAAGGGGCCCCTATAGAACCCCATTTTTTTCATTTCTTAACATGTAAAAATATAAAACATCTCGATAGTTTATATGCTTTCACAAATGTACATAAAATTTCATCTAAGCCATTAAAAAATTAATGCATTGTACCAAATTATAATTGATATTGGAAAAAAATGAATTTCAAAGTATCAATCATCCTTTATAAATAGAAATATCAAATAAAAACATCACTCAGAAAATAAATATGAAAAGAAAGTACAATTTTAAGAACAACAAGCCTAATTTTGTTCATCATTTCTTATGTTTGACCACTTTCTTCTTTAGTTCCCATTCATGCTTCTTTTTCTTTTGACAACCGCCACATATGCATCATATCTTTGAAAAAGATCATTAATTTCATCTTTTTCTGGTCTGTATGGTGTTGAAAAATTAATGTTTGTCTGGTTATTGCATCCACACACAAGTGACCCATTTTCTCGCTTATATTTACATGGCTTGGCTTTTAACTTTGTGATTCTATTTTCAATCTTCCTCATTGTTTTAATGACTTCATAAGAGAAATTATCTTTCTAGATATTCTTCTCAAAAGATCTGATCAATAAATCAATCTTTAGATCACCATAGCTCTTTTTGAATTTGTCAAAGACCATATCTTCAAGTTTTAAATCAATGGCATCTAGAGTATCATCATGACCCAATTCCTTTTAACTTCAATTTTTCTTTGATCCCATTCAAAATCTCCACTCTGATCTTTGCTAATTCTTCCATAGCATGTTGGGTTCCTTTGAATTATTTTGGCACAATCCCTCTTTTTCAACAAATTTTCATCACTAAGTTGAGTTATGTGATTAATTTTGGGAAAAATTCCTCAAAGTAGAAGATTTCATTATCACATTACTCAATTATTTCATCAATTTTATTAAGCTTGTTCTTGAGTTCTTCATATTTTTCCCTAGCTTCTTTGATCACTTATTTTCCCTTCTTTGTCAAATTTTAGATCCATGTGTCTATGGCCTAATCCTTCTTAACACTCTTATCATTTTTTTCTAGTCCTTCAGGGGTATTGACAGAGGTACTTACTTGAGTATGACCAGGCCTTCCCAATTAACTTGCAAACTAGAGCTCAAGGATTTGACCTATTCTTTCAATTTATTTTTGCTATCTTATCCTCATCAACCTTTTGCACATAGGTCACCATACCTTTGATACACCCTAATTTAATTGATTTCTGAAGGATTTCCTAAAGAAATGAGTTTAACAATGTAGTCACTAGTTGTTATATTGTCTTTAGTTTTTCCTTCACGAGGGATTGCTGATTCTAAATTTTTGGACCCAAGTGTATCAGTATGGGTCTTGGTAAGAACCCTATCTTTTTTGGAAGTTATCCCCATTTTTGGAAAAGATAAAGCAATGAGATCTATGGCTTGAACAAGAAGAATTTCTTTTTCTTCATTTAAAATCAACTCCCCAATCTATTCCTTTGTAAGACTTGTCCCAAATTTTGTTTCCTACAATTCTTGTTGGGGTTTCTTGGGGAAAACCACCAACTGCTTGAACATTTCCTATTCACCCTAGGTTAATGACTCTACCTGCTTTTCACAATCTACTTCAATAGTCATTTCTTTGCTCTCACCTTGTATTGGAAATTCCTTTGATTGTTTTCCTTCTTAGTCTTGAGCTTGGGATTGATAAGTCTCTTTCTAAATTACACTTTTAATTGGGGTATTTTCCTTCCTTATTTCTCCAAATGATGCAATGTTAATTTCAGCTTCTCCCCAGGATTTTCTTGAACCGATATCTTGCTTGTAGGTTCCCTTTCCCTTCCAATAGTTCTACTTTCTTTGGAGACTATTGAGTTAACACCTTATCATCCTTTTTTGTTGATACCTCATATTTTTATGGTAGATTGCTCTCTGATTCTATTTCCCTATTCTCTCCCAAAAATTGTACATCCATATCAACAATAATTTCATCCCTAGCAGTTGCATCTTGTGCCATCTCTATTGTCTTTTCAACTAAATATTTCCTTGTTTGACATGGTTCATCATCCTTAATGGCCTTGACATTATGGGAAGAATATTATTTTACTAATATCTCTATATTTATATCCTTTTCACTAAGAAAACTCTGGCTTTTTTGACTCTAAAACCACTTGATCTATAAAAGAAACTTCTGATGCTTGAATTTTGATTTCATTGGTTGACACATGAGTAATCTTTTCCATTTCTTCATTTATTTGAAGATTATTTTCATGTTTTTTTTTTTTCATCAATAGATATATCAAATGCATCCAATGTGGAGAATTCCTCACCAGTATCAACATTTATTATATCTTCCTGAGCCTTTGTTAACTCCCACAATTGTTCAAACAAGGGTATATTCACATCCTTAGTTGTCAGAGTTTCAGGTGTTTTCATACCTTGATCCAAGATTTCACTATCTATTAGATTAAATGAGATATTTCTTTGGTTTATTTCCTCTTGATTGTTCCCCATTATTAATCCTTATGAAGGTAAAGGTGAGAATAAAGGTACTGATTACCCTACATGTGGCATTGATGTTGTATGTCACACCTAAGAAACATCACTTCTTTCATGTTTTGGGGGGTCAATCACTACGTCCCTGAACTTATGTTTCTTGGGTGTATGAGCACCTTCTCTCACCGGGATTGGTTCGTATACAATTTTGTGTTTCTTATGTGCCCTTTCAAAAATTTAAGGGCCAATTCTTCTCTTGGTTCTTCTTTATGTGACTTAGATTGTGAATGACCACTTGTTATGGCCCCACTTATCAATTTATCAGCACTATGGGGCTTTGGAAAAGTACTTGAAGGAACCATATGAGATGTCATACCCTTCTCTTTTACCTTGGGTGTATGAGCACCTTCTCTCACCAAGATTGGTTCGTATACAATTTTTTGTTTCTTATGTGCCCTTTGAAAAATTTAAGGGCCAGTTCTTCTCTTGGTTCTTCTTTATGTGACTTAGATTGTGAATGACCACTTGTTATGGCCCCACTTATCAATTTATTAGCACTATGGGGCTTTGGAAAAGTACTTGAAGGAACCATATGAGATTTCATACCCTTCTCTTTTTCTTGAAGTGGTAATGTAAAGGTGATAGGAGCATTATCCATAGATTTTGAAGCATTTCCTCGGTCTTACGCCTTAAAGCAAATATAGAAGTACCAATCCCACTAGTGGCAAATGTCCATTGATCTATAAGTTCTGAAGTAGGCCTTTTAGAAGGAAATTGAGGATATTTTTCTCCCAAGGGATCCATTTTTCAGCCCCTTCTTTCGGGGTAGTAATGTCATCTTTAAAATTTCCCAAATCCCTGAAGTTATTGAGAATTCTTGTGTTTTAAATGATAAGTCAATGTTCTTTAGAGCTAACCAATTTATTGTTCTTCTCATTACATCACTTATCCAAGTATATGAATCATCTGATTCCTCTTCATTACATCTAAAGGGGCTATAGGTTATCCCTCCACCTTTTGATCAAGATAATACTTACTCACTATATGTGGATCATCCACAATTCCCTCAGGAATAACAATAATCTTGAAATCTATAATTTGGGCAAGGGTCATTCTAGAGAAGTCTCTCAGCCTGACATCTTCCTCATCTTTGCAATTCATCCAATAGTCCTCAAATTGAGGCTCATATTTGAAAGTATTTGCAATATTTTTGAACACCCATCTAATATCATAGTTGGCCCTTGCCTCAAACTTCTCCATCCCAAACCTTTTCATCTCATCTTCAATTAACCTAGATTTTATAATTAAAGAGAAGGAGTATATTCCAACCCGATGTGGAAATTAATGTTTTTCTTGTGCTTTCAACAATTAATTGGTGAACCGATGTCAATTACCTCACCAATTCACACAAGGCCATTTTATCATCTAATTATCTTGGAAATTTACATGGTTGACCTTCAAAACCACTAACCCTGATATATGTAAATTTATTGTATTGAATGAAATAACATCTATATTCCATGATCACTTGTCTAGCCTCCTCAGAGATCTTGTACTACTCCCATTCTTGTTTGAATAAACATATAATTGGTGTAAAGAAGGCATCATTAACCAATCTTACATTTCCCCTCTAATTAACCAACTATAATTGGGGGAAAATCTCATGCATTTTGCATTATTTAAATTCAACACATGGCAAGAGGTCGGGAAATGCCTATGTCCTATGATATTATAAATCAAATAGGTCATCATGTAAATTCCAATTCTGAAGTATCACCCATCTCTATTTTTTTTTGCCAATGCAACCATGTGACTATGAAGTGCCTCTGCAATGAAATTTTCCCAACAAATGATCCCTTTCCTTTCCAAAACTATCCACATGTAAGTGCACATCCATTCCTTGAACTCATTCATGGTCTCAAATGCAACCATTCAACTTAACAATACAATAACATCCTCTGCTTCTTTAACAAATTGTGCCCTATCCAATCTTTTAGGGATTCAAGTGGCTTTCTTTTTCTCTATTAAGAGCCATTTAGTATTTATGAGCCTAGCATAATTCTTTTTATTTTCCTCATAATATTGTAAGGCTAAATTAATACCCAAGGTTATTGGACTTCTTATTTTAGGAAACTTGAGCATTATTCTGATAGCAGCAGGTGTCAAAGTCAACACTACATCACCACTTCCATCCAAGTAGAATTCCTCTTTTCTACGGGTCGTAATTCATAGCGCAAAGCCATACTAATTATGGGGTATGTACTAAAGGTGGAATAACACTAGCTAAGCTATACAGATATCTTGAATTGATTTCATAGATTCGATCTTATTAGGGCTATTCAATCTTTGAAGAAAATCTTTTAAGTCGGCATTCATTAAGTTTGTGTCTATGATTTTATCCAAATAACTAGTGATTCAGATGCAACCAAAAATGCAGATGCATGGTTTTCATCTTTAAAAACCTAGCTTTACTTTCAATTTCCTTTCCAATAAAATAAAAGATAGGAGTTCCTTAGTTATTACTAATTTTCCCATGAGTTCCCGAGAAATTCAACTTTAACTTGAAAGATTTCTGATTTCTAGTCTCCAATTCGAGCTCCATGATCAATTTCATGATGTTCCTTAATGAAAATTGCTAACAATGGCATCTAGATCTCAAAAAATGATAGAAAAAGGATCAAAGAATTCAAATACTTCAAAAATTGTCCTTGATTTGTGTGAAAATCATTGATGGTGAAAAAAATTAATGTGTTGCATCATGGCCATCCATTTCACTTTTCCCGATTTTTAAATGTGAGTCATCCACGTGGAAAATCCTTATGCAAATGTGGGCTTGAGGAAACTCTTTGCACTTTTGCTTTGTGTTATAAACACATGCACACTTAACTATTTGACCTGATTGCCCACTTTTGAATTTCATCCTGAGCTTGACACATGGTCATATCTGAATGGTGGTGGAGTCATGGGCCTTTTTGAAACTTTTTCTCTTTTTCAATTGAGCCCAAAAATACCAATTTTCTCCGATGACCTGCTTCCCTGCTCCTTGCATAAGAAAGAGCCATGTGTCCTTTGTGGGCCTCGGGAGCTTCTTTAAACCTTTATACATTATTACCTTGGTGTGTGGAAATACAACTATGCTCCGATTCCCCGCATCCAGCCTATTTGTGACAAGTGTACTTCCTGAAGGCAGAGTAAATTTATGTATTTGTGCATCTTCGACTATGAATATTCAGAGGAATATTCATCGGGCCTTGGGGCCTAATTTTCACATTGTGAATGCTATAAAATGTTATAAGTTTGTAACTTAAACCCACCATACCGTAACTAACTGGAACATGCCATGTATCATTGGGTGGTGGAACCAAATACAAATTTTTAATATGATCAAGGAATAGTGCACATAAGTAATTTTTCTAATTTAAACCTGATTCATGATCAGGTTTTTGCAAGGGTTTTCAAAAACAACATGCCTAACATGATCCTCAACTAGAAAAGAGGAAAAGGACCTACACACGGGAATCTCAAATGCATTTAATCATGACTGTAACTTTCAAACTTGCACCTCTCACGGGGAAGTAGAAAACATAACAATTTTTGAGGAATTATCCAAGCAAAAAGGGGTGAGATTATTTTGAGCACCAACACCGGCTCTAACTCGGGGATGGGCACTCCCTGTGGGTGCCACAAGAACCAAACACAACATAGATATAGCAGACCATATGCCAAAATTCATTGGGTTATGGAGTCAAATAACATACGCACCAGATCAAGTAATAACAATACATCTCCCAAAAACATACCGAGAAACCAAGGCAACTGGTCACCACAGACCAAAAAAACAAAAAAAGAAACCAAAAACACACACAAAAACGTGAAATAAAAAAGAAATACTATACACTGTACATTGATGCATTCCTTATTTGGGAATCAATCAAGAAAATGTTTCAGGTATCTACCATTGATAGGAAACTCAAGTAATTATCCATCTAGATCCTTTAAGAAGAAAGTGTGCTCACCAATTCTAATATCAATGGAATAAGGGTCCATCCATAATGCATCAAAATTTCCATGCTTTCCTTTTTTCTCATGTCTGTTATCCCATAGTAACACAAGATCTCACACACTAAAAATTCTAGGAGTTAATTTTTTGTCAAATAACCTTTTAAGCTTTTCCATAAACTTCAAATGTCTCTGGTGGGATTCTCTTCTTTCTTCATCTAACTCAACAATCTGATTAATTCTTGCATCACAAGGGTTGAATTCTTTATCCTCAAGTTGTCGAATGAATTGGTAATAATTGCATGTGTAGGGGAAGAAGGTCCTAAAATCCATAGACTAATTCAAATGGGCTCTTTCCAGTAGCTCTTTTAGTAGTGATTCTATCTGCCCAAATAGAAAACTTCAATTTCTCACCCCATCTTCTTTTATTAACCTCTAATGTTCATCTAATTATCTTCAACATATTTTTGTTGCTTGATTCAGCCTGTCCATTACCCTAAGGGTTGTAATTAGATGTATACATTAGGTTTATCCCATACTCTTGACACATTGCCACTAATGGCTTAACTTAGAAACTTATGGCGTTGTCAAGCAACTATTTTGACAGGTACTCCAAACCTACAAATTATATGATTTAGGATAAAATCCATAATAATATGATGAGTTGATTTCTTATTAGGGATAACCTCAACTCACTTGGTGAAGTAATCAGTAGCCACCAATATCCATTTGTGGCCTACACTTGAAGGATATGATATTTCCCCAAAAAAATCCATACCCCATTGTTTAAAAGGGGCTTTAATTGATACTAGTTGTAAAGGGAGAGCACCTGAAGCTTTCATTCTTCCTAAAAATCGTTGACAACTTTCACATTTTCTTACTAACAAGGTTGTATCTTTAAAAAGTGTGGGCCACCAATAACCAACCCTCAAGATCTTGTGGGCAAGTTACTCTTCTAACAAAATTTCCCCCACAAACTCCTCCATGAAAATTTGTAATGAACTTGGGTGCTTCATTTTCAAAAATACATCTTAGGATAACCCCTTAAGGATTCTTCCATGCCAATCCATAATTAGTGATGATGTACTTATTGGGAGGCTAACCTGAGTGAAATATTTTGATTTTTATCTAAATTTCCAAGATAGTCCAAATTTCTAAGGTAAAATATGATGTCCTTGTACCATGTATAACTGAATATATTTTTTTGAACATTCATATCTCCCTCCTCAACTTCATTTATCTCCATCACTTGTAGAGCAATTTCTGCCATTAGATTTTCCAATCCTAGACCTCTAACCAACTTAGCAGTCTGAATATCCATGTCATGTTCTTGTAACTTGTTCACCCATTGCCATATTTTACTTGAGGTTTCCATTTTCGACAAGATGTCCTTGACCATGGTATGGGAACATAAGTTGTGATTTTGGAGCTTAAGATATATAGCCTAAAAGCTTTTATTTCTCTAACTAAGGAAAAGACATGCTTCTCCATGATGGTGTATTTTAACTTAGCCCCATGCAGTGTTTTACTAAAGAAAATAATTGGCCTTTCACTTCCCTCCTCATCTTTTGCAATAATACATATGAAATGGTATTTTTCAAAAGAAAAAGAAAACATTTGAAAAGCCTTTTTGTAATCAAGAGCTGCTAGGACAGGAGAATTCTTTAGTGCTTCCTTGATTCTAGTAAAATCTTGGATAGATTCCTCCTCCCATTTGATAGTCTGATCCTTATTTAGCATACTTGTGATAGGGATGGTCATCTCAGTGAAATTAGAAATGAATCTCTTGATAAATTTTATCTCGACCAAAGAAAGATTGAATTCCTTTCTTAGTTTTGGGAACAAGAACTTTTCCAATAGCTTCCACTCTTTCAAGATCGATCATGACCCCTTCCTTAGATACAATGTGCCCCAATATATTTTCTTTTTGAACCCCAAAGTTGCATTTCTTAGGGTTCAATGAGATCCATACTCTCTGCATATTAACAACATTTTATCCAAATGTTGCAAGTGATCACTCTTCTTCCTTGAAAACATTGTTACATCATCCTGATATACAACAATAAAATCAATTATTTACCCTGAGAATGCTACATCCATTGCTCTTTAAAATGTAGCTCCAACATTCATCATTCCAAATGGAATTCTCACATACACATAAGTACCCCATGGAGTGGTGAAAGCAATTTTAATTCTTTCTGATTATTTTACTACCACTTGGTTATATCCCGAGAATCCATCTAGAGTAGACAACAACTCAGAGCCAATAACCAACTACAACATGTTATCCATATTAGGAAAGGGATAATTGTCTTTGATTGAGGCCTTATTCAAATTCCTAAAGTCCACACACAATCTTATATCTCCATTTTTCTTTCGAACTGGCACTAGGTTTGCCACCCATGAAGAATATCTTGTGGGCTATATGATGCCTCCATCCCTTAATTTTTTAATTCCTCTTGCATTTTGAGGGAAAGAAGTGGATTGATTGGCCTTTTCTTTTTCTAAATGGTTTTACATTAGGTTCTAATGGTATCTCATGTTGGAAAAGATCCTCCCTATATGCCTTCAATTCTGAATATGACCACGCCAAGAAATCCTGGTACTTTTTAACAACTAGACATATGACTACTTTTCTTCTTTACTTAGGTCACTTCCTAGCCATATTTTTCTAGGTTTACCATCAGTCCCCAAGTTGTGTTCCTCCACATTTCTTAAGAGATGACATATGTCTATTAACAATGCGGTCAACATTATCAAAGTTTGAATCTAATGCAACCAAACCTCTTGGAATGGTATTGGTTTTTAATTGAATAATGTATTTTCCAAATAGAGTCTCTTTACCCTCATAAACAAAAACCATCGGTTCCTAGTCCATATTTTGATTTGTAAATTCTCCTTCATTTTGTAAAAACCTCTGAACTTGGGCATCATCTTCAAAAACTTTCCAATGTTTGACATTGTCAGGGACAGATGGTCTTGTCAATACTTCTATATCATACTCATAGTAAGGAGACATTGTACAATTTTCAAATCTAGATCCCAATATACCCAACTTGTCTGCAATAGTATTCTACTTTCTGTCATGGTATATTATGTTGAATGAATCAAACATTTCAATAAAATCCCACAATGCATGATTATACTATTTCATTCTTTTATTTTTGTTTATATACCATTTCCTAACTTGCTTGACTACCGATTTTGAATCTCCCTTAACATTAATGTCCATAATACCATACATATAAGTAATCCTTAAACCCAAAATTAGTGCTTCATATTCTGCAATATTGTTAGTGCACTCAAATATGAATTTAAAGGAAAAACTAAATATCTCTTGATTTGGAGATATCAGGACAACACCAACACCATTCCCAAATTCATAACAAGCTCCATCAAACATCAAAATCCAAGGAGAACCAATTTTCTCAGGACATTTACACTTGTCAATGTTATGTTCTTTAAAATTTGCATAGCCCGTAAAATTATCAACAACTACATCTATATATAATACTTCATAAGAAGCATTGTTAAAGTTTTCAATCAAATATAACATATTTTTCTCACCATATAATTTTACAAGGATTTCTTCTACGGGTATGGTTGCATATGAAATATCCATCTGTACAATTCACCCCACACTAGCAACCCACTTTCTTGACAACAACATTCCCCACTTGGCCGGACAATCCATAATAACTAGATTCATGGTCAAGCATTTTCCTAGGTAAGCTGCCAACTACACTATCAACCCTTTAACATATCCAATCACCGAAACCTCCCTTGAATTCATAGCAGTGCATTTTCCAAAAGCTACTGTCACTTGGATATTCAATTCATTCATTACCTCAAGAGGTATCACATTGCATGAGTCCCCGAATCGAACATGCAGTTGTGCACTAACATGTCTTTGATGATTAAAGTAGTATAGAAAGGATCAACATCAAGCTGAGATTCAACAAGAGAAGTACCTAGATATACCTCAGGTGATTCTCCCAACTCTTCCAAAGTGCTTGTGGTACTTCTAGCTCTGCAATGATAGGGGGAATATCCACATTATTCACATTTTTCTTTGGAGTATTACCTCCTCTTTAAATCCCAAATATTCAAATTCCCTTTTTCTATGCTCAAGGATCCTAAGCAATTCAACAATAGGCACAATGAATTTTATCTAACTCAAAATTTGGGCTATATCACATGAGATGTATTTGGGTAAGACTATATTGGGAGGGAGATTTATGGCCCCTTCTAGTGGTATGAGAGTCTTTATGGCTTGGGCATGAGCTAGGGTACAAGTTTTACTTAGAGTGACCGGGCCTTTGCTAAGTGTGTCATTTTTAGGGGGTTACTTTGGGATAGTAGTAAGAAGTGGAGTAATTGGCTTGGCTTGTGGCCCTCCCCTTTGACAACTCTAATTCTGGTATTGTATTCCTTTTCCTGAGCAACTATTGCATTCATCAAAAGTTGTCTTTATTCCTTAGAACAAATTCCTCCATTGTATTTCTTAATCATTAAAGATATCATATATTCAAATTCAATATTAGGTAAATCAAAAGCTTGCACCATATCAACTTCAATATCACTATTAGGAGGAATAGATGATACCTAGTGAATGCAATACCAAAAAAATTCTATAGTTTTTGCACTTATCAGCTCAATTGAAGTGGCTCCTTGCTATGGATTTTCGAGGCACTCCATCATACATACATCACCATAAGTTTCATCATCATCTCTGTCTTTTCAACTTCCTTACCGGATCACAATGGGGATGTGGTAAGAAATACTTGTCACACCAATAAATAACATGGGCTTCTTCCACCATAACAATCCTAACAATCAAAGGATTAGGGACCAACCTATTTTCTCTAGGTTGTGGTTGTTTATTTGTTGATCCCATGGGCCCCTTTCCTCTTTCATCAAATCTATCTTGGCCCTGTGGTTTGTGTTGACCTTGAGAACTTTTTCCTATTCCCTTTTGTGATTTGGAATGCTTAGAGGATATTTCTTAAACTACTCTAGCCAAAGTATTCACAACCTCTTCTAGATCCACTACCTTGCTTGACTGAGGTCTATCAGGATTAAACAATTTGATAACCTCCTTCTTAGGGGGTTTTCCAACTACCTATCTATTGTTTTTGATTTGTAATTCCATTGTGAAAGATTTCCTTAAAGTTCCAAGGTTCTTATCCCTAAAATAATAACCAAATTTCTTGTAAAAAGCACTAGAATACTTAATTAGGAAGGACTCATCACTAGGCCTCAAAATTATGGGTAGCTTATTTAAAGTATTATTGAACCTGGCATTAAAGTCTTAGAAAAACTCATTGGGATTATTTTTATATTCTCAAACTCAGATAAGAGGAACCTTGGGTCTATCTTATCCCCATATTGTAATCTGAAAGCATTCTTCATCTCAGTCCATGAATCTATTGAGTTGTCTGGAAAATATTTATACCAGTCATGTGCATCTTCTTCAAGAGTGTGAATGAATAGCTTTACATATACATCTTCATATTCTATTTCAAAATCCTCCATCATATTAACAAAGAGTCTCAAATGTTGATCACCAATGATGACATTATTCCCTTGAAACTTGGGCAACCTATTTCTTACATCTTGCGGTACAACATTAGGATACCCAACCATGCCTCTAAAATTTATTGGTCCAAACGTGTTGACAACAAAAGGAGGTATAGGTGGAGGATGAGCCATGTTATTTTGAGTAGGTGATCCTATATGAGGATTAAAATGGTGTGGGACAAGGGATATTTTGGATACATGCATATGATCTTCAAATTAAATATCCTCCAGTGACTCGGTTTCACAAAAAAACCCTATTAGTATTGAGTGATAAAGGAAAGAAATGAGGGACACCTATTCTAGATACAAATGATGTCCCTTCACCGGTTGGAGTATTTAAATTTACATGAGGACTATTTGATTCTAAACTATTTAAAGATGTAGGATAATCCTCAACTATAGGTTGATCACCTTCCATGACTGGTACTACCTTCTCTCTTGACTCTTGATCCCCCAATGCTTTCCAGACTTGTCTCTTATTTGGGTTTGTTTTCCCAAGCTCTGGAAACAACCTTCTAGTAGAATATTTGTTAAAGAAAGACCTCCTTCTTTCCATCTTTACAAATATTAACAAAAATATCAATTAACAAAGCTTAAGAAACTGACATTTATAAAAAAATCAAACCAAAACGGAGTCGCGACCAAGGATTTTCACCTTAGATGTGTTAAACATTGTAAATGAATCGTCAAGTTCCTATCAATACTCAATTTATATAAAGCTTGATAGATATGATCATCCTTTATCAATATTTACCACTAGCAATGCAAATCTAGTGCAACGTTCACTTAAACCAGGAAATATTACACAATGAACTTTTTATCTTGCTCAATATTCACAAAATTTAACAAAGGATTACGTTTAAACAACACATTTGCATATAAACATGTAAGAAACGTTACCAAGAATTAGTATTCATATGTATTTGTGTAAATATCCGTAGAAATGGCACCATATTGGTGTTGGTACCCAAATTGATCCTCACTTTTAGCTAAGCAACATTAACCTGATGTTTAGAGGATGATATATCTAGATCAGTGTCATTTTGTAGCTGGGGAAGGATCTCATCATCTCTATGTCACTCGAGCTCGGAGGAGTTAGGTAGCACCATCATGAGGGTATGACCTACCCTCCTATTTTAGGCTCTACCTTTAGCTAGGGTGAGAGGACCCATTATGTAGTATGTAATTGCAAGAGGGGTAGATGTATCAACAATACTTGGCACTTTTTTTGAAATAATTGAGAAACAACTTGGGAATAAATGTTCAATTCAGCAAAGGTTAACTCTCACGAGTTGTCACTTCTGCAGGCAGTGCATACATCTCCTAAACAAAGCTTAGACTACTAAAGACAATAAGGAACCATCTTGATTTAGCATTTTGTTGGATTTAATGAGGCAAGCATGGGAAATTCTAGTAGGATTAGTTGGTTTTGGATGTATTTGATTTGGGGAATTAAATAGGATAAAGTTGATTATACCAAATTTCACATAAACTTCAACAAATGTTAGGAAATATACCAAATGCAAGACAAACAAACCTCAAATAGTTCACAATGATCCTTCAACCATAAAATGTATGCTCATGGGAACCCAAGAACGCATAGTTTCACACAATATTTAAATATTCAAACACAAAGGATCATGTTGAATATTTAATAAAACATCAGAGAATCACAATTTTTCATGCCTAAGATACACTCAAAGGCTTACAAGAAAATTTTAACAAAATGGTGACATAGTGATTTTAAAATTGTTTATTACACAAATGAAATGAAATATCTTCTCAAGTAGTGCAATTGCAATTTCCAAAATGCCACCAAAATGATAGAGTTATGTGTGACGTAAAGGATCCCTAAAATAAGAATGCAATAGGAACATGAATAATTATTTTGTAGTATATCACCTCGATGGAAGATACAAAAATGTTCCTAATTAACATAACTAATTAAAGGCTCATCAAATTTATAACCAAGGGAAAGTAGATCTACAGTCTCAATGCTTGTCAATGGCTAGACACTTGCAACCATCTTAACATGAATAAATTTGAAGGCTCAAAGAAAGTGACAGGTTTCTTCGATAAGATCTTGGGAAAATGGTTTCTCTCTCAGCTCTTTCTTTTTCTTTGAACAATTCTCATAAAATTTTAACCCCCTTTTGCGTAGTCATTTTCATCACATTTATACCACTCTACTCACTCTTTAACTTTCTAAATTTCCCCTCAAAAGAATAAATATTCCAGGAATATTACCCTTTACAACATACATTTTAAACCATGTTGTTCTTTTGAAAATTCTTTTCCTTTTACTTCAGTGTAAGAAATATGAGGATTTTTCAGTTTCTTCTATTTGTGCATGACTGGGATACATGGTCACCATTTTTGGAAAATTATTTAATCATTATTTTCATATAGTGATTGGATAACACATTTGATGACCTTTGAGAACTTCCAGTGATTCGATATGAAAAATACCCTTATCTACTTCCCAAGAACCCGTCTTGGGTGTTACGTAATTCATTTGACGTCCTATTTACATAATCATCATACATGGTTCTTGCCAAATCATATCGATTCATTGGTTCTACTCATTTGAAATTCCTTCCAACTCTTAAATTTTCTTCATTTGAGATGAGAAAAATATTCTTTCATCTCATGGGATAGATTGCTCGCAATCAGATCAATATTCATCCTTCTTACTATAAAACTCAGCTCTACCCTTTCACCATTATGCATTTATTTTCCTATTCTGAAGATAAAGAACTTTTTTCATAATTCTTATCAACAAAATGGCAAAGGTGCTTGTAGCACATAGTCTAAATGATATTTCTTCAAAATATTTAAACTAATTTTTGACTTACATGGTCCACATGAAGCATTTGTTAGAGCTTTATTTGATATAGCATGTCCAGGGGATACCAAAAGTTCCTTTGACTTATCGACAAGTTCATGTTGCACTCCTCATGAAGCTGATGAGAATCCATCTCATCTTCTCAGCTTTTCAATCCATGTATTTTCATCTTTTGGTGGGAACACCAAAAAAATCCTGAAGACCTGAAGAAATTCTAGATTGAAAGGATGCCTCAAGTGTATGGGAAAACTAATTTTCAGTGTCCCTTTTTATTTTATGAAGAATTTGTGTTAAAGGATATCGTAAGGAATCCTATGTGTTGAATGAAAAGTCTTCTATTGATACGATTCCCACCATTTCTCATAAAATAATTGACTGGAGCAGAGGATTCTTTCTCTGCGGAAAAGGGGCAGCCATAACGTAGTGCAATCAGAACCAATCACGGAACCAGTACCAACTTTAGGGAATAGAAAATGTGAGTGAAGCTCCCAACCCCCAATTATAATTTATGATGGAGAAGAGGAGACATCCTTGTCTGCTCACCACTATAGAGTGGTAATTTATTCTGCTAGGGACAATAGGGGAAGCTTTATCATTTGTTCATCCACTTGTTTAGTGGATTTTGTTCCTCTATAAGAGGATGAATTTTTTGGACCTCATTTAGTTCCTTCTCCAAGAGAACACCCACCCCACACAAGGATATGGGATGATGAATCTAACTCAAGACCTTGTAATCTACGACCCCCAGGTACAGTTCTTTCTCTTCCAATCACTCCACACGTTCCCTTTCAACCTATTCTTAGAAAGTCTACCCTTCACAAGGGGAAGGGAAGAAAACATTCTTCTTAGGTGGTTTGGATCTTCTAGATTAGGTATCTTCCTATCAAAATAAATTTGAGCTAGAAAAGATCATGAACAGTCCCTGAATGACTCTTAAGTCATTGATGGACATGGGGATGTCCCGAGATCTAACAGGGTCCATTATATTTGTCCAGACAACACATGGCTCGAGTGAGTTCATGCTGAGGAAGAACAAGCTGCTGAGAAAACTCCCTCTACTAAGGGAAATTTGAAAGAAGGGATAAAGGATATCTGAGCATTGTCTTTCCTTTGGTGTTTTTACTTTTGAACATGTACACAACCTTCTTTGTCATGGGTTGGGGCCCCTATAGAACCCCATTTTTTTCCCTTTTTAACATGTAGAAAGCACAAACATCTCAATAGTTTATATGATTTCACAAATGTACATAAAATTTCATCCAATCCATATAAAAAATTAATGCATTGTACCAAATTAAAATTGATATTGGAAAGAAATGAATTTTAAAGTAACATTCATCCTTTATGAAACATAAATATCAAATAAAAACATCAGTCAAAAAATAAATATGGAAAGAAAGTACAATTTTAAGAATAACAAGCCTAAGCTTGTTCATCATCTCTTATGTTTTCACTACTTTCTTCTTTAGTTTCCATTCTTGCTTCTTTTTCTTCTAAAAACCTCACCACATATGCATCATATCTTTGAAAAAGATCATTAATTTCATCTTCGTCTGGTCCTGTATGGTGTTGAAAGATTAATGTTTTTCTGGATATTGCATCCACATAGTGACCCATTTTTTGCTTATATTCCAGTGGCCTGGCTTTTAACTCTGTGATTCTATTTTCAATCTTCCTCATTGTTTTAATGACTTCATAAGAGAAATTATCTTTCTAGATATTCTTCTCAAAAGAACTTGATCAATAAATCAATCTTTAGATCACCATAGCTCTTTTTGAATTTGTCAAAGACCATATCTTCAAGTTTTAAATCAATGGCATTTAGAGTATCATCAACCCAATTCCTTTTAACTTCAATTTTTTCTTTGACCCCATTCAAAATCTCCACTCTGATCTTTTATAATTCTTCCATAGAATGTTGGGTTCCTTTGAATTCTTTTGGAACAATCCCCTCTTTTCAACAATTTCGTCACTAAGCTAAGTTATGCGATTCATTTTGGGAAAAAATCCCTCAAAGTAGAAGATTTCATTATCACATTGCTCAATTATTTCATCAATTTCGTTAAGCTTGTTCTTGAGTTCTTCATATTATTCCTTGGCTTCTTCGATTGCTTATTTTCCCTTCTTTGTCAAATTTTAGATCCATGTGTCTATGGTCTAAACCTTCTTAATAGTCTTATCAATTTTTTCTAGTCCTTTAGGGGTATTGACAAAGGTACTTGCTTGAGTATGACCAAGCTACCCAATAAAGCATTGTTGCAAAATAGAGCTCAAGGCTTTGACCTATTCTTTCAATTGATTTTTTGTTATCTTTTCCTCATCAACCTTTTGCAAAAGGTCACTTTCGCCTCCGATACTCCCTAATTTAACTAATCTCTTGAAGGATTTCCCAAAGAAATGAGTTTAACACTATAGTCACTAGTTGTTATTGTTGTCTCTAAATCACTTGCACCCCTTGAATGGCCTAAAATGAATCATGACATTTGGTGTGATTAGGACACATGGGATCACCTCTCAAGTTGTGGGACTTGGGCTTGAGGTGAACCTCCGGAGAAGGCCAACTTCCTATTCCTAGACTAAACACAACACTACTTCTGATGTAAGAGAGATGGAAAACTAGTCCTACGCTAACATTTCATGGGATTTAGGGAAGAAGAATACAAGGAAACAAAATATATTCTAGAAGTGGTGATGCACCAAGAAAAGGGATATTTAACTTCGGAAGGGTTAATGTGGGTATGAGGATTTCACCGTTAACCACCTTCACCTATTGCAACTTGGAAAGGATATAAAATATCACAGACTAGAAGCACACATTCCTCTATTAAACCTTAAACATACACAATAGAGGGATCAACTTTGATTTAACACACAGATAATTTATCAAAGGAATAATCACAAGCACATGTCCATTATTCACTTGAATGATAATAATAATGTAACTCTTGATCAACAGAAGGAAAATATTTTCTCACAACTGATGGGAAGTAATCACACTATTCTTTTCTCAATATGAAATAGATAATCTGAAATAAAGGTAAATTAATCAAATAATGCTAAGGAATCACATTCACAAGGCATGTAATGATTAATCATTCAACACAATAAAACAGATCTTCAAGTGCAAGGAACAACTTTGAATATAATTAAAAGGTTTCAAAAAAATTTGAAAGCACTCTTCCAAGCTTGAAGAGCAACCTTTTTCCAACTATTTCCACAAAATATATCTCAAATAATGGAGAGCACTCCACTATTTATAAGTTCCTAGGTGAGCCATTACAAAGTTGGGCCTTTAACTAACAATTAACTAAAAATAGTAATGTCATTTATAAAAGGAACAGGCTCCCATAAAAATAGCTAATTTGTTGCAGAGGGTTGACCAAGTCAACCCTGTAACTTTGACCATTTTCAGAGCTTGAGACTGTCCTTCCATGGCCACTCAGCTTTGGCCTGGTTCACCCTCCTCTCCTTTCTCTACATATTTTTGTTTCCCCTCTTCCCATATGGCCACTTGGTGTCTGTATTCAAAGAAACACTTGACAATACCCTGAGTTTCTTCATCTCTAGGCCCACATGCATAGTGATTTACCACGTCCATTGTTTCGATCTCTTTTTTGATCCTGGCGGAAACCTTCAAATCTTACTTACAAATTTCTTTAGTCTCCCTATGAAGTTTTGACATAGAACCAGTTGATCAATGGAGTCACTATTGAAATTCTTTGCAACATCGTCGTCCGCTTCACCAAGTCTTTGAAATTCTCTTTGATTTGGTCCTCGGGAAGAGCATCGATATTCTCATTGAAAAACTTGTAGTGGGTGTTGTCAAACTCTTCAGAGATATCATTGAGGGCATCCGTAATCTCTACCCATTTATCCTCCAATTTCTTAATCAGATCTTAAGTACATGACACCATAATTCCATAGCCTTTTGATATTTGAATAGTTTAGAGGCATCATCAATTACCTCTTCCTTGAAGCAAGTCAGAATCTTCCTCTCTTATGTCACTCCATGTCACCAAGGTTAGATTCAAGTTATTATTATCTTCAGAGAGAGATTCATCCATCTTAGTGATGGTGGTTTTGCAATCTATCCATCCATTCACTGTTCTCCCTTTTTGGCCTAGCTTCTCAAGCTCATGATAAGAGATATCATCGATTGTAGATGAAATTTTCATGGCCGTAGTAGTTGATATGTCAGTGGATGGAGTGGGCTGAGTTACTCTACGCAGCAGTGCAGTGAGCTATTTGACTTTGGCCTTAAGTTCATCCTTTGTGGCCTTGTCTTTATCATACTTCTCCAAAAGGGCCCCAAGAGTAGTATGTACATCATGCTTGAATCCTTCATGTGTAGCCTTCCCCAATGAGAACTGTTATCCAAAATGTGCCCCTGCTCATTTTTGTGGCTAACTCCTCTCATTTTTTCCTCTCTTGTGCCTCAGTCATAATATTTTGTTTTTCAGGGACTCAAAACCTTCTAGAAATGACACCATTGGATAGAGCTCTTTCTCGGCTTTCCGAAAGGTAAAGTTTTCCTCCTAACTCCATGTATTTTTGAAGTTATGGCTCGCGGTGTTTTTGGAAAAATTTCCCATTTGAAAGGTGGCCAATGAGTTGCCGCCACGTGGCACCTAGAGTGGTGGAGCGCGGGAAATTTTGGAAAACTTTCCAAATGACCAAAAAGGTGCAAAAATTCAAATTTTTGCCCGCTTGACCTGATTTGGCCTGTTTTCCCTAAAACTTCAAATGGCCATATCTTTTGATCCAGAGCTCGGTTTTCACGTTCTTTATATCAATGGAAAGCTGGTGAAATTATCTACAAGATTCCAGGGTCATTTTTGCATTTTGATGGAGTTTGGAGAGAGAAAATTGAAAAACACCTCTAGCACGTGGTCATGGACAGAAATGACGTTTCAACCACTGTTTTTAATGAAGAATGGCTTGCATTCTCTCCCAGCATGGCTAAAAATGTTAGGGGATGGGTCTGTAAGGATGCCCATGCTGTTTTGAATGTGTTTTGGTCAATGGTTGAATCCCTTCCATGTTTTCCCACATTTCTCTCTCCTGGGCTCGTCCCTTGCACTGTAAAAGCCAGATTTGGCTCATTTTCAAAGGGTTGAACATTTTTTGTGTATTACAGGTCCCCTTTCTCACCTTGGAAGTGATTTTGGTGGAATATCAGACCTTTTCTAAGAGCTGCAACTTTATTTTGCCTCTCAGGTGTTGTAATGCAAGTGATTTTGATGATTAAAATAACAATACAACCTCTGTGATTAGTTTTCATCCTCTACTGTGTTGTTTGGTTAATTTATGATCCTTCATTACAATTATCAGTTTGTGCATAAGGTTCTTTGTTGCATTTTTATGGACTGTGTCAATCTGCAGAAGTAAAAAATGCTCACCACTCCTTTGGTGCATCACCTATTAGCATTAGTTTTAGCTTTTTGCATTCTCTATCTCTGTCTCCTTTGGAATTTAGGGTAGGGTTAGGAATATAGACCTCTGCAACTTGTACTTGTGATAAATCGACCAGAGGAAGCGAGGAACCTGACCTCTAAAGCGGAGATTCCTTTCTCATTTTGCAAGTCCCACACTTGGGGAAAGGATTCAATGTTGTGCAATCACACTGGATGCTAGTATGATCAAACTAGAAATCTGATCAACATCTAAGGGGTGCTGCTGATTTGCAACAATAGTTTTGGCACGCTGGTGGGACCTTAGAGGTCTTCATCTTCATTGCAAAAAAATTGATGTGCATTTGTTGCAAGTTTCTTGCTTTAAAAGAGCTATAAATTGCACATCTGGTGACTCCAAGGAAGAAGAATCAGCTGGTTTTAGCAGTGCAGACCTGAAAACTCATGAGAAGAATCAACACAAGGTCAAGAGCTGGAGAGGAAGAGGTGTTGTTTGAATATCTGCAGTTATCTCCAAGAATAAGGCAAAGTGGGAGGAGAATCCAAAGGTCCCCATCTCCACCAAACAGAACTCTCTCAACTCCTCCACCTGGTAGGCCTTTCATTCAATCAACAAGGGTTCTAAGGCCAATCAGAATGGCACAAAACAACCCCTATGTCAATTTCATTTCAGCGTGACCCACTTGCTCTCAATGCATAAAATCCAATCCCAGTGCGGCATTGAAGAACATTCCCTACTTCACTGGAGAAAATCATACCTCACCTAGTGATCATGTTAAGGATATTGCTAACATGTGTGCAATCCATGAGATCAATGAGATGCAAGTTCTTTGTCAAATATTGTTGGCATCTTCATTCAAAGGGAAAGCTTTGCAATGGTTCAGGAGTCTTGCCTCAGGTTCTATTCAAAATTGGAATCAGCTATGTATAGCCCTCCATGAGCATTTTGGGGAAAAGGGAGACAACTTGTCCCTTTTGGAGCAGCTGAAAAATATCAAAAGAGCTCCCAATGAGCGGTGGTGATTTTAATTTCAGATTTCAAAGGACTTGGGAGAGAATTCCAATGGCAGTCAGGCCAACAATAGAAGGTACTTTTCTTTATTACCTTAAATCTTTAAATTCTAATATTTCTATGTTAATTCAGTCCATGGGAGGCACAACTATCCCCATTGCTTATAGCATTGCCATTAGAGCTGAAAATTGTTTGATTCAAGCTGACAAGCTGGCTCCTAGGCCTCCAATGCCATTATTTCCAAGTTTAGAGAGCCCAAGTACTAGCCAAGTGCCTAATTTAGCTTCTATTCCCACTCCTAGAAATCAGAATTCAAGTGAAGCTTCCACTTCATCTTCTAGTGCCTCAAATGAACTTCAAGAAGTCATGAAGCAATTGCAAAATCTAGGTAATGAGCTGGTTACACTCAAAAGGCAGCAAGCTCAAGGTTTTAGACCTTCCTTCCAGCCTCAAGCTCAGCCTAACAGGCAGCCATATCAACCTCATAGACCACCCAATCCAGCTGCAAATCTAAATCAAGCAAGGCCTCCTGCCAACAGACCATTTCAGCCCTATAATCCCAATGCTACATCTGCATCTAAAGCATTAGTGCCAGTACAAAACAATATAGCTCAAGAGTATGATTGGTGTTTCCCATGCAATGAACCTCATAACCAGTCCATGTGCTTCAACGGTGCCTTGAATCAAGCATTAATGGTGACAACAACTGGTGTGGAGGGTGAAGGTAGTCAAGGAAATAACCAGCAACAAGAAACATTCCAGCAGCAATCAGCTCCAAATGATACCACACTTGTAAACTGGCAGGCAGAAGATTTTTGTGGCATGAATCAAATGATTTCCCAAAGTGTTGCAGCCAACACAAGGTCAAAGAGAAGAAATTTGGGTGAAGAACAACCATTGGCCCCAAGTAATTCACAACCTTCTGTCACTCCACAAACTATTGGCAAACAAAATGCAATCCCAAGCACGCAAGGATTGCCTAAAACAGCCCCTAGGCCAACCCAAATGCCAGTTGTTGCTGCCCATGTGCAAGGAATGAATGTGCAGGCCAAGGGACAGCAGAGGGATACTTCATCTCCATTCAGTATCATTGATCAGATGAAGAAGACAAATGTAAACATATCAATGTGGGAATCACTATCTATCCCAGGCCAAAGAGATTTGCTACAAGCTGCCATGAAGGACTGGTCAACTTCAAATCAGCAAGTCCAAATGCAAGAGAAGGTGCTCACAAATGCTACCCAGCCTGAGGGGAATCATGGAGGACAGCAAGGTAAAATATTGAAGCCCCCTCCATTCTATGTTTCATTGATCATTGGGAACCAATTAGTACACAATTGCATGATTGATTCGGGGCAAGTAGTTCAGTAATGCCCAAGAAAATAGCTGATCAGTTGGGAATTCAGTATGAAACCATATCCAAAGGGGTGGTACAGTTGGATGGGATAGCAGTAACAATAGTCGGGGTGATTAAAAACTTGAGTCTTACTTTACATGCCTGTCCCAACGTGGTTGTTTTGCAAGATGTCTCAGTAATAGACCTTCCACCACTCTTTGCCCTATGTTTGTCAAGGGATTTCACAGCTAAGATTGGAGGTTACTTGTCTGCTGATTGGTCACACATGCTATTCAGAACAAGATATGGAACCAAAGCCACAATCAGGTCTGAACCTATTGCAAACTTTCACATTGAGCCTTACACTCCAAGTCAGATTAATGCCAATTGTTCAGCGTTTGATCAAGAAGATCATCCAAGCACTGATGAAGCTGACACCAAGGTTGGAAGCATCCCAGATTTAACTCTTGATGAATGGGCAAGCAAGGTGCATGCTTTTGATCCTTATCAAGAAATAGAAGAATCTGAGTTGGGAGTCTATTGCATACATGAAGAAAATCAGCCTATTCCTAGCATCACCAAGCCAAACCACAAAGATGACAATGAGGTATGGCAGTTGTTTTTTGATGGATCAAGGAGTAGAAAAGGTGTAGGAGGGGGATCCATGCTAGTTTCACCTCAAGGAGTTAAGTATTATTCAGCTTTTAGATTTTAGTTTGCATGCTCTAATAACACTGCTGAATATGAAGCCTTGGTGCAAGGACTGCATTGGGCAATCAAGAGAGGAATAAAGAACTTGCAAGTCTTTGGTGACAGTGAGTTGATTGTCAACCAAGTCAAGGGGCAGCATGTTGTCAAGAATGATCTACTCAAGTGCTACAAGAACAGGGTGTGGGACCTCATTGAATATTTTGAGGGTTTTGGCATCAAATCCATTCCTAGGAAAGAGAACCAAGCCGCTGATAGGCTTGCAGCAGTTGGGGCAGCCTTTGACGTTGTGGAGAGCATTCAAAAAGACAAGGTACAACCAAACATCCATGTGATTGTGAGGCCTTCAGTGCCAGATAACAATGTAAGTTGGCAAGTGTTTGAAAATGATCAGCAAATCATCCATTTCTTGCAAGAAGAGGCTGAATTCTCAGCCAAAAATCAGGAAAAGTTAGAGCAGCAGTATGGTGACCAAGTGGTGCAGCTGAGAACCAACAAACTACCAAAGGGACTTATTACTTTGGAGTCCATTTTCAATCCTAATGATCAGTTTAGGAAGGAGAAAGAAAACATCCAAGTGAAGGGAGAAGATTCAGTGTCCATCTCAGTAGAAAGAGGCAAATCACTCCAAATTGGTAAGATGACAACTGAGCAAGAAAGGTATGAGTTCATACAACTTTGTCAAGAATTCCCTGATGTTTGCTTGGAGCTATGAAGATTTGAAAGGTTTCAATCCCAAGTTAGCTCAACACACCATTGAATTGGATCCAAATACTAAGCCCATCAGGCAGAAACAAAGGCCAGTCAACCCCCACATGGAGCCTCTCATGAGAAAAGAATTGAATAAGTTGATAGAATCAAGAATCATATTCCCTATCAAGCATTCTAGTTGGGTTGCCAACTTGGTTCCAGTCAGAAAGAAGAGTGGGGAAATCAGATTGTGTGTTGACTTCAGAGATTTGAATAGAGCATCTCTCAAGGATCATTATCCACTTCCTTCCATGGAGCAGATTTTACAAGTTGTTGCTGGCTCCGAGAGGTTTTCACTACTTGATGGCTATTCAGGGTATAATCAGATTATGGTGAAGGAAGAAGATCAGTTCAAGACAACCTTTACAACTAAATGGGGAACTTATGCATACAGGAAAATGCCATTTGGGTTGTCCAACACTGGAGCTACCTTCCAAAGAGCAATGGACATGGCATTCAAAGGTTTGATTAACAACATTGTACTGATATATCTTGATGATATCACTATTTTTTCAAAAAATACAGCAGACCACCTCTTTCATTTGAGACAAGTGTTCCAAAGGTGTAGAAGATTTGGAGTCTCCTTGAATCCTAAAAAGTGTGTTTTTCTAGCCCATGAAGGAAAGCTCCTTGGCCACATTGTCTCCAAAGAAGGATTAGCAATTGATCCGGAAAGAGTCGAAGCCATAAGAGCACTGCCATTGCCAAGCCACAAGAAGGCCCTTCAAAGTTTCTTGGGAAGAATAAATTTTGTTCGGAGGTTTGTCCCAAATTTTGCAGCCCTTGTCAGACCTATCACCAAGATGCTAAAGAAAAGCATGGCTTTCAAATGGATAGCAGAAGGAAAGGAAAGTTTTGAAGCAATCAAAGAAGCCATCTCTCAAGCCCCAACTCTCATCAACCTGGATTTCTCCAAGGATTTCATCCTCTATGCATTTGGAGGTGATGATACTATTTCTACAATTTTGGTACAGCAGAATAAAGACAATGATGAGCAGCCAATTGCTTTCTTCAGCCAAATCCTAGAGGACTATGAGGTGAGATATTCTTTCATTGAGAAGCATGTTCTTGTAGTAATCAGGAGCTTGAAGAAATTCAAGCATCTAGTTTCAAACAATAAGGTCCAATTGCTGGTTTCTCATGCGGGGGTTAAAGACTTCCTCCTCAACAAAGACTTGAATGAAAAAAGGGCAGGTTGGATTACTCGTGTCATGGAGTATGACATTGAGATCAAAGTCACCAAGTTGGTAAGAGGAAAAGGATTGTGTGAGCAGCTGATCTTGAGCAAACAAGAGGAATCATGCAACGAGAAGGAGGTTGTTTTGGCATTGCAAGACAACCATGAGCAAGGAAGCACTCAAGAGGAGAATGATGGTGTCCCCACTCCTTGCTGGACCCAAGGTATAATGCACTTCCTAAGCACAGGTCTATGTCCTCCAGAGATGAACAAGACCCAAAGAAGACACTTTAGGTTGCAAGCTGTCCCATATGCCCTTGTTGATGGTGTTTTATTCAAAAGAGATGTGAATGGAGTACTGCTGAGATGCATTGGTACAAATCAGATTCATAAGGTGCTGGAAGAGTTCCATGGTGGACCAGCTGGTGGCCATTTTGCACCAAGAGTGATAGCTCTAAAGATCATGAGGGCTGGTTATTATTGGCCCAAGATTTTCAATGATTGTTATGCATGGATCAAGAGGTGCAAGAATTGTGCATTTTTCACAGGTAAAGAGAGGCTAGCTGCCCTCCCATTGCATCCAATTTCAGTTGACCAGCCATTCATGCAATGGGGTTTAGACTTCATTGGAGTTATTAATCCCAATTCGAGCCAAGGGCACAAGTGGATTTTAATAGCCATGATTACTTCACCAAATGGACTGAAGCAGTAGCACTCAAGGAAGCAAATGAATCTAGCATCCTAGACTTCTATGAGGGAATAGTAACCAGATTTGGCATACCAGCTACAATAATATCAGATAATGCATTGGCATTCATTGGATCCAAGGTGACTGAATGGGCTGTCAAGAATGGGATCTACCTAAGTACTTCATCAAACTATTACCCCCAGGGTAATGGCCAGGCTGAATCTACAAACAAGAACTTGTTGAGGATCATTAGGAGGACTCTTGATGAGAATCAGAGGTCTTGGCATACCAAATTGAAATCAGCCTTATGGGCTGATAGGATAACTCCTAAAAGATCTACAGGTAACTCTCCATTCAAGCTTGTTTATGGAAGAGAGGCAATTTTGCCCATATCACTTGAGTTGCCAACATTGGAACTCATGAAACAGTTGGAGTTGTTGGAGTTTGAGCCCATGGAAGTTAGATATGCAGAATTGATGGAGCTCCAAGAAATCAGAAATCAGGCATCCCAAGCAATGGAGAAGGATCAAGCTTTGATAAAGAAGACCTTTGATAGAAAGGCCAAGAACAGATCCTTCCAAGTTGGAGATCTAGTGTTAAAATGGGATGCGGATAGAGCAAAACCGGGAAGGCATTCAAAATTTGATGCCATTTGGAGTGGCCCATACATGGTCACAAAGTGTAAGGACAACAATGCTTTCCAGTTGTCTTCATTGGATGGCGAAGAACTGCAGATTCCAGTCAATGGAATCCATCTGAAGCATTGCTACTGAAGGAAATGCTTCACCCTATACATATTAGTTTAGGTTTTTCATTCCTCCAAGTGCTTGTGCACATTGTTTTGCTGTAGATTAGTTTTTCTTTCCCTAAGTGCTTTGGCACAAGCTTGTTGTTCCTGGAGATGTGTTTGCAGGCCTTGCTCCATCAGGTGATATTCCATCTTCCTCCTTGCAGTGTTCTAGTCAGTTGGGGTATCAAACAGAGAATTCAATGACTCCATACCCAATGGATTGCTTCAGGAAACTGGTAACTTCATCCAGCAGGCAGATGACCCCTCTGAGTCGCCAAAATTGTTATCCAAAATGTGCCCCTGCTCATTTTTTGTGGCTAACTCCTCTCATTTTTTCCTCTCTTGTGCCTTAGTCATAATATTTTGCTTTTTAGGAACTCAAAACCTTCTAGAAATGACACCATTGGATAGAGCTCTTTCTCAGCTTTCCAGAAAGGTAAAGTTTTCCTCCTAACTCCATGTATTTTTGAAGTTATGGCTCGGCGGAGTTTTTTTGGAAAAATTTTCCCCTGAAAGGCCCGCAGCCAATGAGATGCGCCACGTGGCACCTAGAGTGGTGGAGCATGGGGAAATTTTGGAAAATTTTCCAAATGACCAAAAAGGTGCAAAAATTCGAATTTTTGCCCGCCAACCCGATTTGGCCCTGTTTTGCCCTAAAACTTCAAATGGCCATATCTTTCGATCCAGAGCTCAGATTTTCACGTTCTTTATATCAATGGAAAGCTAGTGAAATTATATACAAGATTCCAAGGTCATTTTTGCATTTTTATGGAGTTTGGAGAGAGAAAATTAAAAAATGCCTCTAGCACGTGGTCATGGATAGAAATGACATTTCAACCACCGTTTTTAATGAAGAATGGCTCGCATTCTCTCCCAGCATGGCTAAAAATGTCAGGGGATGGGTCTGTAAGGATGCCCATGCTATTTTGAATGTGTTTTGGTCAATGGTTGAATCCCTTCCATGTTTTCCCATGTTTCTCTCTCCTGGGCTCGTCCCTTGCACTGTAAAAGCCAGATTTGGCTCATTTTCAAAGGGTTGAACATTTTTTGTGTATTGCAGGTCCCCTTTCTCACCTTGGAAGTGATTTTGGTGGAATATCAGACCTTTTCTAAGAGCTGCAACTTTATTTTGCCTCTCAGGTGTTGTAATGCAAGTGATTTTGATGATTAAAATAACAATACAGCCTCTGTGATTAGTTTTCATCCTCTGCCTATGTTGTTTGGTTAATTTATGATCCTTCATTACAATTATCAGTTTGTGCATGAGGTTCTTTGTTGCATTTTTATGGACTGTGTCAATCTGCAGAAGTAAAAAATGCTCACCACTCCTTTGGTGCATCACCTATTAGCATTAGTTTTAGCTTTTTTGCATTCTCTATCTCTGTCTCCTTTGGAATTTAGGGTAGGGTTAGGAATATAGACCTCTGTAACTTGTACTTGTGATAAATCGACCGCAGGAACCGAGGAACCACCTCTAAACTAGAGATTCCTTTCTCATTTTGTAAGTCACCCACTTGGGGAAAGGATTCAATGTTGTGTAATCACACTAGATGCTAGTATGATCAAACTAGAAATCTGATCAACATCCAGGGGGCCTTGCTAAGATTGAAGAAAATGGGAGTGTTAAAGGAAGTGAGGAGGAAATGGGTGACCTAATATTTTCCCCAGCTGATAAAACTAGAAGTGACGAAAATACCTGGGCCATAGAAGGAGATGGGAAAGAGGAAATGGTGGAAGATGTGGAGGGAAATGATATTGGAAGTGATAATGGAGGAAAGGGGAGATGGGATGGATCCTAAATGATACTTGGGAATCACTTACTTCCATAACCTCAACAACTGATATTGTAGATGATGTAACCTTGGAAGTAGTAGACCTAGAAAGAGATGAGCCACCAACCACAAATGAGATCTTCTTTGGAACTGTGGGAACCCTTTGAGTCGATCTCTTTCCTTTTGTAGGTGTTGGTTGGTTTATTGCTGATGTAGACCCTATATTTGTAGGTTGATTTTCACCTTTGGGTGATATTCCCAAGGTATCCAACCAACTAAAAGTTCTCCTTAGAATGGGCCCCACCCTTTCTTTGGTATTGCTACACTCTTCCACATACCAATCAACCCATGGTAGTGGTTGATTAGAAACATCATCATCTTTATATGATGCATCTAGGACCTCATCATTATCTTGTAAGTCCTTTGGCACATCAGCCAACCCAAACTGCCGCACTTCATCAAGGGTTAACCTCTCGTAATCCCTTTTCCGCACGATGAATTTTCTTGAAAATGGATCCATATGTCTTCTAATTGTGGCATATGAGCACTGGACTTCCCTGTCTCCCGAACTTACCCCAATAGTCAAAGTTAGTTCATGGATGGAAGGTCCACAGGGTTACCTTAGCCATTTCAACATCCACGTTTCTTGCCTTATGGATAGTTGGGCAAGAATACCTACCAATTGTAACAGGAAATGCATTCTGCCTTGTGACGCTTGTTTTGGATTTTGTGGTAATCCAACAACTGCTAAACCAATTCTAAAAGAACCCACTTGTCAGTGGGGCACCTTGGCAACTTGTTGGGGGCACCTATGAAACCCAAAATCGAAGGTAGGTGAATGTGGGAAATTGAAGGTAGATTTCTCCCCATTCTTGCACCTCTTGGAAAGCCTCATCGGAAATCCATCGATTATATAGCTCCTTGTTGAAGCGATAGAGGACAATAATGAAGAAAGCATCGCGATTCTTTGGAAGTGCTTGCTCCCCTCATCTAGAGTAAGTTGGGGATAAAATTTGTATATTTGGGATGTGCTACGAACACCCCTAGTGTTCAATCCTAAGAAATCCCCCATGGCAGAAGACAATTGCATATACTAGGAAAGATGTCATGTAGAAGGATTTAGTTTCTGCCACCTTGCCCAACTGGTAGTGAATGTTACTACTGATATGTTCACCCCATCGGATAAACTCATCATTCTTCTTGATCGTTGCTATGTACAAGAACATCCATTCTTGGAATTCCTTTGTAGAAGGAAGACCTGAAACTCTGCTCAAGAGTATAATGAGGTCGTTGACCTCCTGAATGAAATATGATTGATGTATAGTCTTGGGTAGCTTGGAAAATTCTTAGTTAGGTAAGACTTCATCATGACCTTCGAGCATACTTCTTAATTTTTATCCCAGTGCTCAACTACTATTTCAGGTGAGATAGTGGTGTAATCTTATACGTCTAGAAGTTTGAACAAGTCTTCAAAGAAATTTGGGTCCAGACGGATTACCACCTTATCGTCGCTATCTCTTATTGACATAGAGTCCTCATCATAGTGAGTTGTTGCAGCTAAGACAAATTCTAGGCATTGCACGGATGCGGGAAAACCAGCAGCAAGGGCAAGACCACTGTCGAAGATGGCTGCATCCATGGATTTTTATTTGGGGCCTTTAATCTTTCCCAAAACTTGGGAAGATCAATCTGCCCAAGATCGGTGTCCCCGATATTTCCTAAATCAGAGGTTAAGCAGGTTTGGGGAGAAACTCCAAGAAATGTGTACTTCATCTTTTCTTTCCCCTTTGAAGTGGAGGTAGACATCAAACCTATGTTTTAGGAGTTTGAATGTTATAGAAATCCAAAAATCTGAGAGCAGGAGAACTCCAAAAACCTGAACCAAAAATTCCGAAAGGAAATACTGAAAGAAATATCTGAAAAGTTTTTCTAAAACTGAAATCTCCAAAAACCCAAAACTGAAAAACACTGAAAATTTGAAACAAAAATCTCTAAAAAGTTTTTCCGAAACTGAAATTTCTGAAAACTTGAAACTAAAATCTCAAAACAAATTTCCAAAACTAAAATCTCAATTTTTTTTCCGAAGTTAGGAAGTCCAAAAGAAATCTCCAAAGCAGCAGTTCTCCAAAATTCCAAAATGAAAACTTCAAAGATTTTTTTCGAAAAGTTCCTCCAAAATAGTTTCCCGCCTTGTGATCTTTTGAAGGATTTCTCCAAAATGAATTTTCCAAAAATAATCTTTGAATGGTCTCTGGAGGAACTGCAAAAAGAGGTGTTAAGAAACCAAAGTGGATTTTGAGAAACATGAGGAAGTATGAGGGACTTAGAAAGATCCCCATGCTTAAAAACCTAGAGAAACCTCCACAGCAAAACAAGGTGAAAAAGAAAGACATCACAAGAAAAATACAGAGGGAAAACAAAAAGAAGCCAAATGGGGAAAAAGAGAGAAAAGACCTAAAAACCAAAAGAAAGTAAAACCAAAAACATACCTTGAAAAGGATGCCGAAAAGGACAAGAATGAGATGTCAGAGCGAATGTGTCAGGTAAAAAATAAAAAGTAAAAATCCATGTTTATATAGAAATCCTGACATTAATGGTAAAATTTTATCCGTATGGAGGTAGGTGAGAATTAATCACGCATAGAACTTCCGAAGTTCGAAAACCTGAAATTCTGAAAATTTGGGATTTCGGACTTCAGAAAAATAGGGAAGCAAAAAGATAAATTGCAACTAAAATTCTAAAACTTGAAAACCTAAAAGTCTGAAAATTCAGACTTTTGGAGTTTCAGAACTTTGGAAAAAATCAAGTGAAAATCCTAAAATGACTTGGAGAACTCAAAACCCGAAAGTCTGAAAATTCAAACTTTCAAAGTTTCGGACTTCGGAAGTCCGAGTCATATTTAAACAAAAAGAGCCAAAATGTTTGAAATTCTAAAAATTCAGACTTTCAGAGTTTCGAACTTCAGAAAATATCAAATGCAATTCGAAATTCAGCTTAAAAACTCTTAAATAAAAAAACCTGAAGTCTGAAAATTAAATTTTTTTGGATTCTTATATTTAGAAAAATTCACTATGCGAGGATTTCCTAAAAAAACATAAGTCTCGACATTGTCTCTAGTTTTTCCTTCATGAGGGATTTCTACTTCTAAAGTTTTGGAACCCAATGAATCAATATGGGTCTTGGTAAGAACCCTAACCTTTATGGAAGTTATCCCGTTTTTGGAAAAGATAAAGCAATGAGATCTATGGCCTAAACAGGAAGAAATTATTTTTCTTCATTTGAAATATACTCCTAATTCATCCCTTTTGCAAGACTTGCCCCAAATTTTGTTTCCTACAATTCTTGTTGGGGTTTCTTGGGGATAACCACCAACCGCTTGAAAATTTTCTGTTCACCCCTGGGTTAATGATTCTACTTGCTTTTCACAATCTACTTCAATAGTCATTTCTTTTCTCTCACCATGTAATCACAATTCCTTCGATTGTCTTCCTTCTTGGTCTTTAGCTTGATTTATCATTCTCTTTCGATTTACATTGGTAATTGGGGTATGTTCCTTCCTTATTTATTTAAGCTGATCCAATGTTAAGTTCATCTTCTCCCCTGGGAGTTTCTTGAACCGATATCTTGCTTGTAGGTTCTCCTTTCCCTTCCAATAGTTCTACTTTCTTTGGAGACTGTTGATTTGACACCTTATCATCCTCTTTTTGTTGATGTTGTAGACATCTAAAATACGCTTACACTTAGCATTTCATCCAATTCAATCAATCGATGAAATTTTTTTAATCAACCCTTCTTCGCTCCATTCTCTTGGATGCCCATTTATGACACCTTCTTGGTCGTATTCCTCCTATAAATCATCTAATTTGGTTAATATCTCTCTTATTAGCTAAACATTCATCCTTTCGACCATTCAGAATCTCCCTAGTTCTCTCTAGACTACTTCTATTGGCTTCCTAGGCTATCTATCAGTCACAATTGGTTATCCAGACCCCTCCCAACTCTCAATGAGTCTCTAATCACTTGCTAATCAATTTTAACTAGCCTAAACCCTATTTAACTAGCCTAAACCAATCTTAACTAAGCCTAAAGCATGTTTATCCTAATCTAATCTAAAAGAGCTTTAGTCCCACATGCACCCAAATTCCAAATTCTCCCAAGTGGAAAACTATAAATAGAAGGGTCACCCCTCCCATTCAGACTTACAACTTTACTCTCAAACACTTTGGAAAGGCATTAGAAACCATTTGTGATAGCTTTAAGCTATAGAACATTTGGATCTTGGCCATACTCCATTGTTAAGAGCTCCCCCATCTTGCATCCATCCACCTCCATTGAAGAAAACAACTAATCACATAATTTGATTGCTTAGAATCTAACTAGGTTCACATTTTATTAAGCTTTCATAGAGTAGAGAGTAGTATACATGTTAGTTTTTGATGTTTTTGTCAAAGTTATAATGTTTTCATGTTAGTTTCTCTTGTTTATCTCTAATATGATGGTGCATGGTTGAGTTAGGAAAGCTTTGAGGTTCTTTAACCTCACTCCATAGCTTTTGCAACTTTCCATTGCACACATTTGGCATGCCCGGTGGGACACTTATGTCCATCCTCCATTAATGGAGGTCCTTTGAGTTCTTCAAAGTCATTTTTCAAGTTTTTTAGTTTAAATCACTTGTTATTTCCTCTTTTTTGTTTTAAACCTTGGATTAATGAACTCTATTTACATGCATTTGTGGGTTAAACATAGAAATAGGAAGCTTTGACTAACCAATAACTGTTTGCTCTTAAAATTTTGAAAATCCATGTGTTTTGCAGGTTTTTTACAGGGCACGCATAGGTGTTTTAAGGTGGTGTGTACACATTGATATACACATGTCTCCATCGGAAAGGCTGCATACCCGTCAGGGTGTCCTCTGTGTTTATAAAAAAATTCTCTATAGGGATGCGTCTACGTCTCGTTGGTCTGTCCGCGTCTCCGTCTCTCTGGACACGTCTATGTAATTAATATCACTGTGTAAAAATTTTATAGACTTCTTTTTACTTGGGTTGTGTATCCGTCGGTAGGAGCGTGCCCACATTGAAACCCTAGCGTACCTATTAGATTAGGGCGTAGGTGTTGGTGACTATTTTGATCTTAATAGACCCGCGTAGGTGTTGGTATAGGTGTGTACCCATTGGTTGGGGTGCGTACATGTCGGTTTGGGCATGCAGGTGTTACTGTCAAAATTTAAAAAATTACAGTCTGTTTTAGCTATTTCTCTAACATTTTTGATGTAGGTTTCTAAAGGTTGACAAATTTAAAAATAGGACTAACTCTTTAAAATTTCAGTTTGCATTAGTTAAGTGTTTTTCATTTCTTAGCTTGAATTTGGATTTGTAAAAAGTGCGTATGATCTCTCCTCGTGCTTTCCAAAGCAATCTTGGAGATCAAAAGCACTTGTACAAAATCTATTTCATATGTTAAAAACACTTTCTCTTTAAAGGAGATAGTAACATTTTTATGTGCTTTTAGTAGGATTTCCACTTTGCGTATGCTCTTCCTTCGTGCTTTTGGGTGATCTTAGGAATCAAAAGAAAGTGTGAGTTCTCTTTTACCTCAATCGGTGAACGAGAAAACTACTAACCAACTTGTTGTCTACAGGACCTAACATTGGTCAAAGAAAGGTGTTAAGAACGAAGCAAAAACTTCTAATACATGTGTGTTTGCAGATTGCCAAACGGTGTGCCACTTTTGAAACCACATTAAGATTAAAAAAGATTAAAAAAACACCATACTCAACACACTATATTGTAGATTTAAGAAAAGGGTAATTCCCTCTCTGCTTAACTGGAACATAACCCCTTTGGCATAATGCCCTAAGCTATAACAATGGGGGTGGTTCTAGGAACCCTAAAGTAGTCCACCACTGAGTAACCTCGTGGATGAAATGGGAAGTGCCTCGCTTACCCACTTGACTAGTATGGTTTGTGAGTTAGAGTTGCAAGTTATCCATATCGCGACCTTAGTAAAAGTACACAATGGATACATTCATTTCCCACTATACTTGAAGGGGGACAAAGCCGAGATACTCCCAAACTAGTCATTGCAATTTTTGGGTAAATCATGCCTCACTCTTAGAAAACTTTGCAACACCTAGTTGAGAGAACTTATTAAGGAGACCATTTTGTCTGGAGGCCAACTTTGCTAGTCCTTCGCGTCTTTGCCATCACAAAGTGATAACTTGTTTGGATTCAACATCATGTTTTTGAACACGGTAACAAACTCATTCCAAGTTTGATCTGAGTGTCTTTCATCATGAATCTAGACAAACATATTACTTAGCTTAGCTTCCTTCTCATTTTTCAAACGAGGTGAAGCTCTGCCCAAAGTGAAACTAAGTCTATTTTCACACATTCTTGATCTACACCCATGCATTTGTACTTTCCACGTTGGAAGTCGAACAGAGGCATACTTTACGTGTCATGTCAGAGATTGTGCTAGCTGATTTTTTTGTACGTTTACACCCATCCATGTTTGCGGCTGGGGTGTTAAATGACTAAAGCGAGCGGGTATGTTTTCACATCTTTGGCAGTCCTACGATCTTGACTTCAGGATCCTCATCATTGTTACGGGTCAGTTTTGTCATTCTGTCTCTCCCCTAGTTTGTCAACTTTTGCTTGCATTCTAGTCGTTCAGTATTGGTATTTACATTGTGTCTCCCATTCTTTGGGTACGTAGTATAAATCCCTCTATTGTGTGGTTACGCTACTTGCATTATCACAGACTTCTTGTTATACCTTCTACTTGATTTTAGTTTAGACGTCATCTGGGTCTCTTGATGAGTGTTGATACCGCATTATATATATCACCATAATGTTGTCTTGATATCGACACCTTGCTTGCTTGGTTGAGATATCTGGATAGCGTTGTTACGATATGTCTAGTTGTGATGTCCACTTTTCAAAACACTTAGCTTTCGTTGACACTCGAGTTAGTACTAGGTATACCTTGTGTGGAGGTCACGATTGGCTCCTTGTTGTTACTTACACCTTGTTCATTTTGAACTTGACGTAAGTATTGACATTGTGTGGATCATCTTTGCATTGGGCTATCATTTTACACACACATTTTACATAGGGAGTATTTCCTTATTGTTTGGATTTTTGTTTCACACTTGCGTGATTGTTCCTTGTGATTATTCATTTAGAAAACTTGTTTTCTAGGACAATCCTTTTTTATCTCATCGAGATTGCGTCATCATGATGTCTATTTTCCTTAGACCTTCTTCAGAAAATCACACACGCATCTCCATACATATTGAATGTCTACTATCATTGTGTTGCCCAAATTGGCATGGGGCCTTCTTCACTTTGAAGAAGTTATATAGCGCTATCTAGGCCTAGACATTTGTACTTAAACGATGCCAACAATGACTGACTATCATGCGGTTTCTCACATTTACAACAATACGGAACCTAGGTTTAGTAATTCAAATCAAAAGATTCCCATTACAACTAAACCTCATTTGGTTCTTCATGTTAGAGAGCCCAGTGGGTACCCTATTCCCCACCTTTAGATCATAATTGTTGGTATGGTTTGGATTCTTCCGATCCAAACTACCATTGAGACTCCCACTCTTCTTCTAAAGATTCAGATCCTAACTATTGTTCAAATACCCATAGATCAAATATTGAATCACGGTCCTCCCTTCCTTCACAAGACCTTTATTCCAACTCACCTCAACGATGTCTTCCTCCTTTGAAGACTCATGTGACTCCAAGTTCCATCGATCAAACATCTAATTCGGTTCTTGAGTCACGGTCCTCCCTTTCTTCGCAAGGCCTCCTTCATCAGTTGTCTCAACGACCTCTTCCTCCATCAAAGAGTTCCATGACTCGGGTTACCTCTAGTCACTCATCCAATTTGACTCCTACATCGCAACTTAACAGATGGCTATGTGATCCTAATTTCCAACCTACATTACGTCATCTTCTAGAAAAATGACATAGGTCCAAATCTAAATCATGCATTCATGAGATGTTTTCTCTAATCCTACTTCCTCTCTTGAGTCATCTTCTTGACAATCAGTCTTCCATCCTTATCAGACCTATTTCTTCTATTCAACCTTCTATGACTAAAGAAAAACAACCTCCACCGATTGATTTATCTCGGGATAAAGAAACAATCAGAATACGATGATATCACTTTAGAGGATTGTAAACAAGGATTATTTCTTGAACTTGATACGCTTGCATATTGGGGAAAAGAAGTTGATCCTTTTCAACATAACATCGATGAGGAGCCTAAGTTCATAGAACTTGATATTTCTTCTATTCCATATTCACCTTCTTCTGATCATGATGAGATGTCGGGGTCTGGCATTGAGCCATGGCCTATCTTCTCATTGCCAAATCATTCATTATATATCATCATTCCTCAATCAAAATCTCACCTTGGGTCACCACTGAGTAGCTCATTGTCTTATCCTATACTTGGGCCACCCTTGGGTAGTCCTCCATTTTCTACTTATGGGTCACCTCTTGGTATCCCATTACCTTCTATTCTTGGGCCATGTCCTAGTAGCCCTTCATCCTCTTCTATCTATGGGATGCCTCCGAGTAGTCCCTCCTCATCTATACTTGGGCCACACCCTAGTAGCCCTTCATCATATTCTTCTATTCTCGGGCCATGTCCTCATAGCCCAATTTCTTCCATCTTAGGGCTGTATTCTAGCAACCCTTCATCACCTTCTATCAGTGTCTCACCTCTTGGTAGCCCATCCTCTTCAATTCTTGGACCGTATCCTTTGCATTTATCATATATTTCTCCTATCAATGGTTATATCAAGCCCGCGGTCATTTCTTGCATCACTTCTAAATGTCCACGTTCACTTTCTTCCCCTTCTCGGGATCAAACAAGTCACGTGTTAAATTATAAAAAACCCAAACAGGTTCATTATCAAGCTCAAGTCAAAATTTCCAAGAGCTCCAAAGCTCCCAACAACTCCACCGGTCTTAGGGTTAAAAATCAAGCGCGATTCAAAATTTTACATCAATGCAACCATCAAGTATAGCTCAAAGTGCATAAACCTATGAATCGAAACTAAAGCTCCCATATGAACAATTCTCATTTCAAGATAAATCACAATCTTTTGTTGAGTATGAGCTCACCACGATCATCGACATGGGAGATAACATGACTCTTGATAAACAATCACGCTTAGTCTCCCTTATTAAGGAAGTTGCAAACATCATTGTTGGATCTTACCATACAGAGTGACTTTTTTGGTCCCACCTTTCCAAAAACTATCAAAAATCTAAAAATCAAAACAATTCAAAAATACAAAAACATGAGAAAACATTTCAAATAAAAATCAAAGGTTCAAAGATCAAACATTGCAATCAGGTATTACGTACACATGGATGTTATTTCTTCCCTTTCTTGCTCTTCTTCTACAAGTCTTCCTACCATTTTCATCCCTTCGGTGATATCCTGGTTAGCCTATTCACATGCATTTTGCGATATTTATCTCTATGGTATCTGTTTGACCCTGGTCTTTTATCACCTTGGTAAATTAAAGAATGACTAACCTCTTAGAGATCCTATCACATTCGACATCTAATAAACTTGTTACCAAGAAATTTTGGATATATTTGTTGACACTAGCCAATGTCTTCATCACAATCAATTCCACCTCCTTCCACTAAGCCATTTGTGGTTCATAACCCCTTGTCAAACAAGAGAGCTGAAATAAGTTTTCAGAAAGCAAAAGAATTAAAATCAATCAAAATTCAAAAGCTAAAAGCTATAAAGAAAAAGAAAATTGATATATAACTCTCTCTTGGGGTATTTCTAATAATCTCTATTAGGGCTATGGATGCCTGACTAACAGTAGAGCAATGTTGAGATTAGAATCAAATGCATCTTCGTCTTTATGGACACCTGGCTGGTAGTGGAGAAATTTATGGCTATCCTTCCACCCTCCATTCACAAATCACCTTTCAAAATCAATCATTCCTACACATTGGCTAGTGTGTCTTCACTTGTTATCTATTAAATCTTCCCTTCAAGAGGTAATCTAATTCCACATTCACACACTGGATCTCTATGAGTATGTAGGATTAGTATGTTACCAAGTGTCTTTTTTTTTTGGACCTTGTTCAGACATTTACTCTAGTCTGTATCTCGTCTCAAGATTTTTGCTTTTGGCTAATCACTTGTTTCATCACGAGGCTTCTAATCTACATTCATGTCTTTCACATCATTCTTCTGCTTCATTCAGGAAATCCATGTGTATAATATTTCCTTTTTTCCATGTTTTGGACACCTTTTTCCCCTTTCACAAAATCCAATCTTCTCCTTCCTTTCTATCATGTGCTTTTAGGCCAACTTACGCTGGGGGCATCCTTGCTTCTTCTTAGCACTTCATTGGTTTACGTTCATCATCATGTTGAACCTATCCATAATGGCCTTGGGTCCCGCTTCTATCCGTGAAGAGTTTGCCTTTGAATACTCCCACCTAATCGTTGGGGCATTTTCACATCTTCACCTTTCTCGCATGCGCATGGCTTTTTCCTTGTACATCCGTCTATCACTGGGGCATCCATGCTTCTTTGTCTTCCTGTACATAGTTTTAGAAAACTTTAAAAATCATTAAAAACATTCAAATATGTTATAAAATCACAAAAACATTCAAATATGTTTCAAGAAACATCAAAAACAATATAAATCATCTTACAAAATGTCGCTCTTTGGTTCTCACCTATTCATGTGCGCGACTCGCGGATCACCCTGATCTACAATCACTTACAAAAGCTAGGATTTTTACTTCATCTATACTACGGGGCACAACGAGTTGCTGCATCTTTGTTTCTTAGTACACATTGCTTTTCCATTAGACCGAAGTGTCCTCCATTATTCCCCTCGCATGTATCTTTGCTTGGGGCACCGTCATTAACCCTTGTCGTTGATTCGAATAGGTTGGAACTGAAGCTTGATAACAAAAACATTGCATTATGTTTCTATGTTAGGTTACCTTTTTTACTTTCTCATATTGCATTGCATTTTGTATGTTGCATGGAGTTAGTGTTTTTTTTTGTAATAGACATTTGTTCGTATATGGATTTTCATGTCATGCTACACTTTTTTCATTCTTTTTAATAAGGACCGATGACAAATATCTCTAATAATATGATGAAAAATAAAGTTGTTTAAAAGGAACTGGATGGATGTTAGCTCATTCCCCCTTCCTCATACTCCTTTTCTTCTATATCTTGTTTCTTTTCTTCTTCATCACACTATTATTTCTTCTGTTCTCTTTCTATCATCTTTTCGATTGTCAATCGAGTTCTTCTATCACCCCATCGACAATCAAGGGGGCATCCTCCATTCTACTCATTTTTCTTCTATCCCTTCAAAATTTTCTACTTGTTTATGCTTGTCTACTTTCTTTGAAGTGACGTTGCTTACGCCACCCCAAAGAGGGGCAAATGTAGACACCTAAAATATGCTTACACTTAGCATTTCATCCAATTCAACCGATTGATGACATTTTGTTAATCAACCCTTCTTCGCTCCATTCTTGGATGCCCATTTACGACACCTTCTTGGTCATATTCCTCCTATAAATCATCTAATTTGGTTAATATCTCTCTTATTAGCTAAACATTCCTCCTTTCGACCATTCAGAATCTCCCTAGTTCTCTCTAGACCACTTCTATTGGCTTCCTAGGCTATCTATCAGTCACAATTGGTTATCCAGACCCCTCCTAACTCTCAATGAGTCTCTAATCACTTGCTAATCAATTTTAACTAGCCTAAACCCTAGTTAACTAGCCTAAACCAATCTTAACTAAGCCTAAAGCATGTTTATCCTAATCTAATCTAAAAGATCTTTAGTCCCACATGCACCCAAATTCCAAATTCTCCCAAGTGGAAAACTATAAATAGAAGGGTCACCCCTCCCATTCAGACTTACAACTTTACTCTCAAACACTTTGGAAAGGCATTAGAAACCATTTTTGATAGCTTTAAGCTATAGAACATTTGGATCTTGGCCATACTCCATTGTTAAGAGCTCCCCCATCTTGCATCCATCCACCTCCATTGAAGAAAACAACTAATCACATAATTTGATTGCTTAGAATCTAACTAGGTTCACATTTTATTAAGCTTTCATAGAGTAGAGAGTAGTATACATGTTAGTTTTTATGTTTTTGTCAAAGTTTTAATGTTTTCATGTTAGTTTCTCTTGTTTATCTCTAATCGATGGTGCATGGTTGAGTTAGGAAAGCTTTGAGGTTCTTTAACCTCACTCCATAGCTTTTGCAACTTTCCATTACACATAGATGCCTCATGTTGTGTCATGGTAGACTACTCTCCTGATGTTAGTTCCCTATTCTCTCCCAAAAATTGTACATCCATATCAACAATAATTTCATCCCTAGAAGTTGCATCTTGTGCCATCTCTGTTGTCTTTTCAACTACATATTTCCTTGTTTGACATGGTTCATCATCCTTAATGGCCTTGACATTATGGGAAGAATATTATTTTACTAATATATATGTATTTATACCTTTTTCTTGAGTAACTCTGGCTTGTTTGAATTTGAAACCACTTGATATGTAGAAGAAAATTCTAATGCTTGAATTCTGATTTCACTGATTGACACATGAATAATATTTTCCATTTCTTCATTTATTTGATGATTATTTGCATGTTTTGCTATTTTTTCATCAATAGATATATCAAATTCATCCAATTTGGAGAATTCCTCACCAGTATCAACATTTATTATCTCTACTTGAGCCTTTGATGACTCCCACAATTGTTCAAACAAGGGTATATTCACATCCTTAGCTATCAGAGTTTCAGATGTTTTTATACCTTGATCCAAGATTTCACTATATATTGGATTAAATGAGATATTTCTTTGGGTCATTTTCTCTATAGTGTTCCCCATTGTTAATCCTTTCGAAGGTAAAGGTGAGAATAAAGGTATTGATTTCCCAAACTATGGCATTGATGTTGTATGTCGCACTTTGAGACAAATCACATCTTTCCTATTTTGGGGTCAATCACTACATCCATTCGCGTATGTTTCTTGGGTGTATGAGAACATTCTCTCACCGAGATTGGTTTGTATACAATTTTGTGTTCTTATGTGCCCTTTCAATTTTTTTAAGGGTTTTTGTTGCTCTTCATTCTTCTTTATATGACTTATATTGTGAATGGCCACTTGTTATGGCCCCACTCATCAATTTATCAACACTATGGGGTTTTGGCAAAGTACTTAAAGGAACCATATGAGATGCCATACCCTTCCCTTTTTCTTAAAGTTGTAATGCAAAGGTGATAGGAGCATTCTCCATAGATTTTAGAAGCATTTCCTTAGTCTTCTACCTTAGAGTAGATATAGAAGTACCAGTCCCACTAGTGGCCAAAGTCCATTCATCTATAAGTTTTGAAGTAGGCCTTTTTGAAGGAAATTGAGGAGATTTTCCTCCTAAGGGATCCATTTTTTCATCCCCTTCTTTCAGGGAGGAATGTCATCTTTCAAATTTCCCAAATCCCTGAAGTTATTGAAAATTCTTGTGTTTTGAACTCATAAGTCAATGTTCTTTAGAGCTAACTAGATATTTTCTCTTCTCATTACATCAGTTATCTGATTATATGAATCATCTAATTCCTCTTCATTCCAGTCTAAAGGGGCTATAGGTTGTCCCTCCACCCTTTGATCAAGATAATACTTACTCAATGTATCTGGATCATCCACAATTCCCTTAGGAATAACAACAATCTTGAAATCTATAATTTGGGAAATGGTCATTCTAGAGAAGTCTCTCAACTTGACCTCTTCCCGTCTATGCAATTTATCCAATAGTCCTCAAATTGAGGCTCATGTTTGAAAGTATTTGTAATATTGTTGAACACCCATCGATATCATAGTCGGCCCTTGCCTCAAAACTTCTCCATCCCGAACCTTTTCATCTCATATCCAATTAACCTAGCTTTTATAATTGAAGGAAAGGGTCTATTTCAATCGATGGGGAACTTAATGTTTATCTTGTGCTTCCTAAAAATTAATTTGTGAACCGGTGTCAATTGCCTCATCGATTCACACAAGGCCATTTTATCATCTAAGTATCTAGGAAATTTACATGGTTTACCTTCAAAACCACTAACCCTGATATATGTAAATTTCTTGTACTGAATGAAATAGCATCCGTATTCCATGATCACTTGTCTAGCCTCCTCAAAGATCCTTTACTACTCCCATTCTAGTTTGAATAAACATATAATTGGTGCAAAGAAGTAATCATTAACCAATCTTACATTTCTCTAATTAACCAACTATAATTGGGGGAAAATCTCATGCATTTGGCATTCTTTAAAGTCAACACGTGGAAAGAGGCCAAGGAAATGCCTATGTCCTATGATATTATAAATCAAATAGGTCATCATGTAAAATTCCAATTTTGAAGTATCACCCATCTCTATTTTTGTTTCCAATGCAACCATGTGACTATGAAGTGCCTCCACAATGAAAATTTCCCAGAAATTTATCCCTTTCCTTTCCAAAACTATCCACATATAAGTGCATATCCATTCGTTGAACTCATTTGTGGTTTCCAATCTAGCCATTTGACTTAACAATATAATAATATCCTCTGCTTCTTCAACAAATTGTTCCCTAACCAATCTTTTAGGGATTCGAGTGGTTGCCTTTTTCTCTATTAAGATCCATTTAGTATTTATGAGCCTAGCATAATCCTTTTTATTTTCCTCATAATCTTGTAAGGCTAAATTAACACCCAAGGTTATTTGACTTCTTATTTTAGGCAACTTGAGAAATATTCTGATAGATGTAGGTGTCAAAGTCAACACTACATCACCACTTCCATCTAGTACTTCCCTCTTCTCTGGGTCGTAATTCATAGCGCAAAGCCATACTAATTTTGGGAAATGTACTAAAGGTGGAAGAGCACCAGCTAAAGCGATATGACTATCTTGAATTACTTTCATAGATTCTCTCTTTTTAGGGCTATTCAATCTTTGAAGAAAATATTTTAAGTTGACATTCATTAAGTTTGTGTTTGTGATTTTATCCAAATCACTAGTGATTCTAGACACAATCGAAAATTTAGATGACATGGTTTTCATCTTAAAAACCCTATATTTTCTTCCAATTTCCTTTCTAATAAAATAAAAGTATAGGAGTTCCTTAGTTCTTACTAATTTTCTTGTGAGTGCCTGAGAAATTCAACTTTAATTCAAAATCTTTTTGATCTCTAGTCTCTAATTCGAGCTCCACAATCAATTTCACGATGTTCCTTAATGAAAATTACTAACAATGGCATTCATATCTAAACAAATGACAAAAAAGGATCAAAGCATTCAAAAAATTTAAAAATTTTCCTTGATTTGTGTGAGAACGCATTGATGACATGAGAAATTAATGTGTTGCATCATGGCTTTCCACTTCACTTTTCTCAATTTTTAAATGTGAGTAGTTCACGTGGAAAATCATTATGCAAATGCGGACTCGGGAAACTCTTTTCACTTTTGCTTCATGTTATAAACACATGCATACTTAAGCTGTTTGACTTGATTGCCAACTTTTGAATTTCATCCGAGCTTGACACATGGTCATATACGAAGCTGTGGTAGAGTCATGGGCCTTTTCGAAACATTGTTCTCTTTTTCAATTGAGCCCAAAAATACCAATTTTCTCCAATGATCTACTTCCACTCTACTTGCATAATAAAAATCCACATGTCCTTTGTGGGCCTCGGGGATTCTTTTAGCCTTTATAAATTATTACCTTGGTGTATAGAAATACAACTATGCCCACGATTCCCCACATCCAACCTATTTGTGACAAGTTTACTTCCTCGGAGGCGAGTAAATTTTTGTTTGTACATCTTACGTCTACAAATATTCAAAGGAATATTCATCGAGCCTTGGGGCCTAAGTTGCACATTATGAAATTGATAAAATGTTATAAGTTTACAACTTAAACCCACCATACCGAAACCAACTTGAACATGCCACGTATCATCGGGCGGCGAAACCAAATACAATTTTTTAATATGATCAAGGAATAATACACATAAGTAATTTTTCATATTTAAACCTGATTCATGATCAATTTTTTGCAAGGGTTTTCAAAAAAAACATGCCTAACATGATCCTCAACCAGAAAAGAGGAAAAATGACCTACACACGGGAATCTCAAATGCATTTAATCATGACTATAACTTTCAAATTTTCACCTCTCATCGGGAAGAAGAAAACATAACAATTTTTTAAGGCATTATCAAAGAAAAAAGGGGTGAGATTATTTTGAGCACCAACCGATGGAACAATGGAGTCACCGGATGTGCTTGAAAATTTCCTCCAAAGGATAGATATTACCAAGAACACATAAAACTTGGCAATATGAAGTTTTAAAGAGCTTCAAACTTGTCCCACAAGGCATGCCAAAACTATTGGAAGTGAAGGCATTGAGGTGGATAGGATGTACACCCATGAAATGTATAGCTTTCAATACTTGTCCCATAGGGTGTGCCAAAACAATTGGAGCTCAAAATTACACCCCCTTGCCACGATTCATAAACAACTCGGGGACTTTGAGGAAACATGGGATTGTCTCCAAGTTATGGGACTTTGTTGCTTGAGACAAACCTTTGAAGAAGGCTGAATTTCTCTACCTATTCCTACTACTGCAACTACTCCTAATGCTAAAATAAAATCCTAACCTAAACATGCCAAGGGAACAAGGATAAAAGGAGATATTTAAAGGGAAATCCTAAGCTAAAAGTGCAGCGATAACACTAGTAAAAGGGTGACAGACATTGAACACAATCAAAATGGAGCCTGCAAATGAAAAAAATATGAACAATCCATTGCAAGAGTAAAAGGAAGGCAAGACTACAAATAAAAACAAGCTAGGGTAGACAAAACATGCCACAAAACAAATTTTTATTGCTTAAAATATGCACAGTCCATTACAATTAAAACAGAAGGAAAGAAACATTTACAGAGGAAAAAATGAAGGCTTGAATTTCATAGATGCTTGGGAGACCATTTTGACATGGTTCCTTTATAGATTAGAATGTCCATCATCTCTTTCAAAATGAAAGGTTTTACAATATATAGCTCGAATGAAAGAGAAAGAAGAAAGAGAAGAGGGAAAGAGAGAAACACGTGTTCTAAACTTTTAACCACCTAAAATATATAATGAATTTACCTTTAAATAATATGAGAACTCTACAAATCCATTACTCTGTCTATTTCATCATGTAGAAGGAAATGGAGCCATATTTCACCATTTTTGGTGGTTGAGCTACCTGATTTGATCAATTGCATACCCAAACTTCTCTTCTCTAACTTTTAAATCCATGTTTGCCATTATGACCCACAAAAAGCCACTAAAATTAGATTTTGATGATGTCAAATTGAAGGGCTTGAGGAGATATTTCCAATGATATAAATGTTTTCTGATTTGGAGCGTTGGATAAAAAGATATGATAATTTGAAGTTTTCTTATCGAGAAGAACATGAATTTGACATGTGGTAGCTCTTGATTAGCTCAGATATCAGGCTTTTCCAACATGTACTTGCTTCACATTTTTGAATTTTCATTCCCTCATTGGCTCAGTTTTGGGATCTTACTTCCCTTCCTACCAACCGCCCATGCCCTTTACCTTTTAAGGTTGCCTTTATGAAAATTGGGCAATAAAATTTTCCACATTCCTTGAGAATGTCAAATTGTCCTTTTCTTTTCTCGGACCACGGGACATGTGGACCAATGAGATGGCCCCATGCCTCCTTCATTTTATACCTTGTCGTCGGACTCCTCGAAGTGTGAGCCAATAAGAAAAATTACGTTTCTTAACAATTTATCATTTTATGTAGCCTCCAACCGAAAAATTGTAAAATGCGATCTAATGAGAAGGCTCTATGCACATCACGTGTCAATCCTTTTGATAACCTACCTCTAACATCCGTAAACCATTGGCCAATGAGGAAGACCCATCCCTTTATGTGTTGTCATACTTTTGATAGTCTCATCGACACTTTTGAAGTGTGAGCCAATGAGTAAGATCCATGCACTTCGCATGCCGGTATTTTCTTTAAACTCGTTCGACACTTGTGAAAGGAGAACCAATGGGAAGATTCCACGTGCCATACTTTTTGAGAACCTATCGAATTTCCTTAAGCCTTCACGTTTGTCAAAATTGTGAAAGGTGAACCAATAGGGTGGCACCACGTAGCTCTTCGCATTGCAATTTCTAAGTCTGAGGGACTTAAAAAATTTATGGCTTTGAAGTTGACCATCACCTATCCCTTTGACCTTGTCTCGACTTGTTAGACCTCACAAAATATGAACTATGATTAACTCCAAGGACATGAAGTCTGGATGAGCCAATTTCCTTAGGAATTTCTAGAATGCCAAAATTTAGCCTACCTCCAGGTCATTAATATGTCGCCACGTGGCCCCTATGCTTTCCTTTATACTATGTATTTTAATCTTTTCTACACAAAACTAACCCTTTGACCTTTGTTTCATGGGTTTCCATTTTCTTTTTCCTGTGGATTTTTAATAGGAACCCATCAATGCTTTAAGACTTAGTCTCCCATGGGTTTTTGAATGTCAATGGCTAGTGCTTTTGGGAAATGTAATTTGATAGCCATTTGAATGTCACATACCTACAAAAATGGCTAAGTCCATTTTTAATAAGTTATTCCAAATTTACTTGGGGGTGAGTTTTGGATAACAAGAATGTCAAGTAACACCTTCCTAGTTTCATATCTACATAAAATTATAATATAAAGTGTGAATATTTAGTGTGAATCTCTTTTTATCCTTTTCTAATAATACCCTTGTTAGGAATAAAACTTATCTTAATTCATCATTAGTTAATATTTGAATAAATGTAATAAGTTAAAGTATTTAATTAAATAATTTAAAATTATGTCAATAGGTATTAGTTATCCTTATTTGTTTGTGGGATCATGTTCTATCTTACATATTTTGTTCACAGATGATTTCCATTAGGGGCAATAGGAGCAGTTAGGGGCAATGCCATTTCTGCATATTTTCTCAGAATAGATGATTTGTTTCCAAATATTGTGGATGAGAAAGAATTTGCCCAATATCTATAAATATTGCAGCTCTCTCATTTGTCTATAATGCTTGATTTTGATATTAATAAAATACACAAGAACCATCTTGTTTTTATGTAAAGCTTTTGTGTCAAATATTGTTTTCAAGTATTCATTATCAAGAACCCCATTGTAGAGAGACAAAATAATTGTTATTGGTCCACTCTTTATTTTCAAACATCAAATGGGTAAGTGCAGGAAGTTGATGGACAAATATAGGGTCATCCGTGGACATCATATTGCAAATAACAACATAATATCAACTTGTAGGGATTATTAGCAATACATACACTCAAAATTAGACAAAATTATATTAATATGAATTGTAGCATCCAAAATCTAGTTTCTAAAATACTAATTTTTGTAAAAATGGACAATATTAGCTATATTAAACACTCAAAATTCAATGAATTGGTATTTTTTTAAAAATGCCGATAAGATTATAGTCCGTTTGCCCACAATTTGGATGACCAAAAATTGATATATATTTTTTTCCTTTGGTGAGAAGTTATATGCCACTATCTATCTTGGAATGAATTTTATTTTATATTTTTTTGAGTAATATTTTATTTTTATGATTTTTTCCGTGAAAGTGGTATGAAAACATAAAGAAAACAAAGCACTTTCCGTTTGCCCGCCATAACTTAATCAAAAAATATTGAAATCAATTTTTTTTTTTTTTTGAACATGTATATAATTTCACCACAGTTGGGATGGTATAACTTTTATCACATTCTAATAAGTGAAACAAATTTTTCAGTCTTAAACGTAGACATAAACATTCATAGGAAAAAGTGTCTTAAAGACCTACTATTAGTAAAAAATTATAAAATGATATTTATCCTCTTCTATTCACTTTAAAATCAGTATTTCTACAAAGCTAATAGTCTCCCCTACGCAATGGTACCATTTTTATGACATAGTTTTTACTTTTCGGCATGGTTCAAGTCCACAGAAGACTAAATTTGATGTTTTGTTGTTTTTAATGTAAAATTCAGGATTTGATGTCCACTTAATTATCCCCCAACTTGGTGCACTTACTCAAATTACCCTTGTTTTATACAACAAGATTGGTAGAATCTTTGCAAATAAATTTCAATGATATGTTAACTTACTACGGGAATCATATTAAGTAATGCTAATAATTATTGTGCAAACCCATGTGACTAACATGAATTAAACCATTCATGTCAATCATTACAAAGATAACACACAATGGAGGGTTACCATCTATTTCCAATTAAAATCCATAGTCGAGACCTCTCCAAGGTAGATAATGAAGAGAAAACACTACAACCAGAAACTTATCACTCATAATTTTAGATTAAAACCTATGGAAACCCCTATAATTAGTGTGGAAATAATATTTTAATGTTAACATATTACAAGTAGAGAAGTTTACAAAAGTGAATCATGAAAATGTTTGACATGTACCTTCTATAGGATTTGTGTAGATCTTTTGATTAAGAGGAGATATTAGGAGTACATCTAAATCAATACAATAAATATAGAAAAAATAATACTAAAAAATACTTTCTCGAATCCCGATTCAAGGTCCCTAGTGTTATATAATCTTAATTACTATCTTTTGTGGTGATCACCATTGAGTAGAGGATAACATGCCCAATTTTTAAAATGATAATCAACTTAAGAAAAAAAAATATTCTGAAGGATCATAGAGATAAACTTTTACACTCTTCAATTTTCATTATCTCCTACACAATGACCCATTGAATACTTCTTAGTATCAAGTATGTAGTGTCGGTGAACTTCAATATATATAGTTATCCAAGATCTATGAAACTATAACCTAAAATTGAAGCAACCCTAACATTACATGATTATTCATCCAATAGATAAATTTCACTATTACAAATCTTATTATTTAACTTTAAATAAGAATAAATATTATACAATTTTCAATGACTATTCATGATATAAAAATATTTTTAATGTTACTTATATAAGTATCTTGTAAGACCAAAAATAGGGGGAAATTATGACCATTTACACCTCTTAAAATAAGGGTCTCAATCTCAACACCAATGTTTCTCAATTTTAGGATCTAAAAAATGAAGACTATTGATTGCAATATCACTTATTGACCACATTGTTAATTTTCGACACAAGAAGAAAATAAGACATAGTCACCACTACATTTATTCTCACAAAGTTTAATTATTTCTACTCTCTCTGTGCTTAAGGGATCATGAAGAGTTTCAATACATGAAAATTAATTAGTGAATCTAATTACACAATCTATAGGACAAGAGATTAGATCATATTAATCCCTAATTTATTTATCTATGTCCATAAGTGATAACAAAAATATATATCAATAGTTCCTCATACTAAAAAAATAAACATTCAAAGATTAAAGGTCATGACACAACACATACGGGCTCATAAAGACAATATATAAATAAGAAACACAATAATAGTTGTATGACCATAATCTATACACCTAATTTTTAACTTTCCATATTTCATACATGTTACTAACAATTTTATTTGTGCGAGAAAAGGGTAGTTGATTCATCTATTTGTTGAGCAGTGCATTAGGGGCTTGCCATGAATGGGGAATGATTATTCATGTAATCAGTATGGGTTAGATAAAGTACATAGAGAAAGTATCACTATGTTGTCCCAACCTTAGTCATCCTTATATTAGTTATCATTGTCACTTTATGTATCACACACATTACACACCCGACACCTTTATTGAATCTCATTACTTGGCCCTTTTTCATCCATCTACATGATCTATGAAACTTATTTTCACTTTGCATGATACATCACCATCCTTAGCCAATTCCATTGGACATGAGCGATGGTGTTGGTGTAAGGTTTTCCCTAGCCAAAACCATCACCCATGGTAAATGGCGTCATATATATATTTTCCACACTTTGAAATTCATGAAAAAAAGAATCCCAAATATTAGAAACTACCATCTTCTCTTCTCTTTTGCATAAAATTAGCATCTTATCACTTAGATCTTGGTTCATATTGCACTTGGATTGGATTGGACACTCTTCTTCTTTGTTATATTTCTTACACTATTAGGTCATCTATAGGTAGTCTAGGACATGAATGGTGTCCCCCTTCTCCACATAATAATGATTCTCTCTTAATGTGTTGTTTCTCTGGATAGATAGATGCATTAGTTAACACCCTACAGTACAGGTGTAAGTGCTCTATATATCTTTTTCATTTTGAATAGATTAGTTCATTTTACTTCCTATTGCTCTATGTTAGGTTAGTGTTACATGTAAATTGATGCTATTTAGAATAGTTATCTTATTTTATCAACTCCTCATCTTCTCTTTCCATTAATTTTAGTTACATTGTGTGTTTGCTTGCCTCATTTATTATTGATCCATACCTCTTCTCATCAATTGAGGGATATATTAATAGAGTAATCTCCTCTATCTCGACAATGATCCTTGGAAATTGTTATGTCAAAAAAGTAGGTCCCTAGGATTTACACATTACAAAACCCTATTTTCTACTAACATGGGATTGTATCAAGGTGTGGGACCCTTGTAATTGAGACAAACCTCCAGAGAATGTTGGTTATTCTACCTATTCCTAATTCTAAAACTACTACTAAAAGGTAAATGTAACTATTCTAATATTAACATACGATTTCCAAGTGACTAAGGAAAAGAGAGATGCATGAAATTAAAGTCCTAATTTAAGGGAGGTGATAACACCAAGAACAAGGGAAGATATATTCCTAGTGAGTGAAAATAGGAAGAAAAAAAAGTAGAAGAGGGAAGATAGAGGTGCCATAGTCCAAAACAACATTTAAATCTCCATTTTCATGGAGCACAACAAATTTGAGTCTTGCAAGAAGAACAAAGTATGCACAATATACCTAAAAATGCAATGAAAAGAAAGAAATGAAATATAACTTGAGCTAGGGTAGGAAAAGCCACAAAACACAATTTTATTGCTTAAAAGTATGCATAATCTATTATAAAGTAGAAAAAGGCAAGAATCCTTCGCAGAATGCTCAAATCCGAGGCATGTAACTCACAAAAGCTCTAGAAAAAAATTGATAGAGTTCCTTTTCATTTCATATTGTCTCTCCCTTCAAATGAGGGGTATATTATATTATATAAAGAAATAACCTTGAAATTACCTCACCAACTGACAACTTGCATTAAATTTTTTAAAAAGAGGTATGGGAAGCCATAAAATCCATTTCTTGAGGGTAATTTTCTGGAAGAAGAAGACATGGAAACCATACTTCATTAAAAATGGTCTTTGAGCCATATTTTCACCCACATACATCATCTAATCCAAGGTCCATCTTTGATATTCTTGTAGTAGTCACCGGTAACAACATTTTTGTTGTCGGGACGGTGACATTTTTACATTATGTCGACCAAGAATAATTTAGTCGGAAGGTGTTGTTGGTTGGTAACGTGTTGGTCCATGTGTTGTCAATGGTGGCGTTTTCATGTTGTCACCAAAAACCACTTTGTACATGTTGTTATCGAGTTGGTTTCTATTGTCAGACAGTAATACCATTCATGTTACAAGCCGCGTAATGGTTGTACATGCATCGTGGATTGTTGGGCAGCACTATTCCTCCTACAGTTAGTAACACCATTTTTTTACCAAGTGGTAATGATCGTACGTGTTTTTATCCAAAGAATGGTTGTAAGTGTTATTGGTAGGTAACATCTCTTTTTCCTATTGGTAACACTTCCTACTAGCTATAGGAAAATGACTCAGCCCTTTTATGTGGCTTGTCATATCATCGTGAAGATTATAAAGCATTGTTTCCCATCTATTGCTAATGTTATAACATGTTAAGTTGTCCATTTCACATGGGTGCAAAATATGGATAAAAATTGGTGACTCGCTGGGTGATCTACTAGCTAGATCTAAAATACCAGTGACCATGGAGGATCCGTTTGGCATAGAGTCATTTTGATTGTTGAAACTAGTCGGACACGTATGGATTTATCCTAAAAACTTTGAACACCACTGGATCATGTCATTTCTTTAAACCTTGGGATTGAATGTTTCATCATAAGACCCTTCCTAAAACTGGAAAGTGCAAGAGTAACAAGGCACAACTATATAAAAATATGAAAAATCATACACATTCCAAATGGAATATGCAGAGAGTTCACAAACACTTATTACAAAAGCAAACCTAAACTATAACAAATAAATGTGTTACAAGTACTTGGAGGAATCATAAATCCTAAACTAATATGTACAAGGAATATACTTTACTTTAGTAACAATGCTTGAGATATATTCTATTGATTGGAATATGTAATTATTCTCTGCCTAACAACCGATAATTGGAAATAATTTCTTTCCTTGCATCTTGAAATCATATAAGGGCCACTCCATATTGCATAAAAATTGGAGTGTCTTCCTAGTTTGGCTCTTTCTACATCCCATTTCAAGACCAAGTCCCCTTCTTTGAAGATTCTATTTTTTGCCTTCCTATCAAATCTCATCTTGATTTAAGCTTGGTATTTCCCTATTATTTCTATGGCCCTTTTCCTTAGCTCCTCTAGCTCCATGAGCTCTGCATACCTGACTTACATGGCTTCAAACTCAAATAATTCCAACTACTTGATAAAATCCAATGTTGGTAACTCTAGGGATATTGGCAGCCTTGCTTCCCTGCCATAAACCAACCTAAAAGGAGAATAACCTGTTAACTTCTTAGGAATGATTCTATTATCCCAAAAGGCTGATTTCAAATTGGTGTTACGCATCCTCTGGTTCTCATCTAGAGTCCTCATTATAATCATTAACAAGTTCTTGTTGGTGGATTCTTCTTGGCCATTACCTTGAGGGTAATAATTAGAATATGTGCTCAAATATATCCTATTCTTAAAAACCCACTTAATGATATTAGTGCCAAGGAATGCTATGGAATTATCTAATATGATGGTAGATGGGACACCAAACCTAGTTACAATTCCGTCATAGAAATATAGTATGCTAGACTCATTTGCCTCCTTGAGTGCAAAAACTTCTGCCCACTTGGTGAAATAATTAGTTCATGTGAGAATCCACTTATGGCCTTGGTTTGAGTTTGGATTGATGACCCCAATGAAATCCATCTCCCATTGCATGAATGGCTCATTTACAGAAATGAGATGGAGTAGAATGGCTACTATCTTTTCTCTTGTTGTAATTAAGGTACACTCGTTACATTTCCTAATCCATGCATAACAATTATTAAATAGGTTAGGCCAATAATACCCTGCCTTCATAATTCTAAGTGTTATCACCCTTGGGGGAAAATGGCCCTAGTTTGAGTTTGGATTGATGACCCTAATGAAATCCATCTCCCATTGCATGAATGGCTCATTTACAGAAATGAGATGGAGTAGAATGGCTACTATCTTTTCTCTAGTTGTAATTAAGGTACACTCCTTACATTTCCTAATCCATGCATAACAATTATTAAAGAGGTTAGGCCAATAATACCCTGCCTTCATAATTCTAAGAGTTATCACCCTTGGGGAAAATGGCCAATCTGTTTCTCCATCATGAAACTCATGTAATACCTTCTCTATTTGATCTGTTTTGATGCATCTTAGGAGGATACCATTCACATCCCTTTTGAATAAAATATTATCAAAAACACATATGGTATACATTGTAGCCTGAAATACCTTCTTTTGGCCTTACTCAAACCTTGAGGACATTGACCTGTTTGGAGGAAGTGGAATATATCCTAAGTCTAGTAAGGATTGGGTGAGGCATTGGCTGATTTCTCTTGATCACCTTGGACCACAAAGATGGCTTCTTCATCTACATGATGAATTGAAGCTAGATGTTCACAAAACCCTTTTCCTCTAACTAAATTTGGTCATATTGACATCAATTTCATACTCCATGAACTTGGTTATCCATCCAGACCTTTTCTCATTAAGGTCCTTGTTTAAAAGAAAATATTTCGCACACGTATGTAAAACTAGCAAATGAATTCTATTATTTGACACTAGATTTTGAATTTCGTAAAATTCTAATCATAATAAGGACCTATTTTTTAATGAATGAATACCTCACCTCATAATCTTCAAGGCCCTAGCTAAAAATGTAATAGGATTCTCTATTACTTCTCGATTTAGTTGTACTAGTATGGCATATATTGCATTTGTGCCACCAAAAGCATATAGAGTGAAGTCCTTGAAAAAATTGGATTTATGAGGGTTGGTGCATGTGAAATGGCTCGCTTTATAGATTTAAAGATTTCCTTCCCTTCAAAAGTCCATTTTAAATCCATGTTCTTCTTTAGCATCAATTTTAGTGGCTTGAAAAGATTAGCAAAGTTAGGAACAAACCTCCTAACAAAATTGATTTTCCCCAAAAACTTTGGAGAGCCTTTTTGTGACTTTGCAATGGTAGAGCACGGATAACCTCAACTCTTTCTGGATCAATTTTTAGCCCCTCTTTAGACACAATGTGGCCTAAGATATTTCCTTCATGAGCTATGAATATACACTTCTTCGATTTAGAGACACTCTGAATCTCCTACATCTTTGGAACACTTGCCTGAGGTAGTTGAGTTGACTTGTTGCGTTCTTGGAAAACATTGTGATATCATCAAGATAGATAAGCACTATCTTTTTATCATCCCCTTGAACACCATGTCCATATACTTTTGGAATGTAGCTCTTTGATAACCTGGATGAGATCTTCCTATAAGCATATGTGCCCGGTTTGTGGACGAAGGTTGTTTTGAATTGATCTTCCTCTTTCACCATGATCTAGTTATAGCCCGAGTAGCCATCTAGAGTGATAACTTTTCTGATCCAACTACTACCTATAATATCTTCTCCAGGGATCAAGTGGATAATGATCCTTGAGAGAATATCTGTTTGAGTCTTAGAAATCTAAACACAACTTAATTTCTCCATTTCATTTCCTAACTTAAACTAGATTTTCTACCTGTTTGATTAGAAATATGATACTTGCCTCTATGAGATTGTTCAACTCCTTCTTCATGAGAGGCTCAATACAAGGATTGAATGGTCTTTGTTTCTATTTAATAAGCATAGCTTCCAGATCCAATTTAATAGTGTGTTCTACCAACTTTTATTGAATCCCTTCAATTCCTCGTAGGTCCAAGAAAATAAACTGGGAATTATTTGAAAATCTTAATGAAATCAGATTTATCTTGATGAGTACTTACTTTTCCAATTTAGAGAACCTTGCCTTCACCCACTGAAATTGACTCGAATATTCTTCTTTAACCGTGATGTTTGCTTTCTCTTTCGAAACTAATCATTGGGATTGAATATTGATTCAAGAGTCACTAGACCTTTGGCAACTTATTTGTTCTCAGTTGGACTACTTGATCACCATACTTGTTGTTCCAATTTGTCTTGATTTTTTGAAGAGAACTCAGCCTCTTCTCGAAGGAAGTTGAAAATTTGTTGGTCATTCTCAAATACTTTCCATCTTGTGACATTATCAAGTACAACAGTCTCACCACCATTCGATATGAGGCTAAATTTTTCTTCTCCCAATATCTTCAACAACATCAAATATTGTTACGATTGCAACAAGTTTGTCAACATCCTTGTTATGTTTCCTAGGAATGGACTCGGATGTTGATGGCATAAAAATCCTCCAATAGATCCCAAAATCTGTGTTTATAGTCTTTCAACAAATCATTTTTGGCTAAATTAAAACCTATGACCTAGTTCACTATCAATTCACTATCCCCAAAAACCTACTGATTTTTATATTCCTTTTTCTTGCCCATTGTAGTCCATGGATGAGTGATTCATACTCTGTTGCATTATTTAAATAAGAAAGAAGAGTATTATTTGATACCTTTAGGAGACAACATCATTGCTTCTCCTCCTGAACCATTCTTTCTCCTTGAACAATCAAAGAATAATTGCTAAATTCATTGTCATCTTCATCATTGTTGTCATGTAAATGTGTAACAAAGAAATTGACAATTTCCAAGCATGAAAACTATACCCCTGTGTCAAAAATTACAATTATTACCCTTCCAAGACACTTCGGGTCTACCCAGGAAGTATATTTACCTCCTAATGAATGTTAAATCAGTCCCCTATGTGATTTAGGAAATTTAATTCAAACTACTAGGTGATTTTAGGAGTTCATTGAAAAATGTAAACTTCGGGAAATTATGGGAAGGGTTATCACTTGCCTTCCTAGGATTGGAGCGACCCGTGGAGTAGAATAGATGATTCAAACTAGATAGGGAAGTGAATAATAGGCTTTGGAACATCATGGAAGTAATTTAGGAAGATTTAGGAAAGATTCAGATAAGTTGGGGCAGTTTCACCAAAATAAGGGTTCACAAGCCTAGGAAGTGCACAAGGTCAAAAGAGTTGCTAAGATTTGAGAGGTGATTCCGAGAGCTCTGGATGGAGTTAAGATCCAAAAAAACATAGTAAGAAAGCTAATTATAATCCCTACAATATGGTGAAATCATATTTTCACAACACTTTGGTGCAACATGTTTATAACTAGGTTTTTCCATGCACATCTAGTGAGCTAGATCAAAAATCGGATTTTTTAGGGATCAAATGGAGGAATCAAGACCTGAGACACCAACCATTGGATTCATAAGTCAATTTTAAGTCAATATAATATAAATTTTCATCAAAAAATTCCATCGAGAGCTCAAGTTATCATTTCAAGTTGCCCTCTAGGAGCGAGTTCGAGAGTTAGTCAATTTTTTAATAGGACACGTGTCAGCTCCAGGATCCTGGCACAATTTCATGTCCCTTACGTCCCTCAAGAAAATGGACATCAAGGTATAAAAATTCTCCCAGCCCCTATAAGCCCTCTGGATCCTCATACGACCTCTCGGACCGCCAATTCAACTCCCAGAGCTAGTGGAGCCTTCATCCCCTGTCGTTGGATCAAGTGCCAGGTGTGCCTTAAAATTTTATGTCCCTATCATCCATTTTTTATGAGGGACATAAAGGTATAAAAAATTTCCCAAACCCTAAGGAGACTCCTGGTCACCCATGTGACCCCTTCAAGAGTAGTTTTCTAGCCCCTAGGTGCTTGTCAAGCCTTCATTCTCAACCGTCAGATCAAGTGCCACATGTCATCACCTGGCGCATTGTGAAATTTGATGTCCCTCTCATAATTTTGTGCTGAGGGAAATCAAGGTATGAAAATGTGCCTAGCCCCTCCAAGAAGCCTCATGGTTCCTCATGTGACCAGCTTCCAACCCCTTAGTGCTTTAAAGTTGTTTTTTGCTCAAATCCCATGTCGTCGGATCTCCACCACGTGTTGCAACCAGCGCCATCTATAATTTGATGTCACTCACATACCTTAATTCTTAAGGTATATCAGGAAATGAAATTTCACCTCACTCCATGCTTTGAATTTTTTTGAATATTTAAAACCCCTCATGCTTCCTGCTTCTAACATCTAACCTTTCCATGCACAACCTGCTTTGTAACTTCCTCTGCAACTTCTTATCACACCCGACCATTAATGAATCTCAAACAATCCACCTCACAACAATAAAATATCCTATTCGATGATAGTGTGTGGGTCTCTAAATAAAAAATTGACCAAAGAAAGGAGAAAAATGAAGAACGAAGAAGAAGAAATAGAGAAATCCTTCATGACAACGAAATAGAAATTTGAAAAGATCTTGCAAATGGATGCATGGATTGATAAAAAAATTTGTTGTTTTTTCCTCTATAAAAAACCATAAAAAACACACCTTCAAACTCTCCTTCCACAACACAGAATGTTCACAATAAATAAATCCATTTCTTTGCACAACGAGAGAAAAACTCAATTTCTTGTCAAATCGGAAACCGAATCGAGGAGAAATTTCACCGGTGAGATAAAAAGAGAAAAAAATATCAAAAACATAAATTTCATCACAAACGGAGGATAACACCACACCTATAATTTTTGAGGTCCATTAATGGATGCCGAGTCTAGAAGCACTACCAGGTCAAAAAATTAAAATTTTAAAATCTCCTAAACTATTGATTGGTTGAGCACAAAATTTCAAAGGGTTGATATTGTGTAAAAAACCATATTGGAAAAATTTATTCCACATGAATCTGACTTGCAGAAGCCCACTTTCTAAAAATAGCAGGTCTTCTATATTGAGGAATGTTATTTTGGGAAAGTCATCAACAAGAGAACCTGTGAAGGAGACACTGAACACAAAGGATGCACTGCAGTTGAAGGTTCATCAGAATGAACATATTGGTTAAAATTTGAAACATACTAAAAATAGTAAGTGGTCCCACCAAAGCACCTACCAAATATAGAAAATTGATCCAAAAGGTGAGAGGAACACAAGGAGAAAGTGAAATCTAAGTCGCAACATCTAGTTGAGGTTCAAGGGAGTTGATTTTTCATACTTACTAAAAATAGTAAGTTGTTTTTTCGTGCTAAGGAACCATGAAGTACAAATGGAAAGGGAAGAAGATAGCGTATCCTTTCATTTCTGAGTAGGAGATAAAAATAGTGTAGTCTCTATCATCAGACTATATGGGAGTAAGTGACAAGAATATCTCAACAGTGTCTTTTGACACTCATTTCATGCTTCAATTACTATGCGCAAGGTGGAATTTTCTAGGAAATAAGGGATAAAATATGCGAGAATTGATCTGAAAATGGTACTTAATTTTTTTAAGTACTTAGAAAATTTCCAGATTTTGAAATTTATAGACTCAACATTGATCTTGAGTTAATTGGATCCAATTTTTAGGTGTCTTGAAACCCAAATCCTCAACTCTTCCAAAAAGACCAATTAATCCGATTTTTCAACTTTAAGTGAATCGCTTGAATCTAATACAAATCCATTTTACTTCACAGTTGATTTTTAATTATACACTCAAATTGACATTTGAATCTAAGATGATAAGTGTATTCAAATCTTGTTGTGGGTTATGGATACTGAAAGTTCCTTCAATCCATTTACTCCAGTTTTATCCTTATTTTATCAATTAATAAAATTAATCCAAAGATTAAATTCAATTGATAAAAAGCTTTTAAAAACTGAAATGCACAAATCCACAAAACAAGAAATTGATAACGGAGTTCACCCGAAGGCTACATCTCCGGATTCACAAAAAGTGAATCAATCCATTAAACATCCAATGAAGTACAATATCCCTTCAATCTTGACTTAACAGACCTTTAAACCTGCAAATGAGCTGATTCAAACCTCAAGGAATTCTGTAATTTACCATAATCATTCCCAAGTTCATCCGTGGCTCCTACAGTATTTCTTCTGTTTGTTCCCTGTGCAAATACGTTCAAAAAATGTCTACAAATTGAAATATACAAGACCTATACAAATAAGGTTTACATTTCTGGAAACTTTAGGAAATTATTAAAAACTTCCCTTTTTACTTCATGGTCTGATTCGGATCAGAAGTGGATGCAAAATACAGATCTCTGCTTGCCCCTCGTGCCTGTTCTGTGAAACTGTGATGGAAAAACGCCTACACAGAAAAATATATAGCACTTCATGCAACAAAAGTTACCTTTCTGGAAATATCTCAGAATTTTTAACAACTTTCATTTTTACACCAAGTCCTAATTCGAACCATAAGTGCCTCGAAAATTGTGATCTCTGCAAACTGGTCCTTGGCTGTCCCCCTTTCCAACCTACCAAAAGCTTCCCTTTAAATAGATGTGATCTCCTTCTCTATCACTTGCTACAAAGTGGCAGCTTGGTAAGGCTGATTACTATTTTGGAAAGGGTTCAAATCCCCCTTCCATAGGTTTAGGAGCCCAATTTAGCCATTGACCCCACGTTTGGTGGGAAAGAGATAAGATAAGCCTTAAAATAGCTTTTTTGGCCACAAAATCCTCCTTATACCATGGGATTTGAATTTATTCACATGGAATGGATTAAATAGATTTTTAAAATTATTATTTTAAAATCTAAATCCACTACAAACCTGCCAAGTGTCACGCCAATAATATGCCATTTGTCCACGTTAGAGTGTGCCACGTCATCATTTGACCGCAACTTTGACTATGCATATCTTTCGCATACGAACTCAGATTTGGTCCGTTCAAAATGCGTCGGAAAGCTTGCGATGAGCTCTATACCATGGAACTGATTTTGAAACATTACAGTACCATCAATTTTTTCTCATCACCAACTGCCACGTGTCACCTTGTCATTGGTCCACTGGTTGACCTATTGACCAGAGTTGACCCGTTTGGAGGCCCATCTTCGACCGGCGATAGAATTTGCATACGGACTCTGTTTCTAGAGTTCAGCATACCATCGGAAAGTTCTCAATAATCCCTTAGGAATGGTCCAATTTTAGGGAAGTTTAGGGAAAATTTTCATAGTGAAAAATCCTCCAGATCAAGAATGATCCCTCATAAAATCAGCAACAATTGAAACTAATATGCAAAAATATTACAGATCTCAAATAAAAGTGTAGAATAAAATAACACAACACACAAAGTGACAATATTTAATGTAGTTCATCCAATTTGGGCTACGTCCACTAAGAATCACTTGCTCAAATTTTATTACAAGTCACCGCTCTCTCAATACAATACCCATATCCTTTTGGAGCTATGCTCAACAAACTCTACTGAGTAATTCACAAACCAAATTCAAACTCATCTAAAATGTTACATAATACCTACCATATGCACAAAACCACATAAGTAGAAAACTACTTAAGTAGTTTTACAAAACCATGAGGCAAAACCATCCCATAAACCTATGGGTCAAAATCCCACCCATATGAGAAAAACATGTTTCCTTGTATATGGGCACAATTTTTTGAGGCCAATTTTTTTCTCGGGGTTGCACCTTGCAAGACAAGCGTGGAAAGTGTACATTACTCTTATTGTATAGTCTTTAGCACTTTCACACATGAAAACAAGATCCACAACCTAATAGAATTCACAATCGACACCGTCGGACTCAATCATTAGGATCATGTTTGAATTAGTTGAGCAAGCATGCAGAGTGTTTCAGAGAGTCAGGGCAAAAAAATTCCAAGGCTTCAGTCCTTTCATAATGGATCTTCATGAGTGATGCTCATGGTCACCAAATAAGTCATTCAACAGTGTCTTTAAAAACTTAGTTCACGATGTTCACATGTCATCCAAAGGAAGTTTCTCATGTGTGCAAGATTTCATAGATTTAGAGTTCATCACATTGGAGCATTTCATCAAGTCATTTAGAAGGATCAGTGGGCTTTATCAAATGCAGAATCTATCATCATTGACATCATCCTTCCTTCTTCTTCTTTCTGCTCTCTCTCCCTCTCTCTCTCTCTTCTCTCCCCCAACTTTCTCTCTCCTCAATATTCTAATCTTGCATTGGGGTTGTACTTTTTCATGTTTTAATGTTTCTAATGTAATAAGTCACCTTTATATTATAAAAAGGGACTTAATATTTTCCTAGGAAGGTAAAGATTCTTAAATCATGTTGAGACATACGAATATTCATTAGGGAGTATGTGAAGAGTCATTTATCTTCCTTTAAATTGTAAAGCCATTCCCATTTCAAAGGGTTGGTGATTGATTTTGTAAACTCAATAGTGTATTGTAATTTGAGAGAACAAAATAGATATCCATTTTCTTCCATTTCCCTTTTTCCCAATGTCTTCCATTCTCATACTATGTACAATTTCTACTTAAGCATAAATAAAAGAAGGAGTTTCAAGCCTTTTTTTTTTTGACTAAGGGGTTTATTGATACTTTGTGTTCATTAAAATCTAATTTGTCTTGTTGTTATTTGCATTATTTTTCTTCCTAATTTTAGTTCATGTGATGAAGTTTCTAACTAGTGTGTGTAGGAATATGATTTTTACTCGTAACATTATTTTCCCTAACTCATATTCTCATGTTAGGTTGTGGAGCCTATTTTCATGAGTGAAAGTGTTGAAGACCGTACATTAAGAGTCTTGTACACTTTTCATGTATCCTCGTTGAGGGTGCAACCAAAAAAATTATTTTTAGGCGTAAATTTTTTTGACCTCGGAAAAATGCACCCGACTTATCGGAAACATGCTTTTCTCATATGGGTGAGTTTTTGGACCCATAGGTTTATGGGACGGGTTTTTCCCATGGTTTTGATACCCACGGTTTTGTAAAACTGCTTAAGCAGTTGTCTATTTATATGGTCTTATGCATATGATAGATATACAAGCAAATGTATTGCAGATGTGTTTTAAATTCAGGTGTGAATTCTGTAGAGTTTGTTGAGCATAGCTCCAAACGGATCTAGGTACTGTATTGAGAGAGTGGAGGCTTGTAATAAAATATGAGCAAGTGATTCTTGGTGGACGTAGCCCAAATTGGGTGAATCACGTTAAATCTTGTCTATCGTGTTGTGTTATTTATTCTACACTTTTATTTGAGATCTGTATTATTTTCTACATATTAGTTTCTCTCTTTGTTGCGATTCATGTAAGGGATTATTCCACATATTTTATCCCTTATTTCCTAACAATTGGTATCGAGCTCGGTTTGGTTTTTCAAGTGTTGAATCGCAGCAAAAATTTTAGCTTGAGTGGGAGCTATGGCAGATGATGGAAGATCTAGGGTTGATAAATTCAACAGGCAAAATTTCAGTCTTTGGAAGATGCAGATGGAAGATTACCTTTATCAGAAGGATCTTTATACTCCGTTGTCTGAGAAGGTGAACAAACCCTTGAGTATGACAGATGCGGAATGGGATTTGTTGGATCAGAAGGCACTTGGAATGATCTAGCTGTGTCTTGCATCTTCGGTATTATTTAATGTTTCAAAGGAAAAGACAACAAAAGATCTAATGGATGCATTAGGGAAGTTGTATGAAAAACCCTCTGCCTCTAACAAGATATTTTTAATGAAAAAGTTGTTTAATATGAAGATGTCTGAGAATAGTTCAATAGCAGATCATTTAAATGATTTCCATACGGTTGTGAATATGTTAGCTTCAGTTACAATAGAATTTGATGAAGAAGTTAGGGCTTTATTAATTCTGTGCTCTTTACCTGAAAGTTAGAATAGACCTGGTAATGGCAAGAAGCAACTCGGTTCCAACTAACTCGAAGTTGAAGTTTGAGGATGTTGTAGGGGTGATTATAAGTGAGGAAATGTGAAGAAAAAGCTCTGGTGAATCTTCTACTTTAGGGAATGCTTTGACAATGGAAACTAGAGGGAGATAGAAGAATAGAGGAAGCCATGGAAAATCAAAGGACCAGGAAAGGTCAAAATCCAAAAGCAAGATAGATATCTTTGGCAATGTGGAAAGCCTGGGCATGCAAAGAAGGACTGTTGGGAGCTTCGAGATAAGAAGAAACAACGGGAAGAAAACAAGGAGGTAAATGTGGCAACGGGTAATGTATGTCAGAATGCTTTGATTCTTTCTTTGCACAATATTATGAATCTTGGGTTTTAGATTCGAGGGCTACTTGCCATGCTTCTCCACATAGGCATGATTTTGTTGATTATGTTCAAGGAGATTTTGGGCATGTTTTTCTTGGTGATGATGAGCCTTGCAGCATAGTTGGAAAAGGTTCTGTTCAGGTTAAGATGCAGAATGGGAATACTTGGCTATTGAAGGATGCTAGCCATGTGCCTACATTAAGACAAAAATTGATATCGGTAGGGTAGTTGGGAAGTGATGGTTGTACTGTGATATTTACAGTGGACTCTTGGAAGGTTACCAAGGGTGCTCTTGTGGTGGCAAGAGGTAAGAAGGTTGGAACCTTGTATTTAACCACTGATAGTACTAATGATTGTAATCTTGTGGCTTCGGATGTAGATACAACATTATGGCACTATAGGCTCGGTCATATGAGCCATAAGGGCATGAACATCATAAAGAAGAATTTTCCTGGATATACAGAAATAGGTTTGGATTTCTGTGAGAACTACATATATGGGAAACAAAAGCAAGTAAGGTTTCTCAAGGTTGGACCTACGAAGAAAGAGAGTAAGTTAGAGCTGGTGCATTTTGATGTGTGGGGGCTAGCTCATGTATCATCTCTTGGGGGTTCAAGTTATTATGTTACTTTTATTGATGATGTAACAAGGAAAGTTTGGGTTTATTGTATTAGAAACAAATCTGATGTATTTGACACTTTTGTTAAATGGAAAGCCTTGGTAGAGAATGAAACAGTCTTAAGCTAAAATGTCTCAGGTCAAATAATGGAGGGGAGTATTACAGCAATGAATTTAATGATTACTATTCTAAGAATGGAATCCGCAAGCAAAAGATGGTTCCAAGAACTCCACAGTAGAATGGGGTATCAGAAAGGATGAACAGAACAATAATGGAACGTGCTAGGAACATGAGGTTACATGCAGGACTGCCTCTTTCTTTTTGGGCAGAAGTGGTGAGCACAGTTGTGTACTTGATAAACAGAGGACCCTCAAGTTCCTTGGATGGAGGCATAACCGAGGAGGCTGGTATGGTAAGAAAGTTGATTATTCATTTCTTAGAGTCTTTGGATGTGAGGTGTTTGTTCATATAGACAAGGATGATAGGACCAAGCTAGAGGCTAAATCAGAAAAATGTACTTTCATTGGTTATGGTGGCGATGACTTTGGATATAAATGTTGGAGTATTAAAGACAAGAAAATCATTCGGTCTAGGGATGTGGTCTTTAATGAGAAATTCATGTATAAGCAATACTGCAGGAAAACAGGGAAGAATCCAAGAAAGAATATGCAGTGATAGAGGATCTTCCAGATGGGATAGTGACCCATGAATCAGTTCAGGAACCGACTCAACAGGAACCCCAAACTCCTACAGTGAGGAGGTCTTCTAGGGTAAGAAAAGAACCTGAACATTTTTCTCCTTCTCTTTATTATTTATTACTCACTGATAGTGGAGAGCCAGAGAGCTTTGATGAAGTAATGCAGGTAGATGCCAGTAAGAAGTGGGAGTAAGCCATGGATGAGGAGCATAAGTCTATCATGGAGAACCAGACTTGGGATTTTGTGAAGCTACCAAAAGGCAAAAGAGCATTGCAGAACAATTGGGTGTACAAAGTTAAAGATGAAGGAGGAAAGAAAAGATATAAGGCCCGGTTGGTGGTCAAGGGGTTTGCACAGAAACAAGGTATAGATTTTGATGAGATTTTTTTCTCCGTAGTAAAAATGAATTCTATGAATGCGTTTCTTGGAATAGTGGTAGTAGAAGACTTGCACTTAGAACACTTAGATGTAAAGAATGCATTTCTCCATGATGATTTGGAGGAGGAACTATATATGCAGCAACCAGAGGGCTATGAGGTCAAAGGTAAAGAGGAGATGGTGTGCAAATTGAAGAAGAGCTTGTATGACTTGAAACAAGCTCCACGTCAATGGTATAAGAAATTTGATAGCTTCATGATGGAGCAAGGTTATATTAGATGTCATTCTGACTATTGCATGTATACAAAGAAATTTGAGGATGGCAGTTATATTATCCTTTGTCTGTATGTGGATGACATGTTGGTTGCAGGTAAAAACATGCAAGAAATAAAAGTACTCAAGAAGTAGCTAAGTGAATCCTTTGCTATGAAGGATTTGGGGGCAGCCAAACAAATCCTTGGTATGAGGATATCTTGAGATAGGAAGGAACGGAAGCTGAATTTATCTCAGGAAGAGTACATTAAGAAAGTCTTAGAGAGGTTTAATATGCAGGATGCTAAACCGATTGGGACTCCTTTGGCAAGCCATTTCAAGTTATCAAAGGAACAGTGTCCCAAGACAGAGCAAGAGAGAAACCAAATGTCCAAGGTACCTTACTCATCAACAGTTGGCAGTTTGATGTATGCCATGGTGTGCACTAGGCTTGATATTGCCCATGTAGTGGGAGCGGTGAGTAGATTTATGAGTGATCCAGGTAGAGATCACTGGTTGGCAATAAAGTGGATCCTTTGGTATTTGTGAGGGACCATGGGGACAGTTTTGTGCTACAGTGGATCAAACACCATTTTTGTGGTTATGTAGATTCAGATATGGCTAGAGATGTAGACAGCAGGAGGAGCACAATAGGTTATGTTTACACTATAGGTGGAACAACAGTAAGTTGGATTTCATGACTACAAAAGTTGGTGGCTTTGTCAACCATGAAGGCTGAGTATGTTGTTGCCACAGAGGCAAGAAAGGAAATGATTTTGTTACAACAATTACGTGAGGAGTTGGGGCATAAGAAAGAGGAAGGAAAGTTGCATAGTGATAGTCAGAGTGCTATACACCTAGCTAAGAACTCTGCTTTCCACTCTAGGACAAAACATATACAGTTAAGGTACCATTTCATCAGGACAGCTTTGGAGGAAGAGAAGTTGAAGTTGGAGAAGATTCATACCATTCAGAATCTTGCAGACATGATGACCAAGGTGGTCACAAGGGAAAAATTGAAGTTGTGTTTAGCTTTGGTTGGTCTTCACAGAAACTAGTGAAGGGTTGAGAAGCTTGCTCAGAGGAAAACTAGTCTCCAAGTGGGAGATTGTTAAGTTGCAGAGCCTGTTTTCATGTGTGAAAGTGTTGAAGACTGTACATTAAGAGTACTATACATTTTTCATGTATCCTCTCGGGGAGTTTGAGGTCGGGTCGTGCCCCGAGTGGGGTTTGGGGGCGAGCCCCAAATTTTTTTTTAGGCATACATTTTTTTTGGCCTCGAAAAAATGCACCCGACATATCAGGAAATGTGATTTTCTCATATGGGTATGTTTTTGGACCCATAGGTTTATGGGATAGGTTTTTCCCATGGTTTTGATACCCACGGTTTTGTAAAACTACTTAAGTAGTTGTCTATTTATATGGTCTTATGCATATGATAGATATACAAGCAAATGTATTGCAGATGTGTTTTGAATTCGGGTGTGAATTCTGTAGAGTTTGTTGAGCATAGCTCAAATGGATCTGGGTACTATATTGAGAGAGTGGAGGCTTGTAATAAAATTTGAGCAAGTGATTCTTGGTGGATGTAGCCCAAATTGGGTGAACCATGTTAAATCTTGTCTCTCTGTGTTGTGTTATTTATTCTGCACTTTTATTTAAGATCTGTATTATTTTCTGCATATTAGTTTCTACTGTTGCAATTCTGTAAGGGATTATTCCATATTTTTTATCTCTTATTTCCTAACATCTCACTCCCTTTCCATCTCTCCTAGAAAATTCTTCCCTTATAAATAGCTGTAATAATTTTCTGCAGGTCGGTGGAGTGCCCCTATTAGATCCCCGGTGAAAGGCCACCACGATAAAACTCGCTTTTTACTTGCTCATGCATATACGACATATGAACTAGTTAAGTAGATGGACTTAGACTCCCGAGCATTGGCAGAAACCCATTGATTTTCCCCTGAAAAATTTTCTCGCCAACAATTATTTGGTTTGGTAACACTAGAAAGATGTGCATTTTCTTCATGTAGACAATAGATACCTAATTCATCTTCTTCCATTTCTTTATAAGAATCAAATCTATACCTTTTATTTTCCCATTCACCCAATGTTAAAACTAGGATGCCTCCGACTTTGGTATTTGTCTCTGAAGTTCTTGGGAAATATTCTTGATCAAAGGCTGAATAATTGGCATTGATTGGAATTGGCATGTGAAGCTCAATGTGGTAATTATAAATTGGCTCAGATTTGATTGTAGCTTTAGCTCCATACCTTATTATAAAGAGCACGTGGGACCAATCAACTAATAGGTACCCACTAATTTTAGATGTGAAGTCCCTTAACAAACACAAAGAAAAGAGTGGTGGTAAATCAATCACTGATATATATTGTTAAATTGTGACATTTGGGCATGCATGCAGTGTTAGATTCAGATCCTTGATCTCTCCAACAGGTTCCCATTGTTTTCCCATCTAATTGTACCACTCCCTTGGAAATAGGATCATACTTGATATGCATCTGATCTATAATCTGATTTGGCATCACCGAGTTGCTTGCCCTAAGTCAATCATGTAGTTGTGTACTAGATTATTCCCAATAATCAAGGACACATAAAATGGTGGAGGCTTCATATTTCTTCTTGGTTGACCCTCCTTTTGTTGCACTACATTGGTGAGGACCTTCTCTTGATCCTTGGATGGCTCATTTGAGATGGGAAAGTTAGCTATGGATACTTTCAAAAGATCTCTCTGTCTATAATTTTGAAAGATTGCCACATAGAGATTCTTACATTTGTCTTCTTCATGTGGTCAATGATGTTGAATGGAGATGGGTTGTATTTCTAATACCCTTTAATTGACATTACCTTGTCTTGCACATGAGCTATTACAATAGGCACTCTAGGATGTTTTTGTGAACTTGGGGCAGTATTTGAATTGTTAACTCCTTAAGTTGTGATGGAAGGCTGAAAAACACCGCACTAGAAGAATTCCTCTCATCTATATTCCTTTTCTTAGATGTTGTTTTGGTTGCCACACCTTGAGAAGGATATTTATTCATCCCAAAAAAATCCCCAACTTGTTAGTTCACAAGTGTATTCTCACTTGGAGGTGCTTCTTGAGTAACTGCTTGCTATTGATTTTCTTCTTGGCTTGTTTTTGAGACACACCGACAATTTGTACCATCAAGGCTTGGTTTAGCATACCATTGAAACATGCTTTCTAACTATGGGGTATTCCACAAGGGAAACACCATTCATATTATTGTGCAAGATTATTTTGGACTGGAACCAAGGATGTCAATGTCGAAGGTGTACTAGGGTTGCATGGTTGAAATGGTCTAGTAGCGGTGGTTGTCCTTGATTTTTGTTTGTAGCTTAAACGAGAGGCCTATTTAGACTGATACAAAGGCCTATTTGGTTGGGCTTAAGGTTGATAAGGCCTAAAATTTTGGGTCTACTACCTCTTGAGGGTTACCAATTCATTCCCTAGGTTTTTGGGTTACTTCATGACCTCTTGGAGTTTAGTCGAGGTGCTAGGAGAAGAGGTGGAAGTTTCATTAGAACTTTGATTTCTAGGGGAAGGAATAGGGGCTAACTCAAGTGTTTTTATAGAACTAGGATTTCCCATTTATGGATAAATAGACATAGGTGGCCTCGGTGCAATTTTTGGCTTGGATTATGTAATTCTCATCTCTAATAACTATGGCATAAGCCCCTGATAAGGTTATCCCTCCCATAGATTATATCATGTTTGATATATCAGAATTAAGAGCTTTAAGAAAATAGAGAAATGCACCTTGAGTAGCTGGTCTTAGAGTAATTGGAATCATGTATAACATCCTTTGAAATATGAAATTGAAGTCAACCATTTGTTTATTTGGTTCTCTTTTGATTGTAGTTAGTTTCTCCAAAAGGGATAGATTATCTGTCCTTTCCACGAACTAGTTACAAAGTCCTAAGCATAGTTCATTCTAGTTATGAATTGATCGAATGCTAATATTTTGAACCACTACAATGATTTTCCTTTGAGAGAATAGGTAAGAAGTTTGACTACCCCATTTATATCAACAATCTCATGAATGACATAGGCATTTACAATATCCTGGATGTGATCAATTAGAGTCATGTGATTCTCCCTAGTGAAATATGGGATTTTTAATGCCGGTACTAGAATAGGGTTTTGTGGATTGAGGGCAAGTGGACTGCAACCCGTGAAGTTGACAAAAGGATTTGGCGGTGGTTGATGAGCCATTATGATTGTCCTAATAACTCTAGTTTATCAAGAAATGCCCTACCAGGTGGAGGTGTTGAAAGAGTCCTATTTGGTGGAGATGGAGATATCGAACTTGTCTTCCTCTTCTTCCTCTTTCTGGAGATAGATGCAAGTATTCAAATATTCCTTCTTCTCTTGTCCTAGACCTTGTTTGAATCCTTCTTATGAACTTGAACCACCAACACTACTGAAACCATTTGATTTTTATTGGAGTCACCGGGTGTGTTGTTGTAAAGCCTCTAAAGGATAAAATCTCATCAAGACACCCACACAATCAAGATAAAATGAAAATATTGACTTTTTCCCACCGAGCATGCAAAAACTATTATGTCAAAAAGTAGCGCCTAGGGTTTCCACATTACAAAACCATACTTTTGACTAATATGGGATTGTATCAAGGTGTAGAACCCTTGCAATTAAGAAAAACTCCAAAGAAGGCTGGTTCCTCTACTTATTCATAATGTTAAAACTACTCCTAGAAAGGGAAATGCTACTATTCTAATACTAACCTATGATTTCCAAGGGACCAGGGAAAACAGGATGCATGAAATTAAAGTCCTAATCTAAGAGAGGTGATAACACCAAGAACAAGGAAAGACATATTCCTAATGAGTGAAAATATGATTAAAACAAAGTAGGAGAGGTCATATAGAGGTGTCATAGTCCAAAACAACATTTAAATCTCCATTTTTGTGGAGCACAACAAATTTGAGTCTTGCAAGAAGAACAAAGTATGCACAATATACTTGAAAATACAATAAAAGGCAAGAGATGCAATATAACTTGATATAGGACAGGAAAAGCCACAAAAAATAAATTTTATTGCTCAAAAGGATGCATAATCCATTACAAAGTAGAAACAAGGAAAGAATCCTTTGCAAAATGCTCAAATTCGAGGCCTGCAACTCACAAAAGCTCTAGAACAAATTTGACAAAGTTCCTTTGCATTTTAGAATGTCTCTCCCATTAAATGAGGGGTCTATTATATTATCTAGAGAAAGAACCTTGAAATTTCCTCACCAATCGATAACCTATATTAAATTTTCTGAAAAGAGGTATGGAAAACCATAAAAATCTATTTCCTAAAGATACTTTTCTAGAAGAAGAAGACATGGGCACCGTACTTCATTAAAAATGGTTGCTAAGCCATATTTTCACCCACCTACCTCACCTAATCTAAGGTCCATCTTCGATATTCATGTAGTCATCCGGTAAAAACATTTCATTGTCGCCCAATGAATTTTTTTCATTATGTCAACTAGGAATAAGTCATCCTAAACTAGTCATCCTTAAGGAGTTGTTAGTCACCAACTTTTGTACATGCTATCATTGACCATGTTTCCATTTCCAGATGGTAATACCATTTAGGTTACCAATGGTAATGATCACACATGCATCATGGGCTATCACGCGATCATGGTCCTACTACTTCCAGTCGACAACACCTTTTTTTTACCGATCGATAACGACTATAAATGTTTTCGGCTAGTAATGACCATTCATGTTGTCGGTTGATAACGACCATACATGTTGGCCGTGACATCTCTTCTTCTCATTTCCAGTTGGTAACACTTCCTGCTATCCATAACTAAATGGCTCAACCCTTTTCCGTAGTGAGCTAACTCACCATGAAGATTACAAAGAATCATTTCCCATCAATCGCCAATGTTCTGACCTGTTAAGTTGTCCATTTCACAAGAGTGAAAAATATGGATAACAAGAACAAGGGTCACAGGTTCTTACAACATCTGAACTATCGTACAATATAAAGTTAAAACAATTTACAAATGACAAGGGGTGCAGGGCACAAAAATAAAAAAATGAATGAGTTTTGCTGAGGTCATAATAATGTGAAAAACACATAACCCAGGAACAATGCAGAGAAGGCAAGGATGGGGGGAACAAGAGGTTAAGAGGAACTTGTTCCTCATGTTCCTCTAGAACTTGCATTCACCGTAATACAAGCAAATTGACCTAAAATACTCAAAAATGAATAACTGATTTGATTTTTACACTCCTTAGACTTCATAAAGGCAAACAAATTGGGGCAAAGGATTCAATTAGTGAAAATTGATTTTTACAAAATTACATGATTTTGGGGTAAGTGAAAACACCATGTAAGTCGTTCCTCTATAGTACTTCATTATGTCAAGTTCATATATGAAGGCATCAATTATACTGATTCCTCATGATCGTCACCCATTCAAGTTACTTCATGATGGATATGAACATACGATTAGCCCAGATCCTAAACCCTTCAAATTTTACTGCATAGACCGTATTCTGCTTTATGACCATCCCTCCTACACATCTTATTCCATATAGTAGTATTGATACATATGATGTTGGTCAGTCTAGTGCTTCATAATATTCTTCTACTACTCCAAGCACTCAGTTATTTCTACTCACACTACTGCCATCATTTCACCCATAGTTCCTACTCCTACACAAGCTACTAATTAGCTCGTTGATGCTCTTGTTACACCCAAAGGCACCACTCGCTAACGTACTTGATTCTACAATACAACAATACAATGAAAATACGAGATGATTTTGAAGACTCTAACGATGAAATTGATCATGTTGAGCTTATTGATGAAGCATTAGGAAAACTCAAATTCACTCCTATTGATGTCGATGAATCCTATTTCAATGAAAATTTTGTGGCTGATGGCCCTGGTGTATACAAAATTAAGGCCCCTCCCACTACTAATGTTATGGTACTCTACTAGGGGTCTGTCTATACTTTAGATGTTGTTTCACCTTCTTCGAGTAGTCAACATCTACACCACCTCCTTTCACATGCACACTTTTAATCAATAAATCTTATTGGCATCATATTTTGGTGGATTATACTTGTTCTAATACTATTTGCACATATGATGGCTTATCTAGGCTTGGATTGATGCTTAATGATATCTTACCACCTCCTCACTCACCCCATCTTTATCATGGTTATTTTCACATCACATTTACCTATGGTCTATGTGTCTTCCATTTAGCAATCTTCATTACATGTAGTTCACGTGCTTCTCTATTGACACTCACCAATAATCTTGGATTGACTATATTAGAGGCACTATAGACTCCAGTCACACTTATCTTACTTTTCCCATGCCATTTGGAAATTTTTCTATTGATAGTGATTCATCTCTTGGATATTCCCAAAATATTACTCGTTGGTACACACATGGGTATCCACCAAAGCACCATTCACTGATGAGGAATATGCAATGACCATATACACTTTGCATCACAATGGCTCTCTATATGATCCTCCTCATACTATTTATTATCAAGTCTTAAATACCTCACCAAATCGGATTCAATTAGGACAATGATGATATTCTAAAAAATGGCACTTTATTATCCTTATCATTACATGCTTTGGGGCATCATGCTCATTTTCTCCCTATCATCAACACACATCTACCATTCACCCTCTTACACACCTAACTTCTTGCATATACATCTTCACACATGCTAGCATCATCATTTCCCAATGACACACTCTTGTGATTTGGTTCACACTTGTTTGTTGAGGGCATCCTATGCACATGAACCTCACACACTACACATTACATATCACATGTTATGCACCCCATGAATCATCACTTTATTTATCATACATATTCAATTATACTACACATTATGCTATTCACATCACAACTACACACATTTTACTCATCTACTTCTACACGTTTTACTCTACCCTATTATGCACTTTCGTCCCTCGGTTCATACTCAAATTCCGAGCTTTGAAAAATCAAATTAACCTCATCATACTTACTTCTATGTTATCATTTCATCTACACATATAGTGATCTACACTTTTATGCTACATCATCACTTCTTCCATCTACATATACAAAGTGATATACACTTTACGCTACATCATCACACTCTTTCATATCATACTCACACATCTCATGATATATGCTTTATGCTAAATCGTCATGTTTTCTAGCCTATTTTTCTACATATCCATTTTATGATGTACACTTTATGCTACATCATCACATTTTTTACCACTCTCTTCATATATGTCATGATATATTCCTTGTGCTATATCATCATGTATACTAAAATCTTACTCATCCACCTAGTGATATATGCCTTAGGGCTAAATCACCATGTTTTCTTACTCAACCAATTTGTGATATATGTCAGTAGGATAGATCATCACACATTCTACACATTACTCTTCACGATAAATAAAATGTCACATTCAACATCATCTACACATCATCATCACCCCTTTATGCACACAACACATCACTCAAACCATTTCCCAATGACACACTCTCGTTTATGGTTCATTCTTGACTGTTGAGGGGGCATACATAAATGAACCTCATCACATACATAAGCATCCACTTGAGGGGCACACATCTCTTATCATTTACAATACATTCCATTCCATCACATCAACATCATACTACATATCTTAGTTGCATTTACTCTTTCTTACTCATGATTTTAACCATAATTTCGTTAAGTGTGGAAATTTTACAATCTAGATTAAATACTAAAATTGAATATATCGGTTTTACTTATACTAAATATTGGAATATGAAAACGGTTTTCTAGAATTTGATTTGGCTATTATTAGAATCCAAAAGGGTTTTTGAAATTATATATCATGAATGAGGGATTTCCATTTTAGGGGTTTACAATTTTTAAGTAAGAATAGGAAATACTTATTGGAATAATTAATACATTTATAACTTTGCAATGAATAGAAAATATGTATATTGTCCATTCTCATACAAATAAACATTTTTATCTTGTATTGAATGGGCATATGTCCATTCTCATAAAAAACATTTTTATCTTGTATTGAATGGGCATATGCCCATTCTCATATACAAATCATAGATGAAAAATACACATAGACAGAATGGGCATATGTCCATCATCATACAAACAAACATTTCAATCTTGTATTGAATGGGCATATGCCCATTCTCATATAAGAATCATAAAATAAAAATAGAGGTAATATTTAATTTTTTTAGAATGAATAGTTGTCTATTCTCACATCCTTTATAGTGACATTAAAATGATTAAGTTCACTATTTATTAAATGAGTTAGAATGGTTAGAATAGGTATATGCTCATTTTCATACAAACAAAGAGTTTTATTATTGTGATGAGAATGGGCATATGCAATTTCTCATACAAAAAGGATTTTTATTATTTTAATGAGAATGGGCATATGTCCATTCTCATTAAAGTACTATAGAAAGAAAAAAAAATTGGATGTGATTTATCTTTACTACGGGGCCGTGCACATTTGCATGTTGTATATTTTACATATGTTGATCATATATATTTGTGTCTAATATTACTTCTAATTTATGATATCAATAAAATTTTACAAATGTTTAATTGTAACGTGGATTTATTTGCATAGAATGGAGGTAGGAAATGTGTTGTTATGAGATAAATACAACATAAAATCATAGTAATAAATGAATTGTTAAGATATAGTCTACAAAAAATAACTAATATTAATATATTGTTATGAGATAGACTACAAAGCAAACCAATTAATATAAATTTATTAATCAACATAATAGTAATAAGTAAACTCAACCAAGTTACAAGATAAATACAAGTCACAATTCTTTTTGCATAAAATGATGGCAATAAATCCATTGTTATGAAATAGACTAAAAAACCAATATTAATGAATTTTTATGAGAAAGACTAAAAATAAAAACTAAATTTATCTATATATATTAATCAACATAATAGTATCAAGTAAACTCAATCAAGCTCAGTAATTGTTTTTTTAAATGTTTCCAAAGAGTGATGTAAATTTGGGTGTGGACCCACATGATTTAACCATGTACATAAATGTGTGATTTTTTTCTATCGGAATGCATTATGCCATCAAATTTCCAGCTAGAAGGCAATCCAAATAAAAGTGCCTTAGTTCTTTCATTAACAAAACATTTTATTTCACCTATGAACAATATGTTTTATGCTCCATATATTTGGGTGTACTTATCGAGAACCTTTTGCATTTTTTTTAAACTGGCACAATATTCCCCTTCTTCGACCTTAAAAATTTGTTGCTAATTTCACACTCCATTATGCCCCAACAAAAAATGAATTCAATATTTCTTAGCCAGTCAAATTTTTGAATGAAGGCATGTCGTTCTCTTGAATGTAGGTATGTAAACCACAATCCAATATCAAAATGTTGTCGTGTTATCCTTAACAATTCAAGGCTAAATGTACGACTGAAATATTGATAGCATGCATATGTAAATTTTGGTTGTATGGTCAATGATCTAAATTCAGTAAGCCCTGGAAATCCAAAGAGCAATTCTTCTACCCCCAAAACTAATAACTTCTTTATATGGAGAACAAGATCTGAAAAACCAACCAATAACAATAATTATTTTTTAATAATTTAATCATAGATTATATTATCTGATTTTATTGATAATTACTTTCTTTTTTTATAAACCTATCATAAATAGTTTTGAGCATTAAATGGTAAACTATCAATAACATCCTAAAGTATCATTATATATTAATCACATCATTTAGATACACTGTAATATGAAGAACTAAAAATTGTAATAAACACATGTTGAGCATTACATACTGATGACCATCAATAACATCCTATTAAAGAGTATATAATAATCACTTCAAATGGAAAATGGGAAAAAGAACTACAAAAAGAAATAAACACAATTTTATATATTGATTTGTTCCATTGTTGTTTGAAATAGAGAAAATCCCTTTAAGATGTCTCTTACATCATCTGCAACCCATATCTGGGATAGTTCTATTAATAATGATGTCATAAGCCACTTACTATTTTTAAAGTCTTTGTCAGAAACCTTTGGAGACACCAAAAGTTTTCTTCAAGAACTCCTTTATTGGTTACATTAACTACAACTGTAGTTTCACATTTGTATGGAAATTTTGGTGTTTTCCAAATTATTTCCAAATTTTAAATAAATTTGTCTCCCTCTTTTTCACAATACTCCATACCCGAACAAAACAAATCTTGCACGTCCACTTTAGCTTTGAGTAACAGTTTAGTTGCTAGTCTTTCTACATTAGCATCTGTATCCAATGTAGATCGAATGCTATTCGATGAAACTCTTTACACAAATAAGTTAGAAGTTGGGAAAGACATAATCGTGATAGGATGCTGTTGTTGTTCAATTGAAATGTAGTTGCCTTTTTAGAAGTATGCTTTTGAATTAACAATCCTTCTAGTTCAAGAACAAGAAAATGTCTCTTTAGAGGCACTTTGCACAAAAAATAATATTAAACTTCATTATTACATTATATGTATTTCAAATATGATAATAATATTTCATAAAATATTTTTACCCTTTTCTTTACATATATTTGTTGGTTGTAGATTTTCTAGATTTTCTCCTACCATATCTTCACATAAAAATTGAAATTAGGATATATTTATCAAATTTATTCCAACTAATATTGACAAATAAAAAAGATTAATATTTTTACCTATTTCTTTACATATATTTGTTTTATTTTCTCCAGCTGTATCTACACATAAAAATTGCATTTAGGATATATTTATCAAATTGGTTCCAACTAATATTGAAAAGTAAAAATATTATTAAATTTTAAATAATACTTGATACCTGTTTGTGAGACAACCATCATAATTGATGGTGAAGGGTTTGATGTAGCTTCAATATTAATCACCATCAATTACATGTTTTGTGTGTTTTGTTGGGTAACTTCTTGTTGGTTGGATAACATCATGCTATTGATAGGGATAGTATCTTCCTCTAATGGATTAACCTCATGGTTTGTGCTTTGTTCTCCACTCATAATCATTTGTAAGGGCTTAATAGTTTTTTTCTTGATTAACATAAATACTTAGATTGTAAAGTAAAAATTTAAACAATAAAATGTCATCCATTCCCACTTAATCATTGTAATACCTATTCAATCTTGTATTCACTGGGAGGATACTATTCATTGTAACACTGTTCAATCTTGTATTCACTGGGTGGATACCTATTCTCATTTAGGAATCATAGAAGAAGAATAGAATGTTGCATACATTTATTTGTTGTATGAGAGAGATGTTATGTAATCTGGTTGTCTACTGCAAATCCTAAATCACTTGCAATCTATCACCAAGGTTAGAATGATCCAAGACTTCAAAGACTACCTTTTACTTGGCCAATAAATACTTTTCTCTAGGTCTCCACTCTTCAAAACTTGTAATTTTTGCCTTATGAAATTCTATTTAATTATTCATAATTGTCTTATATTAGTTGGACTAGTAATTCTCTTTAATTAAAGAGGTATTAAAATGATTAAGTTCAATCTTGTATTGAATGTGCGCAGATTCCTATTCTTCTATAGGAATCATTGAGGAAGAATATATGATTTTTATATGAGAATGGACATATAGGAATAATTGAGGAAGAATATATGATTGTTATATGAGAATGGACATATGTCCATTCAATACATGTAATAATTAACTAAATCATTTTAAAACCTCTATAAAGGAAGTGGTTAATTTTTTTTTGTAGAGCGAGCTTATCCAAGCAATAGTGGAAATTTTATTGGAAATTAATGTTTTTGAGGGTAGTGGAGTTCTTAGGGATGGTAAGATTCACCACGATGCTATTGCAATCGACCTATTTGTTTAATTGTAAACACCAATATGTTCACAGGAATGATTTTTTCTAACTCTACCCATGATTCAAAATATCATCTGGTTTCCTTTCCCTTTCAGGTTGGACAATTTCCCATTGTAAAAAAGTATACTTTTAACTCTTCATTTCAATCCCATTCTTAATTAAATAATAGAGATAAAATTTACTTTTTACAATGAGAAGTTGTGCATTCTCATAACCTTATCTTGTTTATAATGGGCACAAGCCCATTCTAAAACAAATAAATATTACTTTTTTATAATGTTTCCATAACTTAGAATGTTTTTAATACATAGGAGCCCAATACCATACAAACAAACAATTTTTGTCTTATGTGATACATATTTTATGTAGCGCCAATTCAATACAAAGACAAAAATGTTTTTTTGTACGAGAATGGACATATGCCCATTATAAACATTCAACTATAAGAAATACTAAACTTAATCATTTTAATACCTCTAAATATTCTGAAACATATTTAATTTTGTCTATGTTTGTCTTCTATGATATCTATATGTGAATGGGCATATAACCAAGCAATATTGAACTTAATCATTTTAATAAATCTATAAAAGTTGTGAGAATGGAGAAATTTTAACTCTATTCTTCTAATTAAACTTCTAACTTATGTTTACATATATTCTATTTTATGAAAAGAAATCTATAAAAGTTATGAGAATGGAGAAATTTTAACTCTATTCTTCTAATTAAACTTCTAAATTTTGTTTACATATATTCTATAATATGAAAAGAACTTAGGATAAAACTATATGAAGGATGTACATATTAATATTAGAACAAAGTAAACATTGTTAAGAATTAATGTATACATAATGACTATAGTAAAAATAACACAAAAATTGTAGTGGCTATTCACCTAGAGGCACTAGTTAGACATTTATAATATCGTTGGAGCATGATCTCTTATTTGTGATTCTCCACCATAAAGATAAGTGAGATCCTCTTTGTATTATGTGCTAACTTTAATGCATTTGTCCCACCATGTAATATTAATACAAGGGACGAATTAGTGTTGCATCTCTCAATCATGTGCTCCCAAAATGCACTGATCTCTCACATCTGAAAGGATGTTCAGGGATGACAACTCTAACTTTATTCAGTTTAATAATATCCAAGGGCTCAATGTTGCCAATCTAGATCCATTGTCACATCTTCCACCTCCATACACATTTAATTATGAACACCATATATGGAAAAAATCACTGACATCCCTTCAAATGCATGTTCTTCATTCATAATTATGTAACATCCTTATGAAATTATTGCTAATTTTTTTACTTTTTTCATGTACAATTTTACAACAATATAAAATAATCCAACTTGTAATGTTGGAAGAATAAGGATGTAGACACAACTCATTGTACTGCACCCAATGACTATCAGAAGATCAATAATATCATTTTGTGAGATAGTACTCACAAGATTACAAAAATCAGCAATTACGAATTCTACACTGAGTGGCAGAAAATGGAAATCCAAACCTCTCAATGTTCTACTAAGCAAAAAAGGATAAGAAAATTGACAAGTGAATTCATATGTATCTTGCATCCTTGGTTGAGAATTTGTATTAACCACAGATACATACAATTCAAGTAATTTTTTTGAATAATTTGGAAAATTTCCTTGACTCCCTTCCCTGATGGTGTAGCCTTCCTTTTAAATTTTTTCTTTTCTTCTCTAAGATATTCACATAGTTGAGAAAAATGAGACTCATGCATGTCAAATTTTTCAATCACATTTAATTCATTACATCCTATACGAGAAACATATTCTAGAACTCTTTCCAGCATATAAGACATAACTTTGGCTCTTGTTTCTCTACTTTGCTTTACTCTTTTGCAGTAATATTTTAGAAATATTGCATTAACCCCATACACTTCTCTAAACCAAACTTCACCACTAATGCATTTATTAGCAAGGACATCTAATTCTTCATATGTCATACCTTTTGTGCCTCTGAATAGTCTGTTGTAAGCATATCTAATGAATTTGGCTTGAAATCCCATCTGTATATTTTTTGGGCAACAAGGAAACCCACCATTGGTATACAAATCAAATTTTAAAACAAACTTTTTCCAAATTACATCCGGGAGTACAAGGAATGAAAGTTTAATTTCCAATTTTTCTTCCCAAAAATATTTTTTTTTCCTTTCAAATGACTACATATTAAAATAAATTTTATTAGTCTAGCATTCTATAAGAAATAATTTAAGTTAATTTCTATGTGCAAAATAACTTAGTACAATTTATAATTACCTTCCAGCCTTTTGACTTATCGTGACCAAAACCAGGACATTGTGGTCTCTTCTCTAAGATCCACCTTGACCGGGCTATATCTGATGACTCAATAAATATTGTTTTAATCCACATTTTTTTGCCATATTTTGTTGCTTTGGAAGACAAAATACGAGAAAAACTTTGTTTGATTCTATCATGAATAAATGAAAAATCAAGATTTGCAAGGATTTGTTTTTGGGCTTCCATTGTATGTTTCCCATCAATAATATAGAAATGAGTTTCAATGTCAATAATTTCATGCTCAAACTCCATGTTATAAAAACACCGAATACTTTTTTTTAAAGGAAGAAAAATTGCATCCCATTGAAGAGGTATCGGGTTGCATAACATAGAGTGGACAAGGAGACTAACACTTTCTAAATCAAGTGATCTGTATTGGTATTTTGCAGGAGCTACATGAAAATGACCAATATCAATTTTGAATGAATTTTCATCAAATAAAAAAGATGAATCTCTTCAGATAATGTAGAATCAATTTTTAAATTCAGATTCATCTTGTTTTAATAATACTTTCTCTTTTGCATATTGCTTCACCTCTTGAAAATGTGAATCTGAAATGTCTTTTTCCAGCTTAGATAATTTTTGTCTTCTGAGCATGTTAAACATTTTTTAATGTAATTTTCGTTCACACAATTCCTTATCCATATTCAAGGTGGGCAAAAGATGAAGTGAATGCATATTGATATAGCATTTTGAATATGGTGACAATTCCTACACAAAATAGCTTCACTATTATGCACACCACTCTTGTCCCCTTCAGTGTATGGCTCAATTTTCCAACCATAACTATAACATGAATCTTTGTATTTTTGCTAACCCTTCCATGCCATCTTCTTTGTAAAGAGAAACCTGTAATTCCATTTTATTTACTGAGCATGTTCTCTATGTGTTGTCCACTTTTTCCACTTGAAGAGATATAATTGTATCTGCGTTATACACTTTATACTCAAAATAATTCCAATTGGTGTGCGTTGGTCTCCCAAGGAATAAAACAACCACATATCATTGTAATAATTATTAGGCGTTAGAAATTCAATGAACCATTTTTCATCCCTTCTTCCATAGTCATCTACACCATCCAAAAATGGAATTTCCTTGTATGGGGTAGTGGTAATAAGAGCCATTTTTTCTATTAAAATTTTTGTTAGTGTAATGTATATCAAAATCTTCGCAGAATTAACATTTTTATAAAAGTAACAAGTTGTGATAATGTGCAACTTCCCATTTTAAACTCTATTCTTTTTCTATGATTGCATCTACCCATGATATATTTGTTTGTTTGTATTGAATGGGCAGATGCCCATTCTCATGTGATATAATTGTTTGTTTGTATTGAATGGGTCGATGCCCATTCTCATGTAAGACTTAATAATAGAAGGAAATATGGTCGTTTATGTTACTTTTACTCTATCTAATTTAAAAGTTTCGAGTTTCAACAAGATTTGAAGAAAATGTTTATGCTACTTTTACTCTCCACATTATTTGTTCTTTTTTTATCTAAAAGGGAAGATGCCCATTCTCGCATGTAACTAATAGAAAAAGAATAGAGATAAATCATCTCATTCTCATGTATAACTAATAGAAATCTCATATATATCTAATTTAATAGAAGAAGAATAGAGATAACTTAAAGCTCAACATATTATATTTACTTTCTTTTAACATTGGAAGGTACTTTGTTTTAGAATGGGAAGCTATGCATTGTGACACCCTTTATATAAGTTGTGCATGTTTATAATGGGCACAAGCCCATTCTCATACAAACAAACATTGTTTCCTTTGTAATAATTAATAATTGTATTATACTAGCACCCCCTTATAAAATATTTGTTTCCTAAAACCCTCCCGAATGGTTAACACACACAAGATGGGAAATCATTCAATGCGGTGAATCATCTATATATATATATATATATATATATATATATATATATATATATGTATATAATTATCTATATTTTTATATGGTTAATATGATCATAGCAAATTTTATCTAAATTATTCTTAGGCGAATCAAATTATTTGTGTGTCTATTCTTCTTCTGTGATTCAAATTATTTTATCTCTACTATATTTAATTGGTTACAATCATATCATATTGGTTGGATTGTCTGGCCGAGCCAAGTGTTGCACTTACATACCCTTTAGAGGGATCAAGCCTTATGTAATTCTCATTATATTGAAGACTAATATTTATCAAGTTAGTAATAAAAGTGCAGCATTTTGTTTTGAAAATGAAGTGAGCCATCAAAGATAGTAATAGAAGTGAAGAATTTCATCCTAAAGATATCATTCATGCACATATTGGTCTTACTTTACCAAACATTAGCATGAATCATATATTCGTGGATTAAATGATAAACTTTGTGGATCGCTAGTTGAATATTCCCTGTTGTAGAAATGATTAGGTGCTCATATTTTCCTACACCCCATCCTAAAACTTGCACAAAATGGGAAATTATTCAATGCATAACTCAATTTATTGTTTATATTTATATCATTTTGGTGGGGTAATAGATTCGGGAATGTTAGATGTTTGGAATGGGCATATTATGCTCTACATACCCTCAAGAGGGATCAAGCCTTATGTAGTTCTCATCTTACAATATATATAGATATATATCCATTCACATTTAAAAATTGTAGTGCCCACACTTTTATAGCTCAGTTACTTGTTGCTCATTTCTCATAGACATGTTTTGACAGAGATTTGATACATTTTAGACTTTACATTAGGAGATTTGATCTGATTAGACATGTATGGACATTTAGACGTATAGCACTGATTTAGCTTGATTACTATGAAGGTTTGCATTATCTTATGATGTCATGGATACTAATTGATATGATGTTGTTGTGGAGCACAATTATATTGATAGATACTCAGTTTGTTGCATGTTGGGATTCTATATATATATGTCATTTTATCATTATGACTAACTTATGGTGAATTATGTATAGTTGTGTATGTTGTCACACTTTCGATTCTAGAAAGATGAAATGTTAGTCTAGAATTCATTGATATCTTATTTAGTAGTTAATTTATATTTTATCAGATAGGTGCGTTTAATGTGTGTAATGAGTGTGCAGGTGACAGGTCACAGGAGAATGTGGGACTCAGGCCAGCTACGCAACTTTGCACAAGTAGCCCATGGGCTAAGTCCTAGCCGTGTTTATTGCTTGAGGTCTTAGTGTTAGAATTATTGTTTTGGACACCATGGGTGACCCTCATTTGTAATGTAATATGTATTGTAATTATTAATTTTGCTTAAGGTGTTTAGTTTGTGTTGTAAACGTGTTTTGGGAATTAATGACCCCAATTGCATTAAGTTTTGAATTAGTTTAATGATGTACTTAATCTAGAGGGTTTAGGGTCACATGTGAACCCTTGGGTGGGCCCCACACCCTCTACCCTTGTGCCAAATTTTTCAAACCCGAAATTGGGTTATTTTGGGCATTTTTAAGGACCCTTTTAGTTTGGGAGTTCCCTTAACATAAAAATGAGCCCTTGGACCCTACCTATTAGGTAGGGGGTTTATTTCAAGGCTAGAGGGATTTTTCCTCCTTTTTGCCTCCTCTTTGGTCACATCCATGTAAGGGGTATGGATTAGTGTGCTTTGTTAAAAGTTGCACAAGATTTGTTTTGTTATCATTTAGAGTAATTTGGGAGAAGAGGGCTAAAAGTCATTTTATCCTTTCTCTCATTTATCTTTGGCATCTTTGACCTTGAAGGAGGAGATGGGTGACACATGTCACCCCCTTATTTTTGAGGATTTTTGCTTACTTCTCTTCAAATTCCCCCTCATGGGAAAAGAAGAGAACTTTATTTTTAGGAGCTTTTACTTGGAGTCTTGTGGATTTGGAGCTAGAGATTGCTTGGGTCAATAAGTAGAAGAGGTTGAATTTTGGAGAGATTTTCTTTGAGGTAGGCTTCTTGAGCTTCTTTGTATTTGTTATAACATGCTAAATATTAGTTGTTTTCTTGGAAATGTTTGTTGTGTGAATATTTTGTTTGTTGTGTATTTGATTTTGCTCCCTCCATCATATGGCATGATGGAGTTTTGGAGTTGTGGGGGAAGAGAGGGGAATTGTTCCCTCTCAATCCTTATAGGCTTGGTGGTCAAGCCTTGTGGGATTTAGTTACTCCCTCGATGGTTGAGGTGGGGAAGGTGGGTCATTTGGCATGAAGCTCCTTCCCCATTCCTGGTAAGGAAACCCCTTTGAGGTTTGAAAATCCTTCCAAGAAGGATTGGTGAAAGGGTGAGGAATAAGGAGGACTTGAATGAAATTAGAGAAATAAGGAGGGTATAGAGATTTTGTTTTGTACAAATAATTATGGTTGCAAACTTTTGGAGAACTTTATTTTCTCTTCCCCATTTTTGAGGTAGAACATGGTTTCTCCTCTTGTTCATATTTTTAAAAATTGGAGTCTTCTCTTAGTCTTTGCCTTGTTTTTTTGTATGAATGTAATGTTGTTTGTCACCCCCACTCTTGTGCATAGTTGTGGATATTTGTCCTCTTTCCCATGGGATTGGGGGAGGCTAGCATGCATCCCAACCTTGGGAAAGACATGTAATGATGCCTATGGTTGGGTGGCAAAACAAGCTTCTTCTCCTTGCATGGATTCCTTGAAGGCATTTAAAGTTGGATCTCAAGTTGGTGGTAGTTGGAGTTCTTTTGGCATCTTCTCTCTCTTTATGGACACTATCTCTTTGTAACTCTAAGGATATGGCCTTGTAGAAACTTCTTGTATTGTAAATCCTTCTTTTGTATTTGAAAAATTATTTTTAAACTTGAGTAAAGATTAGTTGAGCAACCTCTTTCATCCTTGTAAAGGAGCTTTGTAATATGTCTCTCTTGAGTTGCTTCATGTATTTTGTAGAAACAATGCTTAGTGAGTTTTGAACTCCTTGAAAAGGAAACTTGTATTAGATGCTTTTCTTTTATAAAAACTGGATGTAACTCTTATCCTTTGAAGGAAGGTTAAGTTCATTTGAAAATAAATGTTATGAAAGGAATGGGTTCTTTGATATAAATTTGTTTAGACCTCATTTGAAAGGAATGCTTATAGATGGGGAATGTGCTTTGTTCTTTTCTTTTACAAAAAAAATAAATCAATAAAAGACACATATGTATATTTCTTGTTGACATTCTTCTTGGGCAAAAATCTGAAATATGTTTTGTTAAAACATTGGAAATGAAATTTAATTATTAGCATTGAATCTCATGAATAATATTAAATAAAAATACTCTTTTTCTTACAATTTTCCTCTTCTTGTAATTGTTGGTAATATAAATGAATGAAATGAAGATTATTTTTAGTTTCCTTCCATGAGTACTTAATTTTTTTTTGATCTTATCAAGCGCGCACACACACACACACACATATATATAATTAACAAACTATTTAAATATATAAATATTTATTTATTTAGGATATTGATAAACTATTTAATACACACACACACACACACACACACATATGATATATGTTAATAAAATTTAAAACAAGAAAAATATATATAAAACGAATCTATTTTTTTATTGTAAAATAAGTTGGGGAGGCCGAACCCTCCCCTCCCCATTTCTACGACCTACTCCCCCTTGACTGTTGCGCCCCCTCTCCACCTTGTTACTAGCTTGCCCTCCGCGCCTGTCCCCATGCCCCCCTCACGTCGCCGCCGCCCCCTGTCCCTGCCACCCCCTCTCTACCCTACACACCCCCCGACCTCCTCCACATTGTTCCCCCTCCACGGTTGTCCCTGTCCCACCGACCTCCATGCACTACCCCTACTACATGCCGCGCAACCCTTCCTCATCATATCTGCCCCTTCAAAGAAAAATAAAAAATAAAAATAAAATATACATATAAATAAATGTATCTATTTTTAAAAAATATATATAAACCCTAGCCATATATATATATATATATATATATATATATATATATATATATATATTGATTTATTTGTATATATAAATAAACCAAAACCAAGAATAAAACACAAGGGAAACTTGAGATCTCTTCTTGAACATTCATGGCTTCTCCCAAAACCTGCACATTTCAAAATGAAGGAATGGAAGAGAAAAGAGATGGAAAAGAAAACATAGAGAAAGTTAGGGCAGCATTAGGGCAAATTTCAAATCAAGGGCCAGGATTAGATTAGATCCAAGGGCCCATGTTTACTCCTACCCATCTTAAGTCATGAACATTTTATGGGAGTGAGAAAACAAATTAAAAGGGGTATGGGGCAATTAAATAAAAGGGGAGACTAATCAAATTAAAAAGGTTGTATAGACTTAGTAAACTTTGTGTTTTTAAATTAATACTTAGTAGAATAAAATAATCAAGTTTGCATTGGGCTAGCGTTTAGGAAACTTCAGAAATTAATAATTAATATGAATTAAATATTAATAAAAAGGGGTTAAGAAGATCATTAGTTCACTATCAAAAAATAAATAAAAATTCTGACTTAGTGGCCTATTTTTCGGTGTCCGAGGCGGGGTAGTAGATTCAAGAATGTTAGATGTTTGGAATGGGCATATTATGCTCTACATACCCCAAGAGGGATCAAGCCTCATGTAGTTCCCATCTTACAATATATAAATATATATCCATTCACATTTAAAACAACAGAAGAAGAATAGATATTTTGAATGGATTTATGCCCATTCTCATATAAGAATTATAGAGTAAAATTGGAAGATGTGTGTTGCAATAGTTTAACAAGATTTGAAGAAAATGTTTATGTTACTTCTACTCTCTACTTTACTTGTTCATCCTTTCCACTTTAAAAGGGAATATGCCCATTCTCATACATAACTAATAAAATAAGAATAGAGATAAGTTTTTCATTCTCGTGTAAAACTAATAGAAATCTCTTATATATCTAATAAAGGAAGATTAGAGATAACTTTAAGTTCAACAAATCAGGGATCAAGCCTTATGTAGTTCTATTATTTTGTTTATAATTGTATCATTTTGGCTGGAATAACCTTGGTGGAGCCAAGTGCTATACTACATACTGCGCAAGAGGGATCAAGCCCGATGTAGCTCTATTATTTTGTTTATAATTGTACCATTTTGGCTAGACTAACCTTGGTAGAGCCAAGTGCTGAACTGTCATCACCAATCCGACACTATGATACTTCTTCACCGGGAACTCCTCATGCTATGATTATTTACTAATGCACAACCTTCATTTTGGTGGATGTAATCTAGAAACACAACAACAAACATAACACAAGAATACCATAGACTATGATAAAAAGGAATGATGATAAATCTGAAATATCGAGTAAATTATAATATTAGCATGAAATTGTTACAATCTCACCCATGAGGTACTTCAAGTGTTATTGACTTCACTTTCCTTCCACCAATACTATGGGAGAAACTTCACAATTACACCTCTTAATGGCTTCTTCAACACACCTTTAAATTGATGGCTTCTTTACACACTCATACAATATTTATCACTACTTCCTTCTATGCTAAATGAGGGGGTGGCCTCTTTATTTATAGAACTTCAGGCTTATCCATCTTATCTAAGATAGGATAAGAAATCCACTATGACGAATCATATTCCATACCTTAACTCTTATCTGTACATGTAAGCTTATCTTTTAAGATAAGATAAACCTTATCATTTCACATGGGTTCCACATTTTTAGAATTTTTACAAATAAAATACACAAAATATTTATGACCTCACTCCTTGTCCTTATTACCAATATAATATTTCTAATTCCTAATCATGTAGACCCTACTTCTCTACTTACCCCAACTTTGACATTTTAACATTATTGGACCACTTACGACAACTATTTACTTTTTACCACAACATTCCTATTGTACTTTTGACTATTGCCATACTATACATTATTGGGCATCGTCTTTGAAGACCGTTATCTTCTATGGGCTACTACTAATTATACTTAACAACATCCTATTCCTAATACATACATTAATGAAATAGAAATTATAGAGGAAAATTTTAGTGTCGACATCTTCCCCTTCCTAGCTTCTACTCCAGTCCGGAGTAGACTATTACAGTGCTTGGAAAATCTTAACTTGTCGTGGTTGACCCATTTCGTAATGGGAGTGCCATCCAATTCCTCCAGTCGGTACGTACCATTTTCATGCACAGCTACTATTTTGTAGGGCCCCATCCATTTTGGAAGAAATTTTCTCTGTCTTCTTTTTTTGTATTTGGAATCATATACTAGAACCAAGTCATTCACATGAAATGGAGACCACCGGATCTTTTGATCAAAGTATTCCTTCTGCTTCATTTTCTTCTTATAGCTTGTATCCTTAGCTATTTCCCTCATTTCCTCTAGCAAATGAAGATGTACCAACCTTTCTTTTACTGAATCACTTTCATCCATTCTTTCATTTTCCATTACTTCTGATTGTGGGAATATCAAACTCAATAGGAAGAACTGGATCAATGCCATAAGCCAACCTGAAATGGGGAGTATCATGTTTGCTGACTTTGATGTTCCCTATATGCCCACAATCTTTGCATGAATCCTTTATCCCATTTATGTACTGCAAGGCTGCATCTTTTGCTAGAATTTGACACAACACAAAATTTGTTCGTTCCACTGTCCATTTGTGCTTGGCTTGTATGTTATTGCCTTCTGTGCTTAATAGAAAACTTATTGACTAGGGTTTCTACCACCTCATTAATGAAGTGGCTTCCTTGATCATTACAATTTCTAATGGTAACCAAATCTGGTAACAATGCGTTCATATATGAACCTTGCCACTTCATCCATGGAAGCTATTTTCAATGGCCTAGCTTGACCCACTTGGTTAAATAATCTGTGGCAACTACAATATACTTATTTTGGCGTGAGGTAGTTGGAAGTGGACCTACAATGTCTATTCCCCACTTTTCAAAGGGACCAAGTGGAAGAATAGGGCATAATGGAGCTGATGAAGTCTTACGGTTACCATGTGTTTGAAAAATATCACATGTCTTACAATAATTATAACAATCTTTAAAAAGAGTGGGCTAGTGATAACCTGCATCCAAGATCCTTCTTGTTGTAAGTTGTCAGAGAGAAGTGCCCTCCACATGTCCATTGTGGAATTCTTCTATTAGTTCCTTCCCTTGATCACGTCCAACTGCCCTCTTGTACTGTCCATCAAGTCCTATTCGAAATAATACTCCATGCAGAATAGAATATGGACGACTGACTTGAGTAATCTTTCTCTTAGTCTTTGCATTGGCACCATTAGGAAACTTGAATTCATTTAGATAATTCCAAATATCTATGTATTCACTAGGGATTGTGTTAAGGGATAACAATGCTGCATCGGGGAAATCATCATCATCACAAGATGATCCTAAACCATCATAGGCTCGAGAGAGTGCATCTGCATTGACATGCTTCTTTCCTGGCCTATCTATAATATCAAATTCAAATTCTTGTAGTAAAATTATCCATCTTGCTATCCTCCCTGATGGGTTAGGCTTATTTACAATATATTTTAGAGCATGATGATCTATTACAACTATAAATTTATGCCCTAGCAAGTAATTTCTAAACTTCTTTATAGCAAAAATGATAGCTAGAGCCTCTTTTTCAGTTACAGTATAATTTACCTCAGCACTGCTCATTTGTCTGCTCCCAAAGTAAATTGGATGTTCATTCCCATTTTCATCCTTTTGGCTCAAAGTACTTCCTAGTGTTGCATCTGAGGCATCAGTGTACACAATGAATGGCTTGCTCTAATCTGGATTCTTTAAAATAGGTGAAGACACCAGGGCTTCCTTCAGTTGTCCAAAAGCTTCATGTGCCTTATTTCCTGGTTCATAAGTAACATCCTTCTTCAAGAACTGGGTTAGTGGTGTCATGCGATCTTTGAGAAATTCTTGATGAACCTTCTATAGTAACCCACATGGCCTAAAAATGATCTCAACTTACTTCTATTCATAGGAAATGGTAAATCTTTGATTTTGAAACTTTATCGGGATCGAGTACCAATACCATCTCTGGATACTGACATGCCCTAACAAAACGCCTTTAGAACATCCAAAGACACACTTTGTAGGGTTTAGTGAGGCTTTTGCTTCATCTAACCTTTGAAATGTTGTCTCCATCAGTGCGGGTGGTCCATCTTGCTCCCATAGATGCAAAAATCATCCAGAAATACTCGATGAAGTTCCCAATGTAGGGTTGAACACCCTATTCATCAAACATTTGGAATGTTCTTTGGAGCATTACACAACCCAAAAGGCATAACTCTATAAGCAAGCGTTCCCCAAGGAGTGGTGAGCGTGGTCTTGACTAATTTTCTCCGCTTATACGGACTTGGTTGTATCCGCTTATATCCATTAGCAAAACTATAACACTCCTGGCCAGCTACTTCGTCCAAGATCTAATCGAGAATGGAAGAGGGTAATGATCCTTCTTTGTTGCCTTATTGAGCTTCCTATAATCAACACAAATGCGTAGCTTCCCATTCTTTTTATTGAGATCACAATGGGAGAAACCCATTACGAATTCTCACAAGCAAATATGAATCTGCATCAAGCAACTTATCTATTTCTTCTTTTACAGTCTTGGAAAAATTAGGATTCATTCTATATGGCATTTACTTTATAGGCTTAGCACCATCTACCAGCTCAATAGAATGTTCTACCCAACTTACTTGATGGAGTTCCTTGTAATCAAAAGTGAATATGTGTATGTACCTTCAAAAGAGCTGGAGGTAGGATTCCTTCTCACTCTCCATCACAACATCACCAATCTTTATTTGTTGGAGATGATCATTAACTTCTTCTTCAGATAATTTTATGGGGTCATGAGTTGGTGTGATTGGAAGGATATCCATGACTGAAACATCAACCTCACTTTCTTCATCTTTAGTGTCCACTTCATTGGTACTAGAGTAATAAGAGGATGTCAATCATCAGTTTCATCACTTGAATCCACAAGTTCTGCCTTATGATGTCGAGGGATCATGTTTATCTTCACCCTCTCTCTACCATGTCCAAGTGTCATGAAACCTTCATTCCAGTAGTTTCTTGCATGAACTCTCCTTAGCCATGGTCTTCCCAAAGCAACATTGGGTATGCAACAATACCATTTTTCATCACCTGAAATTCTACCACACATACAACACCCATAACAGATATTGCCACATTTGAAACTACACCTTTTGGTTTAGTTTTTCCCTTATTTAATGACCTTAACATAAGTGTTGAAGGGCGATCAATTTTTAAACCCAACATATTCATTACAGACTCGGTCATTACATTAACTGCAGCACCTCCATCAACTAAGACATCATGAATTGAAATACCATTACATAATACCTCAGCTTATGGAGCATAGGGATCCGCCTCTGCCTCCAAAATAGGGACCTCAACCTCCTTCCTTCGTCGAGCATTGAGTCCACTTCGCAGCTCCCGCCTCTTCTCAGAAGACATAGCCAAGAGTTGACCATATGTAATATTTGCAGGCCTTTTGGACAGATCTTCCAAGATGGAGTATGGTCCTTACCCTGTGAAATCAGAAAATCCTGCACACCCAACTTTCTTCTCCTATGTTTCTTACTAGTTTCTCCTTTCATCTTCTTAGGATCATTTCCATCTTGATTATCTTTTTCTTTCTTTCTTTTTGTTACAAACACATCTACTTCATTATTTCTACTCTTATCTACTACATCAAAAGAATTCACAGTGCTTTTCCTTTATCATTATCTCTTTACCGATGATAGAAGCTCTATTTAGACAATTATACTTATAATGACCCTTTTTATAACAACCATAACATACAACTTCAGAAATATTTCTTTTTGGACCTCTATCTCCTCCTGAGAACTAAATTATTTTCCTTGAAGAAGATTAATAGTTAACTGACCCATATTTTTAAGCAGATCTTCATACTCAGTAGATGTACTAGGAGAAATATTTGTGCTCACCGAGAGTGGTTGTGGATTCTGGACCAAAGGTGCTAGTGTAGGCTCTACTTTAGCAACAATTTCTTTGGGCTCCTCTTCCATGCTTTCTTCTTGCCTTCTTGCAATCTCCTTTGCTTGTTCAATGGTAGTTGGGCGGTCATACTTCACTCATTGTCTGATCTATGGCTTCATCCCAAGAATGAAGTGCTTACATAGGAGATTATCCATGCCATTCATCAACCCATCCGCTAATCCTTCCTTCCGGATTTGGGCATCGAGCTTCCTCCTTAGCTCTAGAACACAAGCATGATAATCCCTTATCTTCTCCTTCTCTCCTTAGGATAGCTTTGTGATATTGATCATGAGATCTGCATATCTCTGTTGTTCACCAAATTCTTCAAGAAAACTTTCAGTTAATAAATCCCATGATTTTTTCACATTATCACCTAGTGTTTCAAACCACCTAAGGGTGGAACCATCCAAAAAGGTAGGAAAAAATTCAGTCCATTGTTCCCTTCTTATAAGGCCATTACAAATACAAGATCGTTTAAACTCTTGAATGAAAGAGGAAGCATCTTCATTAGATTGGGCTGAAAAAACAGGAATCTTCCCCATTTTCAAAAGTAACCACAGTGAAATACCAACCCACAAGTACAATCAACAAGACTTATGTGCACAAATAATTGAAATCACTATAATAGAAAATAGAAATGACCACGGTAAACTATGGTAAAAATTGATTTATCTTGCGATAAAAGCGACTTTCTTGTGGTAAACACTATTCATGATAAAAAGTGAAATTCTTTGCGGTAAATACTATTCACGGTAAAAAGTGACTTTCTTGTGGTAAATACTATTCACAAAAGCAAAAATGACTTTACCATGGTAACTTTACTATTCACGGCAAAAAGACTTTACCATGGTAACTACTATGCACAGTAAAAACAAGGTTACCCTCGATTGATTTTTGACTAAGTGGGAATATCTCTCGAGAAAATCCACCAACGAGGAATGGTCCGACAATGGAACCAAAATGTCATCACCAATCCGGCATTATGATAATTCTTCACGGGAACTCCTCGTCTTTATGATTATTTACTAATGCCTGACCTTTAGTTTGGTGGATGTAATTGGAAACACAACAACAAACATAACACAAGAATACCATAGACTATGATAAAAAGGAATGATGATAAATCTGAAATATCAGAGTAAATTATAATATTAGCATGAAATTGTTACAATCTCACCCATGAGGTACTTCAAGTGTTATTGACTTCACTTTCCTTCCACCAATACTATGGGAGAAACTTCACAATTATACCTCTTAATGGCTTCTTCAACACACCTTTAAACTGATGGCTTCCTTTACACACTTACTCATACAATATTTCTCACTACTTCCTTCTATGCTAAATGAGGGGGGTGGCCTCTTTATTTATAGAACTTCCAGGCTTATCTATCTTATCTGTAAGATAGGATAAGAAATCCACTCTGATGAATCATATTCCATACCTTAACTCTTATCTGTACATGTAAGCTTATCTTTTAAGATAAGATAAACCTTATCATTTCACATGGGTTCCACATTTTTAGAATTTTTACAAATAAAATACACAAAATATTTATGACCTCACTCTTTGTCCTTATTACCAATATAATATTTCTAATTCCTAATCATGTAGACCCTACTTCTCTACTTACCCCAACTTTGACATTTTAGCATTCTTTGGACCACTTACGACAACTATTTACTTTTTACCACAACATTCCTATTGTACTTTTGACTATTGCCGTACTATACATTATTGGCGGTGTCTTCTGGCAGCGCCGTTATCTTCTATCGGATGCTATTACTAATTATACTTAACAACATCCTATTCCTAATACATACATTAATGAAATAAAATTACAGAGGAAAATTTTAGTGTCGATAAAGACCTCCAATTGTTGCACTACATACCCGCAAGAGGGATCAAGCCTTATATAGTTCTATTTGTTTTTTTATAATTGTATCATTTTGGTTGGATGTACCTTGGTGGAGCCAAGTGCTTTGGCATTACCAAGTGTTGCACTACATACCCATGAGAGGGATCAAGCCTTATGTAGTTCTATTTTTTTTTTATAGTTGTATAATTTTGGCTAGACTAACCTTGGTTGAGCCAAGTACTAGCACCGCAAAGTGATGCACTACATACCGATGAGAGGGATCAAGTCTTATGTAGTTATATTATTCTATTTATAATCATGTCATTTTGGTGGACTAACCTTAGTGGAGCAAGTGCGCTTTCGGCACCACCAAGTGTCGCACTACATACCCGTGAGAGGGATAAAGCTTTATGTAGTTCTATTATTATGTTTTAGAATGAGCTAGAAATATTGAACTCAATCATTTTGGCTAGACTAAGAATTTCATCTATTTGTTTATATTTGTCTCATTTTTGTTGCTATTATTCTATTTTAGAATCGACAGATGCTCATTCTCATATTATGTAGTTTAGTTATTTTTTTTAGAATGGGCAGACTTTTATTCGCTGCCCATTATCATATAGGAATCATTAAAATATATTGTTTACCACCATGACATCTGCCCATCCTCATATTATGTAGTTCTATTATTTTGTTTTAGAATGGGCAGATGCCCATTCTCATCCCATTCTCATTTATCATTAAAATATATTGTTTCTCATATTATATATATTTAACATCGTTTATTTATTAATTAAAGGTAATTATTTTAAAACATGTCTTCGACCGCTCATTGGAGGGAATTATTTACCACTATTTATTTATTAATTAAAGGTAATTGTTTTAAAACATGTCTTCGACCACTCGTTGGAGGGAAAGTGAGATAGTTTTTTTTGATTTGTAATTATTAATAATTGTATTATACTAGTTGGACTATCCCTGGCAGAGCCAAGTGTTGCACTACATACCCTTGAGAGGGATCAAGCCTTATGTAGTTCTCAGTTCTCATCTTACAATATATATGTATATATCCATTCACATTTAGAAAACATATAAGAATAATAGATATTTTGAATGGGCATATGACCATTCTCATATAAGAATTATAGAAGATAGAATGGGAATTTGTGCATTGTGACGGTAAATTTTTTTGTTTTGTAATTATTAATAATTGTATTATACTAGTTGGACTATCCTTGGCAGAGCCAAGTGCTGCACTACATACCCTCGAGAGGGATCAAGATTTATGTAGTTCTCATTTTATATATATATATATATATATATATATATATATATATGTGTGTGTGTGTGTGTGTGTGTGTGTGTGTGTGTGTGTGTGTGTGTGTGTGTGTGTGTGTGTTTTGATAATGGGTTAATATGCTAATGTTTAAATTTATATTTGTTTTGAACCATGTCATACCAAGAGCACCATATATATTCGTTCTTGACAATGACATAGCGATACCACCATGCAAATATATCATTTACCACCATTTAATTATAAATGAAAATAATCTAAAACATGGTTATGATTACATATAGATCATGATTATTTATACATGTGATTGGAATACAACAAGAAGAATAATTTAGCTAATTTAATATAACATAGAAACTTAAGATAAGTAATTGTAGGGTTAATAGGTAGCAGTGACCAAAAAAGGAAACACATAGAGAGAAAAATACAAAATGCATATTTAATTTACCATAAAAGATCTAACAGTCCATATTAGTGGCCATCAGAAATCCCGATTGGATCTTCTTTGAAATTAGTGAATGAGGAGAAATAACCCATGGAGTTACCTCGAGTAGCCATACTACGAGACCACCACTAGCAAAGTGGTAATATTTAATAGGAATGTGTAGGTAGAACACAACAAACTCACGGATGATAGGAACATGAATCTACATTAAATCAATAGTTCTAGGAAGACTAAGAGGTGGTTGGTCTGGGTCCTCAGATCTAAAATGGTCTAAGATATCCAACAGGAATTGGGTGAGAGCTCGGGCCCTCTCCACTAAAGGTCCACCAGAGAATGATAGATCCAACCATCTTTTGCATCAGGACTGACAAACATGGTCGAGTGTTGAGATTACAATGCTCGAGTTCTTCATCCAAACCAACCCTATGTGAGGGAAAGATAAAAAATAGGAAATAGTAACAACTTCCAATTTGTTATGGCTAACTGAAGTAGATTCGAAACAAACACCGAGGTAATTTCTTGAGAGCTATTTTTGAAGAACAATGATAGGCCTCACCCAAAACATGTTCAATGGCTTCACATAAAGATGAAAAACAATCCTAAAAACCCACTTGAGACGTGACCGAGAAATGGAATTGAAGAAGGCCATTTCTTTTCTATTGCTTCGTAGAAAAATGGTAGGAAGAGAGGGAACAACCATGACCTAAAGACAACACACATTAGCCAATGTCATTGACCACTTAATAGATAGATTCCCATATATAGTTGCCTTACGCCTATTTTTCTTAGTGATTCCTATATTAGAATGGGCATATGCTCATGTCCTAAACATTCTAATGCAAGATGCTAGTGGAGAGATAAAATTTACTTACTTTATCTTTATTTAAGAATGGGTAGTTTCCCATTCTCCCATACAAACAAACAAATTTTTTTGCAACTTATCTTGAATACAATGTAAATTTTCTAATACATAAAAAAAAATTGATATTTAATTCAATGGGCATATGCCCATTCAATTATAATATGATGAATAGATGAAATTTATTTTCATTTTAGTGCTTATATGGTAATCATATCTAACTATATAATACGCGATGCTATTAGAGAGATAAAATCTATTGTCTTTGTTTAAGAATGGGAAGTTTCCTTTTTATCATACAAACAAACAAACATTTTTTTATTTTTCTTGAATACAAATGTATTATTTTGGCTAGACTAATCGTGGCGAGCCATTTTACTGCTCAAGCAGTTTCGCACTACATACCCTCGAGAGGGATCAAGCCTTCGTAGTTTATTTTTTTTTTTAAGGATGGGCCTCTTGGATCCACAAGTCACGCGCTACATTATCTTTAGCAGATGTTCATTCTCATATAATGTAGTTCTATTAATTTTCTTTAGAAATGATAGATACCCATTATCATATAGGAGTAATAATGAGAATAGGTATTAGCTCATTCTCTAGACATTCTAACATTTTGTTTTGCCCATATTTTTGGTCACTTGTGTTGGTGATTATTATGTGGTTTGCAACCGAACTATTTGCTAAAAAATTTGACCGACATGTCCCTTATACTATTCGTTTTACCTATATTTTACACATATATAAGAGATTATGAATGTAATTCGCCATAATTTTGAATCATATCGTGTGCATATTCACCGAAGTTAACATAAGAAAATTCAAAATTTATAGCCGCTAACATAGAAATATGAGCCACCCAACCACAAGTCATCCAACTCTGAGTAGTCCAACCTCTTATCCATTCAACTCTGATCCACCAAACACCGATCCGTCCAACATCGATCCGCACAACTCGATCTATACAACTCTGATCCATACAACTTTGATCTATCTAACTCGATCCATCCAACCCCGAAATGTCTAACTCTGATCCATCCAAATTTGATCCATCCAACACTAATCTATCCAACTCTTATTTTTCCAACTTTGATCCGTACAACTCGATTTTTCCAACTCGTTCTATCCAACTTCTAGCCATCCAACACCTAGCTATCTAACCCTTTTTCATCCAACGGTCAACCCTAGCCATCCAACCCATTAGTCGTCTAATTGTTATCCGTCCAATCCCAAGCCGTCTAACCCTAAGTCATCTAACCCCTTAGTCATCCAACCCTAAGTCGTCTGACCCATAAGGCTTAAGTTGTCCAATAACTTAGGTGTCCAACCCCTCTGTCATGATCCATTAAACCACTCAGTGACTCAATTGTCCAACCTTGATCGTCTAATATTTTATTGTCCAACCAATACCATTTAACCTTAAACCATCCATTCCCAGAGCCTTCAAACATAAGAGCCACCCCTAAGGGCCTAAGTAGTAAGTAGTCATGGATACTAGAAATCAAGGCAAGAAGATTACAAATTTAGCCAGTTCAAAAAAGGGTGCAAATACTTTGCTTGGCTATTTTGGAAAATCACAAAAATGAAGTTGGTTTCTACATCAGCTGAAAATATCGGTATGTGGCACTTGCTATTTACTGGTTATTTAATCTTACAGAATTTAATAATTATGTTTATCATACTGTTCTTGGAACTCTTTGCAGACTGTAAAAATTTAACTATAGATAAAATTAATACTAAATAAGTAACAATTTTATAGAATTATTTACAAATGTTGTTAGGAAATAAGGGATAAAATATGCGGAATAATCCCTCACATAATCGCAACAGTAGAAACTAATATGCAGAAATTATTACAGATTTCAAATAAAATTGCAGAATAAAATAACACAACACAAAGAGATAGTATTTAATGTGGTTCACCCAATTTGGGCTACGTCCACCAAGAATCACTTGCTCAAATTTTATTACAAGCCACCGCTCTCTCAATACAATACCCAGATCCATTTGGAGCTATGCTCAACAAACTCTACAGAATTCACACCCGAATTCAAAACACATCTGCAATACATTTGCTTGTACATCTATCATATGCATAAGACCATATAAATAGACAACTGCTTAAGTAATTTTACAAAACCGTGGGTATCAAAACCATGGGCAAAACCCATCCCATAAACCTATGGGTCAAAAAACTCGCCCATATGAGAAAAGCACGTTTCCCGATATTTCGGGTGTAATTTTTCGAGGCCAAAAAATTTACGCCTAAATTTTTTTTTTTCGGGGGCTACGCCCCGAACCCCTGCTACCGGGGGCTGCCACCCCCAGACTCCCGCTCAAGGCCCGGACCAGCCGCGAACCTCGGTGAGGATACATGAAAAGTGTATAGTACTCTTAGTGTATAGTCTTCAACACTTTCACACATGAAAACAGGCTCCACAACCTAACAATCTCCCACTTGGAGACTAGTTTTCCTCTGAGAAAGCTTCTCAACCCTTCACTAGTTTCTATGAAGACCAACCAAAGCTGAACACAACTTTAGTTTTTCCCTTGTGACCACCTTGGTCATCATGTTTGCAGGATTCTAACTGGTATGAATCTTCTCCAACTTCAACTTCTCTTCCTCCAAAGTTGTCCTGATGAAATGGTACCTTAACTATATATGCTTTATCCTAGAGTGGAAAGCAAAGTTCTTAGCTAGGTGTATAGCACTCTGACTATCACTATGTAGCTTACATTCCTCCTGCTTATGCCCCAACTCCTCAAGCAATTGATGTAACCAAATCATCTCTTTGCTTGCCTCTGTGGCAACAACATACTCAGCCTCCATGGTTGACAAAGCCACCACTTCTGTAGTTGTGAAATCCACTCACCGTTGTCCCACCTACGGTGTAAATATAACTGTCATGCTCCTCCCGCTATCTACATCTCCAACCATGTCTCGAATCTACATAACCACATAAAGTGTTGTCGATCCATCAGTAGCACAAAAGCTGTCCCCATGGTCCCTCTCAAATACCAAAGGATCCACTTTCTTGCTTGCCATTGCTCTTTACCGGATCACTCATAAATCTACTCACAGACTCCCACTGCATGGGCAATATCATGCCTAGTGCACACCATAGCATACATCAAACTACCAACTATTGATGAGTAAGGTACCTTGGACATCTGGTTTCTTTCCTACTCTGTCTTGGGACACTGCTCCTTTGATAACTTAAAATGGCCTGCCAAAGGAGTCCCAATGGTTTAACATCCCGCATGTTAAATCTATCAAATACCTTCTTAATGTACTCTTCCGAGATAAAGTCACTTCCGTTCCTTCCTATCCCGAGTTATCCTCATACCAAGGATTTTTAAGCTGCCCCCAAATCCTTCATATCAAAGGATTCACTTAGTTGTTTCTTGAGTACTTTTATTTCGCATGTTTTTACCTGCAACTAACATGTCATCTACATACAAACAAAGGATAATATAACTTCCATCCTCAAATTTCTTTGTATACACACAATGGTTAGAATGACATCTAATATAACCTTGCTCCATCATGAAGCTATCAAATTTCTTATACCATTGACGTGGATCTTGTTTCAGGCCATACAAGATCTTCTTCAGTTTGCACACCATCTCCTCTTTACCTTTGACTTCATATCCTTCTGGCTGCTGCATATATAGATCCTCCTCCAAATCACCATGGAGAAATGCGGTCTTTACATCTAAGCTGTTCTAAGTGCAAGTCTTCTCGCTGCTACTATTCCAAGAACAGATTCGATAGAATTCATTTTTACTACAGGAGAAAAAATCTCATCAAAATCTATACCTCGTTTACAATGCAAACCCTTGACCACCAACCGGGCCTTATATCTTTTCTTTCCTCCTTCTTCATCTTTAATTTTGTACACCAACTTGTTCTACAATGCTCTTTTGCCTTCGGGTAGCTTCACCAAATCCCAAGTCTGGTTCTCCATAAGAGACTTATGCTCCTCATCCATGGCTTGCTCCCACTTCTTACTAGCATCTACCCGCATTGCTTCATCAAAGCTCTCTCGGCTCTCCACTATCAAAGTGAGTAATAAATAATAAAGAGAAGGAGAAAAACGTTCGAGGTTCTTTTCTTACCCTAGAAGACCTCCTCACTGTAGGAGTTTGGGGTTCCTGTTGCGTAGGTTCCCGAACCGATTCATGGGTCACTTTCCCATCCGGAAGATCCTCTACCACCGCATATTCTTTCTTGGATTCTTCCTGTTTTTCCCGCAATCGCTGCTTATACATGACTTTCTCATTAAAGACCACATCCCTAGACCAAATGATTTTCTTGTCCTTAATACTCCAACATTTAAATCCAAAGTCATCACCACCATAACTAATGAAAGCACATTTTTTTGATTTAGCCTCTAGCTTGGTCATATCATCCTTGTCTATATGAACAAACACCTCACATCCAAAGACTCTAAGAAATGAATAATCAACTTTCTTACCGGACCAAGCCTCCTCAGGTATGCCTCCATCCAAGGCACTTGAGGGTCCTCTGTTTATCAAGTACATTTGTGCTCACCGCTTCTACCCAAAAAGAAAGAGGTAGTCCTACATGTAACCTCATGCTCCTAGCACATTCCATTATTGTTTTGTTCATCCTTTTTGATACCCCATTCTCTTTGTGGAGTTCTGGAACCGTCTTTTTTGCTCGTGGATTCCATTCTTAGAATAGTAATCATCAAATTCATTGCTGCAATACTCCCCTCCATTATCTGACCTGAGACATTTTAGCTTAAGACCTGTTTCATTCTCTACCAAGGCTTTCCATTTAACAAAAGTGTCAAATACATCAGATTTGTTTCTAATACAATAAACCCAAACTTTCCTTGTTGCATCATCAATAAAAGTAACATAATAACTTGAACCCCTAAGAGATGATACCGAGCCGGTCTCCACACATCAGAATGTACCAGCTCTAACTTACTCTCTTTCTTCGTAGGTCCAACCTTGAGAAACCTTACTCGCTTCTGTTTCCCATATATGCAGTTCTCACAGAAATCCAAACATGTTTCTGTATATCCAGACAAATTCTTCTTTATGATGTTCATGCCCTTATGGCTCATATGACCGACCCTATAGTGCCATAATGTTTTATCGGATCTCGAATCCACAAAATTACAATCATTAGTACTATCGGTGGTTAAATACAAGGTTCGCAACCTTCTTACCTCTTACCACCACAAGAGCACCCTTGGTAACCTTCCAAGAGTTAGCTATAAATATCACAGTACAACCATCACTTCCCAATTGCCCTGCCGATATCAAGTTTCTCCTTAATGTAGGCACATGTCTAACATCCTTCAATAGCCATGTATTCCCATTCTGCATCTTAACCTGAACAGAACCTTTTCCAACTATGCTGCAAGGCTCATCATCACCAAGAAAAACATGCCCAAAATCTCCTTGAACATAATCAACAAAATAATGCCTATGTGGAGAAGCATGGAAAGAAGCCCCTGAATCTAAAACCCAAGATTCAGTAATATTGTGCAAAGAAATAATCAAAGCATCCTGACATACATTACCCGTTGCCAAATTTGCCTTCTTGTTTTCTTCCTGTTGTTTCTTCTTATCCTGAAGCTCCCAATAGTCCTTTGCATGCCCAAGCTTTCCACAATTCCAACATACAATCTTGTTCTTGGATTTTTACCTTGCCCGATCTTTTGATTTTCCATGGTTTCCTCTATTCTTCTATCTCCCTCTAGTTTCCACTGTCAAAGCATTCCCTAAAGTAGAAGATTCCCTGAGCTTTTTCTTCGCATTTCCTCACTTAGAATCACCCCTACAACATCCTCAAACTTCAACTTCGAGTTAGCTAGAACCGAGTTACTTACCGCCATTACTAGGCTATTCCAACTCTCAGGTAAAGAGCATAGAATTAATAAAGCCCTAACTTCTTCATGAAATTCTATTGTAACCAAAGCTAGCATATTCACTACCGTATTCAAATCATTTAAATGATCTGCTATTGAACTATTCTCAGACATCTTCATATTAAACAACTTTTTCATTAAAAATATCTTATTAGAGGTAGAGGGTTTTTCATACAACTTCCCTAATGCATCCATTAGATCTTTTGTAGTCTTTTCCTTTGAAACATTAAATAATACCAAAGATGCAAGACACAACCAGATTGTCCCAAGTGCTTTCCTATCCAGCAAATCCCATTCCACATCTTTCATACTTGAGGGTTTGTTCACCTTCTCAGAAAACGGAGTAGAAAGATCCTTCTGATAAAGGTAATCTTCCATCTACATCTTCCAAAGACTGAAATTCTACCCGTTGAATTTATCAACCCTAGATCTTCCTTCATCTGCCATAGCTCCCACTCAAGCTAAAAACTTTTCCTGCGATTCAACACTTTAGCAAACCAAACCAAGCTCTGATACCAATTGTTAGGAAATAAGAGATAAAATATGTGGAATAATCCCTCACATAATCGCAACAGTAGAAACTAATATGTAGAAATTATTACAGATCTCAAATAAAATTGCAGAATAAAATAACACAACACAAAGAGATAGTATTTAACGTGGTTCACCCAATTTGGGCTATGTCCACCAAGAATCACTTGCTCAGATTTTATTACAAGCCGCCGCTCTCTCAATATAATACCCAGATCCGTTTGGAGCTATGCTCAACAAAATCTCTGAGAATTCACACCCGAATTCAAAACACATCTGCAATACATTTGCTTGTACATCTATCATATGCATAAGACCATATAAATAGACAACTGCTTAAGCAGTTTTACAAAACCGTGGGTATCAAAACCATGGGCAAAACCCGTCCCATAAACCTATGGGTCAAAAAACTCGCCCATATGAGAAAAGCATGTTTCCCGATATTTCGGGTGTAATTTTTCGAGGCCAAAAAAATTCAAACCTAAAAAAAAAAATTTCGGGGGTTGCGCCCCGGACCCTTCGCTCGGGGCCTGTCCCAGCCCCAAACCCCGGCGAGGATACATGAAAAGTGTACAGTACTCTTAATGTAGAATCTTCAACACTTTCACACATGAAAATAGGCTCCACAACCTAACAGATGTTTCAGAAATACCTTCACAGAATAATCAATTTAAAGATATCGATGATCCATTATATGTTGAGGAAAACATTTTGTCCCTTGATGAGTTAGAAGTACAAGAAAATTCATCAAATTCTCAAAGTACACCAGCAGAGGAAGCTTCTACTCCAAGTTCTATTTCCAAGAAAAGGAGACATGAGAATCAAAATATTCCTACTAACAGCTCAGATGCAGAAGTTAAATCCCAAGAAAAAAAAAGAAAATATGTTAGAAGAAAGAGGGAAAACTGGACAATTGGAAGAAAATTCCAGTTCGAATGGGCTGCAAAATATCCTTTTATTGAACTTGTGTACAATGAAAATTGTAATGTTGTTCGAACATAATTTCGATGAAAAATATGCATTTAGAAATAGTGGAAGGAGCACATGATGCAACTAAAACTAGACACAATTGAAAAGCATTGTGGGAAAATATACATTTCCCAAAAGCTAAAGGATGGTAACATAGTCAGAACACATAAATGGAAAGATGCAAAATATTGTCTACATGTCAAATACGTAGAAGAGTATGAAAAGGAACAAAAACATATCAAATATATAAATGAAAAAGGTGGGACCATAGTAGCAAGATTGAGAAAAGCTATGGAGGCAGAAATGCAAGCAAAAGGTATTCAGTTTGCTACCGTATTTCATATAATGAAAAGGGGAAGACCGATGTCAGATTTCAGAGAAAATAAAATGTTGTATCAAGTTATTGGTCTATAGAATGTTCCTCAATCTCATTGGTCAGATACCAGTGGTTGGGAGATTGCAAAATTTCTATCTATGGTAGAAAAGGAGGATCTAAAACTATGTGTTCAAAAGGAAAAGTATATTTCCCTTTCATTAGATGAGGTTACTGCAGTCGATAATACTTCATGGATATGTATTCATGTTTACACATTTGTTAATGAAATAAAGACTCCACACCTCTTAGAAATTCATAAAATGGTGAGAATTGAAATTATGAATATATATATATATATAGGTGGTGTCAAATCTGAAGGATATTGCTGGAATGGATGACTTTTCCATTGCAACAAAATTATTTTGTGTCGAAACCGATGGTGTAGTTATAATGTAGGGAGCCGAAATGGTCTCGTGTTAGAATTTAGAAAACTATTGCTTCATATATGGTTGTTTTCCACTATATGGCTCACATAATGAATCTTTCCTAAAATTGTGAGCACATTTGAAAATGTAGCTAAAGTGGAGGAATTGATACGTGATCTGCATGCCTATTATTCTAGCAGTCTAAAGAGATTTTTAGAATTTCAAAAAATTTCTATTGGAGTGACAGAGGAAAAAAATTCTCAAAGATGTAAATACAGATGGATATCTATGTATGAACTGTGTGTAGAATATTTGATGAATATCCTTCATCGACATATGTTTAAATACTGCAGGTGATGTAGATAAAGCTAATGATCTATTGTGTCGTCTAGCCGACATAGATACTTTACTCACACTCTGCGGTATTTTTCCCATGTTGAGGGAGCTTAATATTTTAACGAAGCATGCAAAATATCATTCTTTCTACATTACATACTTCATAAGACTCGAGAAGACGTGTTTTTTGGAGTTTAGAAAGTTTACATATTTCTCATGGGAGTTTTTAGGGTGTTTCTTTTGAAAGCTGGAATGCATTGACATATTTTAAATATTCCGGATGCTTCTTAAAATACAATATATAAGATCATCTATGTATAACAACACATGGAAGAGAGATTCCACTTCATATGTTCTAAAAAGAGTTGATATTTCTAACTCGAAATAGAAGAAGTACAAGTGACATGAAATTTATATGATGCAAGTATTAATGGAAACTAGGAATAAGTTGAGAAAGATCTCGAATCATTATCTAAAGAGATCCGAGAAAGATTCAAAATGATAAAATACTTGAATCAATGGGAATTGTAAATCCACAGTTTTGGAATTTTTCAAGTAGAAAACTATACACATCTATCAGTCCTTTATTTATCAAAAACATGGGTGATCTAATTGATCATTTCTCTAAGACTGAAGAGATAAATGGAGTTTCTTTAGAAGGTATTTTGAAAAGAAAAATACTTAGTTCACAGTCAATGGATTTTTCTAATACTATGATATGACAAGTTCAGCTTGTACAAAACCCACAGGATTACAGTGTCATGAAAATGATTTGGAAGGATACGTGTTCCAGTAGTATTCTAAGTGAATATTTGAGCGAGTATATGAAGTTGTATGAGCTATGTCAAGAAATGATTATGGGTTTAATGGACGATGAGATGGTTTTCGGTGCATTATCCCTTTTAAAGTCCAAAGCTTGAAGCAGTTGGATAGGAATCTCAAAAACATTCTCAGATTGTATGTTTCACGTTACCTAGTGGAGTCTTTTCCTTATGATATAACACTTGCATTGTGGTTCAATTCACTAGTAGAAATAAGAGGAGTTAGTAATATTCTGACTAACACAGGGGATCGAGACACATCAACAGATCATGCTACAATTGATTTCCAAGACACAAATGAAAGTGTTGCTCCAAGACTATTCCAATTCACATAGATTACAACTTTGCTATTGGAACAATGTCATTATATGTTTCAATTATCCCATTTGTGTTTTATATTTGGTTTTCAAATTCAGACTGAAATAAGTACACATTTGTCTTTTATATCTGTTAATTGATTTATTTTACATCTGCAACAAATCAGAAACGTAAATATTTAAAAGAAACAAAATCAAGTAAATTTAAGCAACTTTCAATAAATTTAAATATTGATGTATTTCATACAGAGATTACAACTTTCAATAAATGCAATATTATATTTTTCTTTATTTGATCCTTTTCCATTTGAACAATGTCATTATATGTTTCAATTATCCCATTTGTTTTTTATATTTGGTTTTCAAATTCAGATTGAAATAAGGAGACATTTGTCTTTTATATCTATTAATTGATTTATTTTACATCTGCAACAAATCAGAAATGTAAATATTTTAAAGAAACAAAATCAAGTAAATTTAAGCAACATTTACGTAAACAATAAAAAAGAAACATAGTTTGTATTAACAACATATAGTAACATTATACAATTCTAATTTCCAAAGTTCTTTTGAAATCGATCTCTCATGTGGCGGATTAATTTATGAAGAAAAGTACAAATTCATAAAGCATTGTCGGCCAATACAATTCCAAAAAGGGGTTGTCATAACATATCAAAGCTTGAAAAAGTTTTGTCATATAAGGACACATTACGAGGTCATCCTCTTTTCTACCTATGATTCAAAATCATAGTTGTCCTTACGTCTGCCACACAGAATAAAAACTAAAAAGGGGTTGGCCACTATCTTTTAATTCCTATGCCAGTGTCAGAATTATGACAACACACCTATCACATGGTGAACTTTACTAACATATCTTATTTTATGTTGTAGGTGAGGCTTATTCATTTTCTTGCGTGAGAGGTGCAGGATTTTGTTGCATCTGTGCAAAGCTATCTGCTATAAATCTTGATGCCTGCAGATCTCATGCTGCGGTATTGATATTCTCTAGAATATTCAGCTCCTCCCTCGCTACATTTCTTACAGACAAAAGTGTTGCATCTACATATATCTTTTCCTTGATAAGACAAACAAAAGTGTTGCATCTGCGTCTGTCTTTTCCTCCCTTTCTACATCTCCGAATATTCAGCTCCTCCCTCACTACATCTCTTGCAGAAAAAAGTGTTACATTTGCATCTATCTTTTCCTTCAGTAAGACTTCTAGATCCATCTTATGCTCCTTTATTATCCTTCTCAATGTATTATTTTGTTTATTTATAACAATGAGTTTTTCCTTCAATTGTTCAAATTAATTTAGGATTTTGCGGGCATTCTTCAAATGTGCTTCAAAAATAACTTCTTCTTTCTTTAAATTTTCATATTTTTCCTACAAAACAGAAATATTTAATTTTTAGTCTATTAGATAAAATGAAAAAATATATTGCAGTGCTTATAAGATAAGGATTTTGCATGTAAAACTAAAATTCCACTCACAACAACTTTTTCTTTTTCAGCATTTGCTATTAAGACATTTGTCTTGTCTTTATCCCATTTATTGTAGTAAGCATGTGCTTCGACATTGAGATTCTCCAACCTGTTTAGCATTATGTCTATGATTTCATCATTGTAGTCATTATTATATGAAATAGTCCCTGATTGAGCTTTTTTAGCAAAAAATCCTACCATACTAGTTGGCTCTCTATGGCAGTGAACAATGAATTCCTTTAAGTGTGATTATGGTATCATGTATTTATTTCTTTTATCAAATTTTTTTCTCTCCTCTCCCAAGGCCGCACCAAATCCACATCAGACATTACAACCTCTTAAATTGTTGCCCCCACACTATCTGATATCATATTTTCTAAATAAAAATGTTTCTTTTCATCATTAGTTTATGGAGCATTTCTTGGAGGAGGAGAGTCACTACCCTGTGTTACATGCACATTTTGTTGTGGTTGAGGCGGAGTAGATTGAATCATATCATGGGTGTCAAAGCCCAATAATCCTTGTAGAGGGCGATGTTTTTGAAAAGTTGTGTGGTTGTTACACTTAAAACATCTAGTGATAGTCGAGAGAAATTCTGTGGCGGCAGGATGAACTGTTCGCGTGACTCTCATAGAAACCTTATATTCTTTCCCATGAGTTATTATTTTTGTTTGGACTAGACGTGTTAGAGGTATTGGTGGCCTCCTTACAAGCGGAACATTCCTAGAAACCACATTACTGCATGAAGAAAACAACAAATTGTCGATAATTACGGTTTGTGCTTTGTAAATGCTAAAAAATTGTAAGGAAACAAAACATGCTATATATTATACATTACAATATACCTTGCATAGACGGAGACACAATCATGACATTTTTATCTTCAAACCTGGAATGAGTTTGATCTTCATCATCAAACTCAGTAGTTTCTGAATACAAATAATGTATAAAAGAAGAAGAACAGTAGAAATATTAAAATACGGTAGTACATACATAATCTATATTAATTTTTTGATTTATTTATTTATAAAAAAGATAACATCATACCTGAAGTTAAGTGTGATGGTAAACACGATGTGCATATCGACCCCCAAGGCCACTTTTGATGAGGAGGTCTTATTGGCATTGCTTATCTTTGAATCCATGTCGAATCAGCGAGAGACCTCAAGGGGATTTACCAAAGCAATTGCCTCCTTATGAGATGTTGTAGCTATAATTTTTCTCTGTAAAATAAAATCACACATTTATTATTTTATTCAAAAAATATTGAATTTGAAATCCTTAGAAAAAGTAAATATTAAAAGTAATTGTAACCATCTTACCTGTTGTTCTTCGAGAGTAAGACCAATCATTTGATCATTAATTACAGTTGGAATTTTATCTTGCGGAATTTCATAGTACGCTTCATAATAAAAAGCAAGAATATAATTACAACAAGAGAATACAATCCTGGATTTATCAGATTGATTAGATTTGCGGGCATGGGAGATATCTATTTTTATTCTATTGGACAAATAACTACACCAATTGAATTGTTGCCCTACTAGTGTCTGTAATAAATATTGAACTACCCAATACGGAATGTCTGCAGATTTTCCCTGTAAAACAATCCTTGCCTGAAAAAGTGATGCAACTGCAATAAAGAATTTGTTTACAATACCTTGTAGAAGAAGGCCTCTTGATGAATGATTAAGAGGAGATGCAATAATAAAGAAGAAACGTTAGAGGCTTGGGTGGTCCAAGTAATGCTAAGAACAAAAGAATTTGAAAATAATAAACTTACCATTAACCTGTACATTGTAATGAGACTCCAAAACTTTTTGTCTTCGTCTGTAAGAACAACCTTTGTAGTAACGACCGGCTTATTTTTGAATGGTAAACTTGTTAACCGATGTACGTCCTTGGGTTCAATTGAGAAATAAATTTGATGACATCTCGATGCACAAGGAGAACAGAAAATTTACCATCACTCTCGTTGTAAGAGGCGAGAAGGTAATCAAGGACTGAAGTATCAGTATTGAATTGGGGCATGTCCACAAGCCCAGTAAATTTTGAGTTTTCGACCCAATCCTTTTGTGCGTCTTTTTCTCTTAGTAGAGCTACAATATGTGGGCACATGAGGTTTTTGTATTGAAATTTGGGTGTAGGAATAGATGTGGTGCTAGCCATTGCTGAAATTTGGGAGAAGTTTGAAGATTGGAGATCTCAGAGAGTCAGAGCACTGGAAATTTTCGTAGAAAAGTGAATAATTGAACCTTAAAGGGGTATTTATAGGGGTCTGTATGGTTCTAAGGACACGTGGCGGAAAACTATTGGCTACTAATGGCATCCCAAACCTTACTTACCCAACCCATGCGACCAAACATTAACCGTCCAACCCACCCACACAACCCTTACGTATCCAACCATATACCATCCAACCATTAGCTGACCAACGTTTTACCATCCATCACACCCACCTAGCTCTTAGGCCTCCAAAACCTCAAGGATCAACAGTCCAAACCCCACCCAACCAACCCACTCATCCAACTATAAGACGTCCAACCCACCCATCCAACCCTTAGCCGTCCAACCTTTGGCCATCCAACCCTTACCGTCCAACCCTAAGTCGACCCTCCAACCCCTCACATGTCTAACCCACCCTCTAACCCTTAGTCATCCAACCCTCACCCGTCTAACCCTTAGCCATCTAACCCTCACCCATCCAACCCACCATCCAACCCTTGGCCATCTAACCCTTAGTCGTCTAACCCTTAGCCGTCCAACCCTTAGCCGTCCAACCCTTTCCCGCCCAACCCTTAGCCATCCAACCCCTCACCCATCCATCCCTCCCACCCAACCCTTAGTTGTCCATCCCCTCACTCGTTCCCACAATCCCAATAGTCACCCAACCCCTCACCCGTCTAACGCACCCGCCCACACTTGGCCGTTTAACCATCACCCACCCAACCTATCAATGCCCAACCCCTACTACCCTATCGAATAACTTCCCGCCTAATGGAAAATCCCGACCAACCTATTTGAATAACTTTGAGAATTTAGGAAAAATGCTCGATTTAGAGGGGTCTTCTAAAAATGAACCCAATTTATTATTGGGTTGTCCCAAATTTTTCATGGAAGGAGGACCATTGCAATGGAAGGAGGGCCATATTAGAAGAAGAATTATAGTGTAAAAACATTCTGACAACCTTTATAGAGTTAATAATTATATCATATTGGTTGGACTATCCCTAGCGGAGCCTAGTGCTGCATTGCATACCCTTAAAGGGGATCAAACATCTATCTCTAATTGTTGTTTATTCTTTCACTTTTTGGATCTCTCTCTTTTCATGAAGAATATGAAGGAAATTTATTTAGAAACAAAAATGAATATTTCTAACTCTTCTCAATGTGAAGAATAACATTTGGTTTTCCTTCCATAGCAAAATGGGGGACAACACACTTCATCTTCATGTCATGAAAATTCAAGTAGACAGATGCCCATATATAGTTTGCCTTATGCCTATTTTTCTCAGTGATTCCTATATTAGAATGGGCATATGCCCATTATCAATGGGCATATGCTCATGTCCTAAACATTCTAATACAAGAAATGTTGAAATATAATGTTGTATGATCATTCTAAACGTTCTAATACTTGAAATATTGAACTTAGTATGTTTAGTACTTCTATATTACTCATAGATTGTCCAAAATGCAAGATGCTAGTGGAGAGATAAAATTTACTTACTCTGTATTTATTTAAGAATGGGAAGTTTCCCATTCTCTCATATAACAAACATTTTTTTTATTTTTTATGGAATACAATTGTATTGTTTTGGATGGAATAACCCTGGTGGAACCATTTTCTAGCTCAACCAAATGTTGCACTACATACCCTCATGGGGATCAAGCCTTATGTAGTTCTATTAGTTTGTTTTAGGAATGGGCATCTTGGCTCCATAAAGTGCTACACTACATTCCCTTGGGAAGATGTCCATTCTCGTATTATGTAGTTCTATTAATTTGTTTTAGAAATGGCAGATGCCCATTCTCTGCCCATTTTCATATAGGAGTAATAATGAGTATAGGAATTATCTCATTCTCTAGACATTCTAAAATTTTGTTTTGGCCATATTTTTGGTCAATTGTGCTAGACTATTTAGAAATATGAGAATTTTTCTATCCTCGAACAAAAAAAATTAATGTTAGGTTATTCCACACTTTTCATAGGAGGACCATATTAGAACACTAATTATAGTGTTAAAACATTCGACAAGATTTATGTAGTAATAGATTCAAGAATAATATATGTTTAGAGTCGGCATATAATGCTCTACATACCCTCAAGAGGGATCAAACCTTATGTAGTTCTCATATATATATATATATATATATATATATATATATATAAGAAGAATAGTTATTTTTAATGGGCATATGCCCATTCTCATATAAGAATTATAGAAGAGAGAATTAGAAGATGTGCATTGTTTGTTTTGTAATAATTTTTGAATCATCTCCATACATACATACATATATATACATGTGTGTGTGTGTGTGCATGGCAGCTTGTGTATAATCTGTATTTTTATACGGTTAACATGATCATAGTAAATTTTATTTATATTCTTCTTATGTGATTCAAAGTATTTGTATGTCTATTATTGTTCGTGATTCAAATTATTTAATGTCTACTTTATTTCAATGTTTATAATTGTATATGTGATTGGGAATAAAACAAGATCAATAATTTAGATATTTTGAGTAACATGGAAACTTAAGATCGAAATTGTAGGGTTAACAAGAAATTTGACATTTAGAGATAACGATGTATTCACCCTACACACATGCTTCAATTGACCCAATATTATTTCTTAGAAGTCATCAAATCATCTTCAACATTCACTTATTATCAATAGTTCTCCATTTGTAAATACTAGCTCAAAATGATAAAACCATTAAAACACTATACCATGACCTAAAAAATCTTTAAGATTTCTTAACAATCATATTTATACTTGCTCAAAACATAAAATCAATTTCACAACATCATTTTTCACCACTTTCCTTTTAGCTCTTCATAAGTCCTTCTAGCCCTAAAAAAAGACAAAATATGACAAATTTTGCAAACCTCAAGCTTTAATGTTTCCATTTTATGGGGGGTTGCTTTTGGCAATATCCAATAGAGGTTTATAAATCTAATTGCATAAATTTAATTTAATCTAATTGCAGAAAAGTAATATTAATCTATTTTGTAGAAAATAAAATTTTAAAGAAATTGCCACCAAATACTTCATGTCACATAATTTCTAAGAGGTATTCTACTGTCACTAGAATCTTATGTTAGAAAAATATGAGTCTCCTAATAACACCACGATCCTTGGTAATGGTGCCAAAATGATGAGGGTCATTAATCCTCTTCATTAATAATGTCAATCCAGGGCTGGTGTCCAATGGTTGTATGCAATAGGAGAAAGAGATCTTTGGAAAACAACTCCTTCAAACATAATCCAAACTTACATAAATTGAAAAGCACACTTACAGAAATGGAAAAACACACTTGCAAAAATTAAAATCACACTTGCATAAAAGAAATCACACTTGCAGAAATGAAATTGCTGAATTAAAAACAAATGAAAAATAAATAAGACACTTGCAAGTTCACAAAAGAAATTGTATGGAAAGAAAGATTACATAACATAAAATCATAAATTCACAACAAAAGGAAAACTACAGAATAAAGAAATGAACATAAAACATTGATCCATCTTCCTTGGAATGAGTGGCCAACTCATTCCTTGGAAGAGGACTTAATTCATACTTGTAAACTTTAATTCAAAACCAATAGAATAATTTTACTCAGAATATTGGAGAGAAAGAACGGATTTTCATTGATTGGTAAAAAGATTACATATAAGAGTGTGGAAGGTTGCATTTATAATTCATGCATCCAACCAACTCCTTATTTTGGGGAATACAATATGATCTTCTCTTTATTCTAATTTACTTAGTCAACACACCAAGAACTAACTACCTATTCTTGGGTGGATTTATTCAAAACAATAAATCCTAAAAACAAACTTGACTACAACCATCTACTTATCGTGGAGAATATTTCTACAACTCATCCCTTTAATCTAGGAACACAAAGTGGGAGAGTACTTATTCAACATTCCTAATACTATTCCAATATTTGTTCATCCTTGAAACATGGAGAGAAAATAGAGGAGTGCTAAGTCCACGACATTGAATTCTTCTTGGAATGCCACATGCATGCATGACTTTGGATTGCCACATGTTTTGATCTGTATTATGGGTTGATTATGTGGAAGGAAAGAGTGGGCTGAATAGTTCAATAATCCTTTACATTATTTTGGAACAAATCAAAAGACTTTCATTAGCTGGTTGTTTTTGTAGTTGTGCTTGGTGTTTCTGTAGCTGCGTGTGATTTTTCCATAGCATAAATCTAGCAGCAATCTATGAACGACTAAGATTTCTGTAGTTGCATGAAGAATTTTGGTAGCTTCGATCTATGAACTTGGAGTAGAGTTGCTTATGAATTGTTTTCTACACACTATTGCATTCCAACTTAGAAGAAATATTAGGAAATAACAATAATTAGACTATAAATAGATTTCTAAAGAGATGATAAGATAATTCCTATATTCTGCCTTAAATATGTTATTTGTCACTAAAACTACATCTAAATTCACTTGAAAGCTTGATTTTAAGAGAGATAATAAGAGTGATATTTGGTGATATAATGAGACATATTTTGACCTCATCAATGCTACATTCTATTATGATCGCTTGCAGACATCGATGCTTCTATTGGATCAATTTCTATCATTAACACTATGTTTGATCCATCATTTTGCATAAGCACATATTCTATTTCACTTCTTGTCACTATTGGTTATCCACTCTTGCAAATTTCATATCCAATTCCTAAATCATATGGATATGTCAAGCTTCCGATAATAATTGATCCACATATCATGCTTGAGCCTTTTTGTGGCACCTTCAATCAAAGGTTGTCACATGATCTTAGGACTTCCATGGCTTCATGCCACTTAGGCTATCATCTCCATGCACCAGTTGTGTCTAAATTTCATTCACAAAATTCAAGTCATCACTATGAATGGTTTTCTTCCATCCACACATATCGATACATACAACATAGATGTTTAGCGCATTACCTCTTACCACACCCATAGCGGCTCCTAGGGAATCCACTTTTGCACATTATAGGTGTTATTGTTTCATTTTATCATAACACATTACTATATTATATCATACATCTTTGACATCCCTTTTATCTTTCTAACATGCTAATGAGTACTTCATGTGTAGCATTTGTCTTATAGGTTTACTTACTTCCATGGTTTTATGATTCTTTTCTTGTCATTGTTTGGGTCTTACCACATGTATTGATTGTTATGTGATTGCTTGTATATGTGTGGCCACTTCAGCCTTGATTGTATTATGACATCATGAGGAATGTCCTATAGTTGAAACCTACTTTTCTGGTGTACTTTGTCTGCATTATTACTTGTTTACATTGACTTATTGTGTACTTAGCTTACATATTGTCTTCTACATGTATTTTTATTGTTTCAAGCCACTTTGTTTGTGTGTGCCTTGGTTTCTACCAAGAACACTCCCTCCTGCAAGGCATCATTTTCAACATAGTGGTTGGTCCTCCTTTGGACCACATACTCCTCGTGACATCCCATGGACCCCAAACCAGGAGGGGGCATATATTGGGTGAATCGGTCACCCCACACAATAGTCTATAGTCACAGTTCAAGATAGTTTAACACATAGTCGGCACATTCTTGCCTCAAGCAATGACACCGATCCCGATATGGGTCCTAAACACAACATAGATGTCGTGCCCAATACTATATAAGTAGCACCTAGGTACCTATACATACCCAAAATTATAGGTCTTGTACTACCAAGAAGAGGTTACAAAACCCTGACGATGATTCAAATCTCTTCGCAAGGTGTTTGGAATCCAAAAATCTCCTCAAGTATACATCTCGCATCCCAAAATGCATTATCCAAACCTCCACATACTTTGTTCGACCTGTTCCACTCTTTTCTTACATTTTGGTCTTTAATTGTAGGACCATGCCTTGCTTGGGTAGTGGTCTTGTGACCACCGCCCAGACAAGGCGGCGGATCCTAGAACCACTTCCCGTGTAGGATGGCAGTCTTGTGTACATTTTCCGTAACTTTCCGACGCTTTCGTCAACATGAAAATTCAAGTGGTGCTCGTATTCTTCAACCACTCTTGCTTGCATTTATGTTTTGGCTGCACTGGTAAATAGTAATTTCTCTTTGTTTATAATAGAGGAGTTCAATTCAAACTTGTCTTCTGATGATTGCAAATGCTATAAATAAGCATGCTTGCACTTAAGTAATAGAGAGAGATATGGGGAATAGATATAGAGAGACAAAAGTTTAGGATCTAGGGAGAAGCTTTTGATCAGAATATTTCTTTTCTTATCTCTTCTAGGTTTGTTTATGAATCATTTCATTAATACCTATTGCATAGAAGAATCCCACTAGCATGTATTAGAACCCTAAACATTTAGTTACGCCTCATTGTATACCTACAACGATCCTGCTAGGAATCGCATAGGCCAAGCTCAGTTCACTTGTGCCATCCCTCTCCTACTTGTACTTCGTTGTGTTTCTCCGAAGCTGTTATTTCTCATTGTTTGAGTACCTGCTATTTATCATTTTGTTTCATCACTTCTGTAATGACCCTGCTAGGAATCACATAGGCCAAGCTCAATTCACTTGCACCATCCTTCTCCTACTTGTGCTTCGTGCCATTTTACCTTCAAATTACCATTTTCCCAGTGCCTTCTCTCATTGATGCTGCTATACTCCTACTCTTTCTGGATTCACATGAACATGCAAGAACAAAGAGATCACACTGAGGGGACAAGCTACAACATGACTGGATTTACCTCTGCTCTGTAAACTCTAGGTTTAAATCATCAAATTTATAATTTTAAACATATCAAATAGAGTAGTGAATCATTTTATTTTAGTTAAAGCTCACTTTCAATATTGTCAGGGAAGCTGTGGGGAATGATAGTTTATGAGAAGCTATGATTTGTTCCTCACTTTTGAGGTAAGATTGAAGGTTTTCAATTAAGTTAATTAGTGCATTTGTCTTTCATCTAGATTCACACATTTACATAGGTGAAAAACACCTTGGGTTATCTTGCTTGTTTAGTTTTATTATAAAAGTATTTTAATTGTTGTTTGTAATTATAATGTTTCAATCGTGTATTTTTTTTAGATTAGTTTCCCTTTCAGTAGTAGTATAAATTATTATTTTCAGTTTAAGTTAATTCAGAGACTTCAAAACTAGATTAACACTTAGATCCTAGTTAGGAGGATTAACCATAGGGAATTTACACTACCCATTCATAGCCTCTAAATCTCCCCTTTGTCATTCCAGCTACCAGGAGATCACACTACCAGATCTTAGTTATTGATTCTCCCATAGTTAGCTTTAGGAAAGTTCCTTATCGATTATCATCCTCGGTTATAGATTTTCTATCATAGAAAACTGACCATAATCTCGGTTGTGACTTCATCTAAGTCACCCACATTTCAAACCATCAGTTGTCTCGGCATGACCTCGGGAGTTCAGGTACAAGGAAGGTCATTTGCCAATTATCATCCTCGCATGTCACTTTTCTATCATACAAAATAGGTGAACCTGACGTGAACGAAACAACTGTTCCCCTTTTATTTTCATTTCTTTCATCCATCTTCACTCTTTCCCATTATTCTATGGGTATTTATATACCCCCTAAATATGTCGAGATACGACGCATATGGAAAACCTCTCTCAGTCTCGAAGCATATTATGTTCAAAAAAAGACAACCATCACCCTCACTTTCTCGCATCGGTGACAACTATTCAAGCAACTACTTGTCATCACAAACTCCTCCTTAAATAACTCTAGTTCTTCATTCGAATTAAGGAGCTGGATTAGCTTACACAAACACAACCGATCCCTCGGTGCTCTAAAAATATGACATTTCTTGGATAATCCATTTCATCTCCCTGTGTTTTATTTAGACCACAAATCAATAAGCATTAAGATCCACTCCCATTGTTGGATGAGGAGTACTTAGCATGCTACGATAGAAGTGAACTACGTTTCCAAAACATGTACCCACCTATAGGAAGTTTGCAAACACAACCCGACACCCCTGCTCCAAGAAAACACCCCCATTCCTCCACCTATGGAAAATACTCGCGAAGCTCAGCGAGTAATGATCAATTCATACCATGATACCATACAGCTCTCTACAACCTCAAGGTGTAAAAAAACAACCATTAAGGAAAAACACCGTGTTTTCACCAATTGAAGTCATCTCAACTTTGGTTGAGAAGGTTAGAGGACTAGAACTTGCTCAAGCAAATCAAAATTCACACTTTGGGCAAGTAGGAACTTCTAACCCTCTGCATCATCCCAGTCAAGTTGACCTCCTCACAGGAACAGGCACATTAGGCATGACTCCTCAACATTCATATAACTACCCATAACAAACACCAACTAGAACCACATTTTCAAACACTGCTCCAATTAAAAGTATGATACCTCCCAAATTAGCACCAAACAACCCATACCTGAGAAATGCTCCTCCCTACTTAAAAATTTATTCAAAATCACCACAGGGAGACTTGTTCTCCTCTCCTAGGATGTTCACTCAACCATAGGGATTTCCTTATGTCCCTGTAAATACATATGCTATGCCATATAAACAACCTATTCCACCTCCACCCCCTCAACAGGCACCATCAATGGTCAAAACCTATGCGGTAGGGACTTACTCAGAATATTTAAAAGAACCTATGGATTTCACCGTGTGAAGCATCATGCTTCCAAGACCTCTTCCCGATTTTCCTAAATACAAAGGGGAGGGAGATCCAAATGCACATATCAAGGCCTATGCCACGGCCATTCAAGAATTTCTCCCTTGGGATGTGGTTGTTGCTAAGATATTCCCTAAAACCTTAGAGGGTATTGCCCTTGATTGGTATTACAGAATACCTAAAGCCTCGATACACTCGTTCAAACAACTTGTGTCAGAATTTATCAAAGCTTTTGATATGAACAAATTGTTAAGAACAAGAATCAGGGAATTCTTACATATTAAACAAGAGCACAATGAATTTACTTGCCCATTTTATTCAAAGATGGCATATAGTCCTCTACTTATCAACAAGTGCTCCAAACATGGATTAGATGGAACTATGTGACTTATTCCTTCATTCTCTCAATAGAGAGATAAAGGAAGAAGTCCAGAAGTTCCCACTAAGGACTTATGATGAAGTACTCGAGAGTGCTCTCTGAATCGATCAAGCCACAATAGATAGCGGTCGTAAGACATATAGAACAAACGAGAAATTAATCGCTCCCAATCAAAACACTATGACCTATCCTAATGTTAGGAATACCAATCAAGGACCCAAGATCATTAACAAAAACTACGGGGTTACAAAAATGGAGTAAATGTGAGACAAGGTTAGAAGGAAAATGTTGTAAACATTTCACCACCTGTTAATAATCAGTGAAATAACAACTTTACTCAAACAATCAATGCGGCAGATTTTAATCATCCATCATGACAACAACAACAAAAATAACAACGAAAAATCCAGACACAAGATCCAAATTGAAACCCAACTGGATATCAAAATCAAAACCAAAGGCAACAACCTCAAAATTTTAACTCTAACAACCAACAACCTAATCATAGTTTTGGACCACAACAGGTTTCAAACCAACAACCTCAAAACTATAATCCCAACTTGTATTGTGGTTTCCACAAGATTCAAGGCCATGATACTAGGACTTGCCGTGACTACAATAAATTCATGCAATGTTTTCTAGAAGACCAAAGACAACTCTTTATAGATATGTTCTTAGCAAATTCTGCATTACCCACGCCAAACACTTACACAGGGACAATTTCCCTTCAAAATGCACCCCTCAAGATTTTTAATGATCCACTCCCGAACCACTCTAACAATAATAGGTTAGATCCAAATGAGATGAACAAGGGTGCTATGACAGGAAATACTGATCATGAAGCCTCAACTTCATTAAATCCACCAGTTGCACCCCAAATAGGAACTCGACCACAAACCAAGATAGTTGGTCCGGTAGAGTTAGATACCAAGCTACACGTAGAAACCATAACACAAAATTATTCTTCTCAACCAGTTCCAACCTTTCCATTAGAACCAAAAACATTCAACAAACATTGGTAAAACCCATAGTCACTTACGATCTAATTAATGACCTAATAAAGACCTTCTCTCACATTTCCTTCTTGGATTTGTTGAAGAACTCTCCCACCCATAGGGCTGCTCTCTTAGAAGCATTAGGTCTTGGTCATCTAATTAACATCACTCCTCCTCCGAAACGCAAGTAAACCATGTAGACTTTGATGTCTACCCTCTAGATTAGTTGGATAGAGATACTGAGTTTATATTTGATATAAGAAAAATGCCAACAGATGCTGAAATTGTGCGTAGAGGTGACCCAACCTTGCATTTGTAGGTATGGATTTATAATAACTATGTTAAGTGCGCAATGATTGATGATGGGGTAGAAGTTAACATAGTCCCCTTCACTTTTCTTCAAAATCTAGGATATGGAGAAACAAATTGTTCCACAACACGAAATACGCTAAGAGGTTATGATAGCCTCAAGGCCACTTCAATTGGGACTATAGTATTACCAGTCACCTTAGGACCCAAGACATTCCTCACCAAATTTTATATTATAGATCGGAAACTAACTATAATATGATTCTCGATTGACCATGGATACATCACATGAAGGCAATCCCTTCCACATTATTCTAGGAAATAAGATTTTTACACTTGGGAAAAATATTTGTGGCACAAGGTGACCCAAAACCATTCGATATATACCTAGTAGATTTGAAGAAGACACCAGGCGTTCACTCTGAGTTTGAACTCCCAATGAATCAACTAACAAAACTAGCCAATCCAAAACCAGAAGAAAAGCTGATACCTACAACAGAATTAGAAATTACGAATCTAGTCAAAGGCATTCTAGCACTCAAAAATGAGACTAACGTCATAGAGACAAGTATCATTAGGGACTACCACAAAAATTTTCAAGTTACTAGAGAAATATCTACCCATTCTCCTACCGTTTGATTCCATGGGTATGGGATACACCCTAGGAATTGGCTCCCTTCTAGCAGACGAAGTTTGTATGGTAGAAGTAACCGAGGCAAAAGAAACAAACATGAAGAATGTCCCAACATCCATTTTTCTAAGCAAATATTGGACTCTCCACTTCAATAGAGCTAGATGTCGTTTCGGAGCTAGGGTAGGTGTGATCTTTACTTCTCCGAGGGAAATATCCTACATTTTTCCTTTAAGTTAAACTTTGAATGTACAAACAATAGGGTTGAGTACGAAGCCCTCCTCCTTGGCCTCATCATAGCCAAAAGGATGGGTGTTGATAACATTAGAGTGCTAGGAGACTCACAACTAGTCGCAAACCAAGTCTCTGAGGTATATGAGACTAGAGTTGAACACTTACAACTCTATAAAATGACGGTATTAGATCTAACCAAAGGATTCAAATTCATATCAATCAAAGAAATCCCACGAGAATAGAACCTTCTCGTGGATTCAATAGCAACCTCAACTTCCCGTTTCACTCCAAGCAATGAGTTGGAAAATACAAGTTTCATGGTATCACTTCGTACTAAACCATTGGTGCGTAAAATACCAACAAACCCGATCTTGACACGTATAGAAGCTGAGAATGAGTTTTCTATCCTAGACAGGGATAGAGTCACTCTTGGATATCTAAACACCTATGCGGAACTACATATCACTCATCACATAGTAGATTTTCCCTAATCCCACACTCCTCTTCCTATTTTGGAAATCCCATGATAGAATGTCCGTTGTAAAATAATCTCGATATCTATGAGAGAGAGATATGGGGAATAGATATAGAGATACATAATTTTAGGATCTAGGGAGAAGCTTTTGATTAGAAGATTTCTTTTCTTATCTCTTCTGGGTTTGTTTATGAATCATTTCATTACTATGTGTTGCATAGAATAATCCCACTAGCATGTATTAGAACCCTGAACATTTAGTTATGCCTCACGTTGTATACCTACAACGATCCTGCTAGGAATCATATAGGCCAAGCTCAGTTCACTTGCACCATCCCTCTCCTACTTGTACTTCGTTGTGTTTCTCTGAAGCTGCTATTGCTCATTGTTCAAGTACCTGTTATTTATCATTTTGTTTCATCACTTCTACAACGACCCTGCTAGGAATCACATAGGCCAAGCTCAGTTCACTTGCGCCATCCTTCTCCTACTTGTGCTTTATGCCATTTTACCTTCAAATTACCATTTTCCCAGTGCCTTCTCTCACTAATGCTGCTATACTCCTACTCTTTTTGGATTCACGTGAACACGCAAGAATGAAGAGATCACACTGAGGGGACAAGCTACAACACGATTGGATTTACCTCTGCTCTGTAAACTCCAAGTTTAAATCATCAAAGTTATAATTGTAAACATATCAAATAGAGTAGTGAATCATTTTATTTCAGTTAAAGCTCACTTTCAATATTGCCAGGGAAGCTATGGGGAATGATAGTTTCTGAGAAGCTATGATTTGTTCCTCACTTCTGAGGTAAGATTGAAGGTTTTTAATTAAGTTAATTAGTTGTCTTTCATCTAGATTCACACATTTACACAGGTGAATAACCACACCGGGTTATCTCACTTGTTTAGTTTTAGTATAAAAGTATTTTAATTGTTGTTTGTAATTATAATGTTTTAATCGTGTATTTTGCTTAGATTAGTTTCCCTTTCAAAGTAGTATAAATTATTAGTTTTAGTTTAAGTTATTTCGGAGACTTCAAAACTAGATTAACACTTAGATCCTATTTAGGAGGATAAACCATAGGGAATTTATGCTACCCATTCATAGCCTTTAAATCTCCCCTTTGTCATTTCAGCTACCAGGAGATCACACTACTAGATCTTAGTCACTGATCCTCCCATAGTTAGCTTTAGGAAAGTTGCTTGCCGATTCTCATCCTTGCTTGTAGATTTTCTATCGTAGAAAACTGACCATAATCTTGGCTGTGACTTTATCTAAGTCACCCGCATTTCAAACCATCATTTGCTCTCAACACGACCTCGGGAGGTCGTACAAGGAAGGTCATTTTCTGATTATCATCCTCGCATGTCACTTTTCTATCATACAAGTACCCATGAACCTTCTTGGACACTTGTGACAAGGGGTAGTTATAAAATATTTCTTAGTTCATCTCAACTTGCGGCATTTTAGACAACGGCTTTTATAGGACACATAGTCCTTTAACACTCGGCATGCGTGCACTACACTTTATTTTCTACTTTAGTGTTGGATTGTATTTTTACACACCATCTGCAGAGGTTTTTATACTTCAATAAGAAATCAAATGATGGAGAATAAATCTATACATTTCTCCCTACACTTCTTCTACACCTTTGGCGTGAGATCACCCAAAATATTCGCATTCAACGCAACTAACGCGAGATCACCCAAAAAAATCGTATACAACGCAACCCGGCATGAGATCACCTGAAAAATGCGTTCTTCTACAACATCTTCAGGATCCTTTCTATATTTTTCACTCATCATGGATTAGGTGCACATGTTCCTTTTTCATTTTTACATACTTTTACACATGTTTTGATCGTATATGCACGTATTTGACTACATATTTGTTCTTCTCTTTTGTAGGTCCGTCCTTATGGGAAATGGTAGTCACATCAATTACACAAAAATGACATCAAGAATAGGTACAACGTGACATCTACACATACGCTTTCACCCTAGGATCATCATCATCATTTTTCACTTCCTCTTCTTTAGCTTCCATGCTTCACATTTTTATCACTCCATGATTTTTCTTGTCTCTTTAGGCACACTTTTCACCATTGATCTACATAGTTATTAGGTACACATATCTTATCTACTTTATGTTATCGAGAATTCACTCAACAACATAAAGTGGGGAAAAATGTAGACACTAAATCACGCACTTTGGGTATATTTCTAGTCCTGATCACATACCACTATTCATATGATTCCTAAGTGAGAAAAGTACTAATTGACCATTGTCTTTTTCCATCCTTTCTTGCTTTGTATTTTCTCTCTTGGTCTTACACTCCAACATCCCCAATATGCCTTTTCATACTTTGAAAATTTTCATTCTTGACATCATTACCTAGCCACGATGCTAGTGCTAGGTGCCCCCATCCTCTGGGTGCCCCCGATATCTTTGTACTTTGCTCACATATTTTGGGTCCTTTCTAGCCATTTGGGCATATTTATTTCTTACTAGTCATCCTTTTAGTGGTTAATTATGAAATTCAAACAAGGGAATCATATAAATACAAAGTTATGTGATCATAATAAAGGACCAAGCACTAAGCATTAGCTATCACCACCTAAGGTTGCATCCAAGAGCATTCAAGCATCCATCTAGTTTCACATAAGGGACAAGAGACTACCATTTCTACATACACTTCATAGGAGGGAAAGTTCATTCTTTCATGTACACATCTATTTACATCTTTTACATCTATATATTTCTCACTATCAAGTGCGACACACACAAGGGCCATCTAGGGCACAATTTTGACACACACAAAAAAACATATAACTACATTGGGTCGGAGATGTAGTGCAACACTCGGTAATAAGTTCACTTTGTTAACGAGATAATGACAACATGAACCCTCATTTTTCATCTTTCTTTTTAGGATTTGATGTGGTTTGATGGTTTTGCAGGCACTTATTTCTTATTGTAGGTTAAAGGCGAACAACAACGAGGTCGAGCGAAGTAAATGTGATCAGAGGTGATAAATAACGAACATCTCGTGATCCTATGAAATTGGGTTCCGTAGCTTATGAGTAATCACAGTGCCTGAATGTCTCTAATACCCCAATGCCCCTAATCCTTCACAAGAACCCTATTCCTAGCATTTACGACGCTCCTACAATTTTTTGCAATTGATTGCGACATCCTCCCTCTCTATTCCATTAGTTTTCTAGCTTTGTAAACCTTCAACATCACTATGAATCAACTAAGTCTTTTTATCCCTTCATTTGTAACTAGGGCTTTATATTTCCTATCTTATTTTGTTTGGGTCAAATCTATACTTAATTTTTTATATTCAATGATTTTACATATTTAGAATCAGGCATTTATTTATTTCAATATTTTCTTAATCACCAGGTACCCTCTTCCTTGCACATTCTCCATCCAATCTTGGTTATAAGATCCTGATTCATTATCTACAAGTTTTCTTGACCAAGACCCCCCTATTTTTAGTCTCGTAACCTTATCCCAAGCTATCAGTGGAAGCCTGGTGTTAACCTCCAATCTAGACCATAAGAATCTCTTTTGTATTATTTCAATGAATTTCCTGAATTTTTTGGGAAGAATCAAAATAGACATCATGTAAATAGCCATTCCTTTTAATGAACTTTGGACAAGTTGATTTTTACTTGCCTAACTTAACAAGGATCCTTTCTATGAGGAATTTTTTTAGGAAACATTCAATTATTTTATTCCATCCAATATCCTCCAATTTACCACCAAAAAGTGGCATTCCCAAGTAATTATCCAGGAGGGATTTAATGGTGCAACCCATGATATTGGCTAGCTTGATCTGTTGTTGGTCATTAACATTGATGAAGAAGCAAGAACTCTTACGGAAATTCACTCGTCATCCCGAGAAATACTCATACTATCCGGTGATGGCTTGGAAGGTGCGAGCCTCTGAACAACTTCTTAGCTCAAGAGAACCATATCATCCACAAATTCTTATATGCATTTTATTTCCACGAAAACCTTAACACCCTCCAATATTATTTCATTTTTGTCTTTTGATCACAATCGCACAATAATTCAACTACAATCTGCATGAATCATCTTGATAAAATGAGGATCAAATCCAAGTTTTTGCATGAGGAGGATCATGAAATTCCATGAAACATGATCATAATCTTTTTGCATATCTAATTTGATGAGCATAGCCTCACAATTGGATTTTTCCACTAAATGAATAGTTTCATGGATAGAGATGATGTTGTCCAAGATTTTCCTACCCAAGACAAAAGCACCTAGATTGGAGTTAGTAAAATTACTGAGATCCTCCTCATTATGAAGGGTAATATTTTAGAGATAATTTCATACAAAGTGTTGCATGATAGACTGAAATCTACCGGCTCCTTAATACCCATTTATTTAGGGATAAAGGACATACAAGTATGGTTAACTTGTTTAAGAAAACTACTAAATCTGAAAAATATTGAACCACAACAACCACCTCTTTCTTCACAATGTCCCAATAAATTTGGAAGAAAAAGGTCGAAAGCCATCAAGCTCGGGGTTTTATCCCCTTCCATTTTTGAAACAATAGCCTTGATCTCCTCCTTAGAAGGGATGGTAGTAAGATCTTTATTATCCTCTATACTAATGGCAAGAGCAAAAATATTAAGAGTCCCTGACAAAGATTCCCTAGAGTCTTATTGACCTTCAAAAACATATTTTTGAAAAAGTAATTGATAGCATTTGAGATGTCATCTTCCTCCGTAGCCACAACTCCATCTTGTTTCATTATTTCTTATATATGCCCTTTGTTTGCCTTGATCGTAAATGAGATATGGAAGAACTTTGTATTCTGCCTCACTTCTTAAGCCAATTAACTCGGGATTTTGTTTCCAATTAATCTCTTCTTTTCGAGGATAATATGGAATTGAATAATAAAACTTTTTCCTTTAATTTATCCTCAAGAGTTCATATTCCATCTTCCATTATTTCTTCCATTTCTCTTAGTTCCTCAGTTATTTTACTATTTTGCAAGAAAATGTTACCAAAAGTATCCTTATTCCATTTTTTTATATGATACTAGTTGAGTCACTTTACACTATAACTATATATTAATACAAAATGAATATTTTTAGAAGATGATGCTACTAGAAATTGCTTAATAAGAAATGTGTCTTGTTTAATTACACACCAATGTTACGAGATATTATGTTCATAAAAATAATTGTACAATATCACTATTATTATTATGACCAACTTGTTTATAGGACCAACAAAGCTCACCAAATGGTTAAATCAATTATTTATTAGTTTTATTTATATGAACAAAACCCGCATTCTAGTTCAAATTTGAAACATACATGCCGATGATTCCCAAGTCTATGAAACCAAGTTTAGTTCAAAGGTTATAAACACATTAGAAACCCAATTTAGTTTCAAAGATGCCTCAAACAAGAGTCGATACTTTGAAACTAAAATGTTGTGGGTATCTCTCGAAATAAATACCTATAGAATCATATCACCTTTTCCTTCTTAACTAAAACATTTTATGCATATAGAACTTACAAATAGATATATCTAATTATTTTATATTCTAAACATAAATTTATCTAGCGAACATTGTAATACCTAAATTCTTTACAAAACTTTAAGATGCCTATTTTTCCTAGAGTCATCTATCAATTTTAATGTTTTTTTAATTTTTATATACTTGTTTTCAATTTCATTTATAAATCTCAATTGTTGTTTCGTTCTTTATATTTATTAATGTAAAGTGATATAATAAATATGTATAGTTATTTATAGGTTAATAAATGATATAACAAGTGTTATTAAAGGTGACATAATCGAGTGTATATAACTTGATAAAGTTATTGGTTTTATAAATTCATGATATTTTTGGGAAAATGAAACGTAATATAATCATTTCATCATATTTATTGATTAGTGAATTATATTTTTATAACAAAATTTAATATTAAAAAAATAATGTTACATCAACAACAAGAGCTATGAGGTGGTAAAACTAAAAAGTGACGACAAAATAATAATTAAAAATATCTACAAAAAAATTTCCACAATGAAACTACAAATATTTGTCATCCACAACGAAGTCCGAAAGTTTCAATAAAAAAACAAAAAATTGTGTCAATGAAAATTCACCCATGAAGTTAACATAAATATTCTTGGGTTAAAAGGTCCTAAAAATAAACCCGTTTCTAGGACTTACATCTACAAAGGCAGGCCGAATTAAAGGTTAGGAGCGCCTAGGCAATAGTTTGAGTGGGCGCCCTCCTAAAAAAATTTAATTAATATTTTTTCCATAAAGTAAATAAATAAAATATGTCTATATTTTTGTATTTTTAAATTTACATCATGGTCATAATAAAATAATAATAAAAATATATTATTAAATTATCACAGAAGGATGAAAAATATTTTGTGGATGGAAAACATTAGTCGTAGGAGATGCTCATAATGCAAAAATATAATATTTTATACAAGGCTTCTTAAAAGTCTGATTTAGCCATATCAAGTAGGTGACAAGAACTCTATCTTGAAATAAAGCACCATTTTTTTGCAAAGAAACAAAAACGTTTATGTAGCTCCCATGGTTTTGTGAAGAGTTGTATATGGACCAGGCCTACGGATTCCTCTATAACAAAATAATAAAAAAATTTCCCCAAAAAAATAAGAATATAAAATCAAATATTTTTTTCCTTTAATTATACTCACCTCTACTAGATACACTAGCAACATTATAAAAAATACATTAACCTTTTTGTAGAACAAATTACACACCTACATAATTTGGAGCTACATCAGAGAATGAGAAAAATACCAAAAAAATCATATGTACTTATAAATATGTGATATTTTCTTCTACTTGTAAAAATATTTAAAAACTTTTTTTATGTGCATGCATGAAATTTATGTTACTATACAATAATATCTATAAATGGGTTGATCTATACAATTATTTTGAAGTTGAGTTCTAAAATTAACCAACACAATAGAAATTTTTAAATTCAGGCACCCCCTCACTGGCTTTGGCGCCCTAGGCAATTGCCTAGTTTGCCTAAGGCTTAATCCCCTCTGTACAAAGGTAATATCCTTTGTGGGATTGGGAACAAAACCCAATGAGAAAAACTTCCAAACTCTTCCTATACAAGCAATTAAGTGTAAGAGGATTAAAACAACATATCTCATGGTTCCCAAAAAAAAAAAAAAAAAAGGTTGGTAGTATAAAACCATGTTACATCACATTCATACTATTTTTTTAATGAGTTTAAGAAATAAAGAAGAAAGAAAACATCTGCAACAAGACTATGTGAAAATATCAAATAACATAAGACCGTGATGGGAAAAAGACTAATAAGAAGCATACCCTATTTAGAAGGTCATGATTGTCCCAACCACCATTTACAAGGTCTTTTGCATTAAGTGTGGGCCCTAGTTTGTGTTGGTAGTGTTCTATGTATTAGCCACTTCTTTAATGTATTTATTGCATTGTGAAACAATTATGATCTACACAATATTGTCAAAGCAAGATAGGAAAAATTTTTTTTGAGGTGGAGGTACCCTCCCCACATGGTGTGGAAGTAGAGAAGTCCTACTACCATGTTGAGCAAGTGGAGGACATCAACACTGCAAAGGAGACCTCCCAACTCATATATGAGAACAACAATGAAACTAACTCTAATAATATTTTCCTCTAAAGGTACTCTCCCAAGAGGATGAAAAAGGTGGGACACAAAAATGTTGCACACTGCATTACCATGTGATTCAAGAGTGTCTAAAGCTAGGAAACCTTTAAAGTCACCTTGTTGACTTGCACTTTTAAAGTTAGTGTAAATATATTTGAAACAACCATAGCTTTTATGTAAGAAGAAAAGTTATCAAATATACCGAATGTCTTTCTTTCTAAATAATGAAAAGGATTTCCACTTTGAAAATATGCCAAATTTGTATGTATTCTTTAGTCTACAAACAATAATCAAATCCCGTTAAAAAAAATGTTTTTTTAGTTGAAAAACTTTAGTCTAAAGAATTTGTAAAAATCATGGATCCCTGCCTAGCCTATGTGAATCTTATTGTGAAAAACCAAAACAAATGCATAAATCTTTGAATTTTCGAAAAAATTAGAGTTAAATTATAAAATGCTATATAAACATGACAATGACCGGGGTAATGATAAAGTAAACACCATGCAATGTGGGTTAACTTAAACTCATGAATAACATTATATAGTGTATAAAAATGTTGGCTCCAAATTTAGGGAGCAAAGTGAAGAGACCAGTGGACATTAAACTTCTCAATCTTGGGCAACTGCAATGACCAAGTCATAGTTTTCATTAGAGAATAGTTTTGAAATAGAGTTTCAATAAACCAATTCTAATCCTTCTGCCAATATTTAAAAGAGATGACTGCAATTTTATAAAAATCTTTGTAAGAACAATCTCCATAATTACTTAGAATTCTTGATCATTGCTAATTATAAGAAACTTGACCTGAGTTATGGAGAGAGAAAAGAATTGTGATCTTTCTGCATATAATATTGTGTGTAAATTGAGAAAATGATAATAAAATTAACATATGCTGATAAAATGTACGTCTTCATGAGAGAAACAGGACGGTTTAATTTTACTGGTGTCTAATTCATGTAAAACAGTTGAAAACAAGATGGACGGGCATCAAATCAGAGCAGATTTGGCCGTCTGTGCTTTCCCTCACATATTCCAAAGCAGGTTCTCTTACAAAAGAAACCAAGCAACTTGCATCTGCAAGAATCCTTCAGAACAGTAATATTGTTATAAAGTAGAGTCTAATGCTCTCCTGTACGTGATCTACATTCTCAGAATTATTGATTGGAAAGAAAAATGGGTCCCTAAGTCTGTTAAAGTTATTGAAATCTTTCATTCAATAGCAATCATAGAATGTATGATCTCATGGATGTTATTAAAATCTTTCATTCATTCAACAGCACTCATACACTGTATGATCTCATGGATGCACTCACAATACTTTTGAATAGACATTTGATTTGGCAGTTATTGGAGTTTAGTATATAATTGTTAAGATCTCCACTTGTGTGGATTCAAGATTTCCACTTGTATGAGAATCTCTTAAACAAGATGGTACAATACATTTATCGGCATTAGAACCATAGTCATATATAAAAGATTTTAAAAATCTATGGTACATTTAAAATTGTCGGTTGTTATTGGAAGAATTGTCTAACTGGTGAAGATGGTGGTTGCTTGTATCCATCCCATCAACATACAAATCCTTCTATATACCTGACACACAAAATCTATCACAAATTAATTATTTTTTGAATGAAATAGATCTTACACTAAAATAACAAGTATTGTGATGCAAGACCATCCAAAAAAAAGGTCTTATAAAAACACGTCCCAAACCCACATAACAAATTAAGTCATTAAAAACCTTAAAACAAAACAAGCCATAACAAATTGCTGCAACTACACATTTCAAATTAATTGTTTGACTACTTGTGATAAGAGATGTAGATGACATATATATTTCTGAAAAAACATTTACTAACACAAATGTAAATAGCTTGCTCCCTCGTAAGAATAAGAAGAGCCCAAGTATTATGTCAACTCCTAACGTGCATGAGGGTTAAACGGAACAGTAAGAATACTACAAAATTGATTTAGTGGATTACAAACGAAAAGAATATGAGGGACGTTGATAGCTAAGATGAAAGCCATTTGAAAAAAACAATTCTGACCATGGTTAACAAGTTTAAATCCTATAAGTAAATTATAATATTTGTAAACCTCCGTCGAAATAATTGTTTTATCTTTTTTTGAAATTACTAAAAATATTTATTGAATTGGATTTTATGATTTTTTTGTTATTAGTAAATATAACTAGCAATCGCATGTGTACAATTCAATGTGAATGTTGAATGATATATGTTATTTGATTTAGAGGAATAGTTAAGCAGTTTGGAAGAGTTCCTAACATAAATCTTGGTGTAGGGTACAAAGATGATAGGGCAGAGGCTAAATTCACAGAAGAAAGTGTCAACTAAACAAACTGTGGATCAAAAATGAAAATAACAGGATGAAAATTAAAAATTAATACGCATGGGGGTTTGTCACCTATTGTGTCCATTGAAATATTTCCTTATTCTTAGCTTTTAAATATCAATTTTTGGCCTATAGTAAATGAAAAAATTGTTGGACATTAGTTACTTAAAATTTGTTAACTCTCCATACGCAACTGTGCCGAGGCATTGGTACCTAGCATCTCCACCAAACTTGTCATGGTCACATGTTATATGACCTTGTAAAGAAGAAAAATATAGGTCAAAATAAGACCAAGAAAGTGAGTCACCCACCTATACATTCCTTTTAATATTGTCATTCTCTTTATACACAAATGTTCTCATCCAATAACCACATCATATATCTTCTGTAACTTTCGGATTCTCTTGTATTATGCCTGAACTGCCCATCCTTTGGAATAACATAACCCCCTTCATCCAAATCATCATTTTCTAGAATCAACAAAGGTTTTGAAACTCCAGACAATTTTACCAATGCCTTTTATGTGTTATCTTTCTTCTTGTGACAATTTATACTCGATATGATATTATTGATCACTTTTCTCTGGACATGAATTTCCTCTTTCTTATTGAAAGGTCTTTCTAAAGATTTTGTATTATCTTTCATTGGAAATTGCAAGTTTGATAGAAGGTAAAGCTTCAGTTGCATGGGGAAGTGATGCTGCAACAGAAGAAGAAAGAGGAAAAGGATAATTTACTGCACATTTTATCCTACCAACATTATTTCCAGATTTCTTTTTAAGGTTTCCCAACAATCTAATACTTTCCAAGTATAATCTGTTGCTTACTCCATACTTTACGCAATCTTTTCTTTGTCAGGAGGGATTTTGTATCTCACAAAGAAGTAGTTATTTTGTGTTTAGATTTTTTGGCTTTGTTCTTTTCGCGATGCGCACGTAAATTTCACAAGAGATCAAACATTATGGCATTCAATTCACAAAACAAAGACATTTGATCGAGTTGTATTTCTATTCCGACTATGGTCGTGTCAGTGAAAATGAATTTCTAGAATGTACTTATCATTGCCCAATTCCCATTCCTGTAGCCCTACGGCTAAAAACACCAAAAAAAACGTCCAGACATCCTCCTGAAAAAATGTTTATAATGAACAAGGTATCATCAACTGAAACCTGATAGAGTATAACTTATATAATATTACTTGGACCAAATAAGCAAAGTGGAGGAATTGAAATTACTTTATAATGGTGGTATTGGTCTGCAGAAACATCTCCAGTGCTTCCATCTTGCATTTTCCCTTGAAGTTGGTTTATTCAAAAGGACCCAAAAAAGTTAGTGAACTGTAAAAGTACAGATAACTTGGAATGGACAAAAAGGACCTCAAAATATCTCATATTAAGTTATAAAAGACAAAAAAATTATCATTTACCACTGAAACAAAAAAATCCCCCAATACCAATTCATGGAAAGACAAAGGGAGTCCATTTCTTAAAATATCCTGGCAACCCAAAAGAGAGGGACTAACCTGAATGTGTGTATGTGTTCCAAATGCAAGGTTTCTAGCCATCATCTGCTACTGCACCTTCAATCTGTATATACCCACCCAAAATTTCATATTCCCATATAAGAAATAATACAGAAGAAAGCACCAAGGGAAAATGATTATACCTGGTAAGTAGAAGTGCCTGCACCAAATAAAAAGTCTTGAGGAAAATCAGCTCTACTGAAGTTGTCCTCCTTAAACCCTTCGATCTTTAATTGCAGAGAGACATGAATTCATGTGAACAACTAAAAGAAAAACGCTTCTCTCTTGCAATCTCCAAACTTTCTTACAGCGAATCTATCTATATAAAACCCTCAAAAACCCTGGCGATAACAAGGATTTTCCCGATCTTTACCGAAACAACTACCACAACAGGTTTTGAACCTGGCTTTCACCAATGTCTGTCAAAGGTAAAAATGAAGGCAATGAGCCAAATTTTTAGAGGATAAAATATCTTTCAACAAAGAATTTAAAACATAGAACTAAAGTTCCACATGCGTCACCACGCAAGGGAAAATTAAAACATAGAACTTTTTAATTTATTTTTAAATTACCTATGATATCTTATGTATATTATGAATTTTTTTTAAGGGTTTGAAGAGTTAGGACACATTTTAAATTTGTTTTTATTGGCATTTGATATAGATAAGATTGTTGTTGAAAAGATTAGATATGAATCGTATAGTTTCATAAGTATTTGTTTCTCCATATATTTAACTTCAAAATAAAATTTGAGTAGGAAAAATAGACCCATGTCAAACAAACCCACCAACCGGGTTAACCGCTTTCAAAACCCAAAGTAGAACATGGAGAGTGACACATCCTAAACAACCTTTCACACTTGTCATTTTCCTTGCACAATAATACAAGCCCTTTATTTGAGATCTAGAGGCATTAACCGTGTTGAAACCCCAAGTTAACTTTGTAAATTTATCAGTAATTGGATAGACGCAACAAGAATTAAATTAAATAAATAAGCAGAACGTTACGGGGAGTTGTGCTAACCGGAGCTCTAGCTAATAGCCATCCAAAAATCAGCACCATTATGGGTTAAATCAGACCTGCACACGGAGATAAATTTGTAAGTTAAAGGGAATCCTAGTTTCTTCCGGAGGCTTTTCATCACTTGCAAAAGCAACTCATCTAGAACAATATTGTTCAGACCATCAACATCCTCACCATCAAGAATATCCAATAAAAGGCCATGACGTGAATGCTTTTCCAAATTTTGATCATCATGATAATAAGTGCCTCGAAGCTAATGACATTCTGTGATTGGTGGTGCTTATGCCTAATCTCAGTCTCAACCACACAAGTGGCCATCACTCTTAGAGATGCCCACAGTCAGTCCATAGTTGAATACGATAATTCAAACTATATACATTTTTGAGCTGGGTATGGAGAAAAAGTAATGTCACCGTCAGAGGAAGCTTCCAAGCATCGACAAAATTTTTGTGAGATCCGCAATGTAACGGTGGGAATGAGGCACGGTAAAAATTGATTAGGTTGCCAACAAATCAACCACAAACAATCTCTGGTAAAGAACGACTATGTACGTTGCCTCGGTTACCGTGGATCACCGCCTCACATGTCAGCGGGATGAGGTGCTCATCCCATTTGGAAACGCCTTTCGGCATAATAATTTAAAACAAAAAATTTGGAAAAAGACATGGACGTTTGTCAAAAAAACATGATGCTAAGGGGATTTCTACCATGTCTATAATGCAAATAGAACAGAGAGAACTCAGATATGTTTATAAACTTCAAAAACTGTAATCCCCTGCTCTATCGGTTGTGTAATAAAGAGGGAATATACTGGTATTTACCAGCTTCCATTAAGAATTGTGAAAGGCGGTGTAAATAGATGTGTCAATTGTATTTTAAAGGTGCATTATTTACTTCATATGTAAGCATTCCTTCTTAAATAAAAAATGAGGGATTATTTTCAATTCAAAAAATTGTAAAGTAGATGCATATAAGAGAAAGAAGATTTTTACTTAAAAACGAGGGATTATTTTGAATTAGTAGACAAAGTACATACCTAAAAATCCAAATCCAACAAAGAAATTGACATGATCTTACCCTTGCACGAATAAATCTGAATGGACTTCCCCATCATATACTCAATCGCCCAAAGCTCACTTCCCACACTCAATACTTTATAATTAATGCCACAGTTGCGTCTTAATTCAGAATCGTCTCCCACGTATCCGAAATGTGTCCAGTAGTACTGCTCAGACTCGGCCTCAATTGCACCACCTCATTCGTCTGAGGTTTCATCGCATAAAGCTTATCTTCCACAACTGCAACAGAAAGCTCTGTAACATCTGTATTCTCCGCATATCTGAGCCCGTTTGCGCACAAATTAGGCAGCAACGTCCATTCAACGGTCTCAGGATCGAAACTCTTTCCGGAAACATGAGCTTCCATGAAATTACCTCCTTCAAAGGAATTGTAATATCCTCCAATGGCCAAGAAATTTCCTTTCCAGGCCACGCCTACACAATTCATTCGTGGCATAATCATATCCGGAAGAGTCTCCCAATGATTTGTGCGGGTGTCGTACCGAAGAGCGCTTCTGGACGCTTTTCTGTTCAGATCTCGTATCCCACCACTGAGATAGATGAAATCATTGAGCTCAACGCAGCCAAATCTACTGCACCGGTGTCCACGGGAATTTCTATAGATTACCAACATCCTCCTCCTCCTCCACCGCCTTGGATATTGTAGAAAGAAAACCCATCGAGTTGTGGTAGGAATAGTTTGTTATCTGTGGCAGCGCTACAAAGATTTATGCTATTGTGGTGTAATTTATTTAAAGGAGTTAGAAAACTATTTATTAATTTATTTAAAGGAGTTGAGTTTATAATTTAAAATAGTAAAGCCAAAGCAGCATGCAAAATCAGAAAAGTAAAAAGCAAAATTGTTAAAAATAGGAAAAGTAAAATTGTTAAAAATAGTAAAACTGTCATTTAAGCCATCAAATTTGACATAGTCCCGTGAATGTCTGTAAATCCCTTTCCCATAGGGGTAACGCCTTCGGCGTAATTACGCCGAAGGAATTATCTCTATGGGAAAATCTTTGCAAACATTCATGGGACCGTGTCAAATTGACGGCCTAAATGATGGTTTTGCTATTTTTAACAATTTTGCTTTTGCTTATTTTTAACAATTTTGTTTTTTGCTTTTCTAACAATTTTACTTTTATTTTTAAATTTTATTTTATAGCTTATGTATACATTAACCTTTGCTTTTGCTATTTTTAACAATTTTACTTTTTGCTTTTCTAACAATTTTACTTTTCTGATTTTGCATGTTGCTTTGACTTTTTTTTAATTGTTACTATTTTTGATATACTTATATTACACTTACATAATTAGATAGGTGCCTCAAATATATCTCCAAAGATACCTAGATATATTTAAGATATCTATACTACTTCAGTTTCTTTTTGAGCCACACGAGAGAGCTCATCGTTCAAACTGGGTTCTGCCGAAGTTGATTTCAAAGGTTACAAGGGTTTCAAGGGTTGTTAGGGTTTCTGATCATAACAAACAGCAGAACAAGAGCAGCCATGGCGAAGAAGAGAAAGGTCACAGATCAAGTAGTAGAAGAGACCGTTGCAGAGGCAGAGCCTCAGCCTGTGAAAACTGATGATGACGGCTTCAAAGAGGAAGAAGAAATTGCAAATGGAAACACCAACGAAATGAGGAGATGGAAGAAGAACAAGACGAAGCCGAAGCCAAAGCCAAAGCCAAAGTTTCATAACAAGACATCAAAAATCTAATGGGGTTTGATAAACAGTCAGGAAAATACAGAGGATTTTCTCTTTTTATATATAAGGCCACAGAAGGAGCCAAAAAGGCTCTGGAGGATCCTAATAAGAATATTGACAGCTATTCCGTGCATTGTAAAAGAGTAAGTGATAATCAAAAGCAGAAGAATAATACACAAACCCAGTCTAGTATCATTGTTCCTCTGGATCCTAACAACTGGCACTTATGCACGGAGTATTGCCATTTAATCAGGGAGCGGCACTGGGATTTAGCTTGGCCTTTAATGCAATTTTAGCTAGCCAAAATCAAAACGTTACGAAGCATGAATACAAACATGTATATGAACTCAAAATATTTAGCTTCTATGATTCCTTGTTTGGCTTCTTCTTTGAACCCGGGCTCCTCGCACTGCCAAGCCTTTTCCCCTTTTGTGCAAGGTTCAATATGTAGATTGATTATTTTGTCTTTATGTAAAGGCTTTCTTTCTTGTATGGTAGCTAAAAGAATGTCAAGATTGCTAGGTAGTCTAATGGTCTCTTGTCTTTATAAGTGGCGCTTACCAATGCTATTATAACATTGGTGTTGTGTATAGCAGATGATATTGTTTTATTTTTACATGTCTTCATATGTTTTGGTTGCCCTAAATGCTAGTAGGACTTTATTTTGATAGTCTTACCTCTTTGCATTTATTTTTGAAGTGTCGGATTATAAGTGTTTTTGGTACCTTAATCTAAGGGATGAGCTTGCAGTGCTTTTCTCATATTTCAGATGTGTTGTTAGATCAAAGAAATTTTAAGAACTATGACGAGGATTATATAAGATTACACAAACACCAATAAAATATCCTTTATTACAATCAGATTTTTATTTTATTAGCCAAATGTAGACATTTATGTTTACGTGAGTTTCTATAGTAAATTTTTGATGTCATTTCTCACATCAACTATCCTATTACATCATTTGACAATAACTACAGAGTATCTTGAGAAGGCATTTGCTGTGATATTTAAATTATTGTCCATTGTAACTTAAATATTTTATCTAGGTTTTAATAATTTTAATTTTTTATTTGTTTCTGTAGGATATGTTCATTGCAAGTTATGCCAAATTTGCTTTACAATTATGCTTTAAATTATGTTGTTACATTTATTGTCATAGTTCTTGTGTATTCTATATTCATTAGTTCCTAGGTTATTCCAATTAGTTTAGTTCATGCTAATCTCCATTAGATTTTCTTGATTTCTGGAAATGAGGCTGGTGGGATATTGTTTTTGATCCAGTGTAGTGGGAAAAGTTATTTTGTAGAGATGTGTGTGCTTTTCATGTGAGGGCATATAATTGTATGTCTTAAATTTTTTTGCGAGGTCTTATGTATTTGGCTATAATATCTCTTGTCACTAACAATTTGCATCCTCATTGTTTGGTTAGAATGTCCAAAATAGAGGCTCTTTTTGCTTAGATTATGTAATGTGGGATTCTTGGGAAATACATATGGTTTTGTTTGGAGCCTTGTAATGTATGTAGATTGGCTATTTAACATGTCTGCAAAGTGAATGTAAAGTAACACAGTTTTAATAATTTGAGGAGGATAGTCCCTTTTTGAAGTTGCACTCCGCTTTGTAATAGTAAATTTCTCACTCTTTCGAATTATGTCTTTGATCATGATCCTTGGACTTGGGGCTAGTAAGAATTTAAGCATTTGTTTCTAGTTTTTTGTGAGAAAAAATTGTTTTTGTGCATTTTTGGGTATTGGTTATAATTGAATGTTTTAATGCATTTACCTATGAAATGAATTATCTCTTGAAGATTTATTATGAAGACTGCACATCACAGTTTGATGTCTTATTTTTGTACAAAATTCTTATCATTTTATAGAATTATGCAGTTATCTATTTAGAGGATGGCGTTGATGCAATCTTGAAGATATGTTTTTATGCACTCATTTGGTGTGGATTTTTGAGCTTGAAGAAGTATATTTTTATTTAGCAGTCTCCATCTTTTCTTACTATGTTTTACTTGTAAACTCATGCTTTCTTAAAGTAGTCGATGAGGAGGGTCATTGATAGTTGAATATGTTTATTTTTCCTTACTATGTTTCTTAAGAAAACTTTTGAAATTTTGAAGTAGATGTTGTACTTTATTTTTATTTGAGTTTTTCAAAACTTCAACCTCTTATTATCATTTTCCTTGCACATGGTAAGATTTTGTGCTAAGAAAATTGATGATGAAGGCTTCGATGAGGAATAAGAAATTGCAAATGGAAATGAGGAGATGAAACAAGAACAAGACAAATCAAGCCAAATCAAAGCCGAAGTTTGAGAATAAGACATCAAAAATCTGATGGGGTTTGATAAACGGTGAGGAAAATCCAGAGGGTTTTCTCTTTTTATATATAAGGTTGCAGAAGGAGCCAAAAGGCTCTGGAGGATCCTAATAAGAATATTGACGGCTATTCCTGCATTGTAAAAGAGCAACTGATAATCAAAAGCAAAAGAATAATACACAAACCCAATCTAGTGTCATTGGTCCTCTAGATCCTAATGACTGGCACTTATGCACGGTGTATTTCCATTTAATTAGGGAGTGGCACTAGGATTTAGCTCAGCCTTTAATGTAATTTTAGCTAGCCAAAATCAAAATGTTACCGACATGAATACAAACATGTATATGAACCCGACATATTTAGCTTCTATGAATCCTTCTTTGGCTTCTTCATTGAACCCAAGCTCCTCGCACTCTCAAGCCTTTTCCCCTTCTGTGCAAGGTTCAATATGTAGATTGATGATTTTTTCTTTATGTAAAGGTTTTCTTTCTTGTACCAGCTAAAAGTATGTCAAGATTGTTAGGTAGTCTGATGGTCTCTTGTCTTTATAAGTGGCGCTTACCAATGCTATTATAACATTGGTGTTGTGTATAACAATGCTACTGTTTTATTTTGACATGTCTTCATATGTTTTGGTTTCCCTAAATGTTAGTAAGACTTTATTTTGATAGTCTTACCTCTTTGAATTTACTTTTTTTCTTTGTCGGATTATAAGTGTGTTTGGTACCTTAAAATAGGGGATGAGCTTGTAGGTGCTTTTATCATATTTCCCAATTATTGTTAGATGAAAGCAATTTTAAGAACTATGATGAGGGATTATATAATATTACACAAATACCAATAAAATATCCTCTACTATAATTAGGATTTTGATGTTATTAACCAAAAGTAGACGCTTATGTTTAAGTGAGTTTCTATAATGAATTTTTGGTTGTCGATTCTCACATCATCTATCCTATTACATCATTTGACAATAATCGTAGAGCATCCTAAGAAGGCATTTTGTTATATTTAAATTGTTTTCCATTTTAGCTTAAATATTTTATATTGGTTTTTATAATTTTAATTTTTTATTTGTTTCGTAGGATATGTTCATTGCTAAGTTATGTAAAATTTGCTTTACAATTATGATTTAAATTATGTTGTTAAATTCATTGTCATAGTTCTTGTGTATTCTATATTCATTAGTTCCTAGGTTATTCCAATTAGTTTAGTTCATGATAATCTCCATTAGATTTTATTGATTTCGGAAATGATCTTTGGTGGGATATTGTTTTTTGTTCTAGTGTAGTGGAAAGGGTATTTTGTAGAGATTTGTGTGCTTTTCATGTGAAAAATATAATTGTATGTCTTAAATATTTTTATGAGGTCTTATGTATTTGGTTGTAATCTCTCTTGTCACTAACAATTGGCATCCCCGCTATTTGGGTTGAATGTCGAAAATAGAGGCTCTTGTTGCTTATATTATGTAATGTGGGATTCTTGGGAAATATATATGATTTTGTTTAGAGCCTTGTAATGTACGTAGATTGGTTATTTAACTTGTCCGCATTGAATGTAAAGTAACACAATTGTAATAATTTGAGGAGGATAGTCCCTTTTTGAAGTTGCACTGCTTTCGATTGTAAATTTATCACTCTTTCAAATTTTTCTTTGATCATGATCCTTGGACTTGGGGCTCGTAAGCATTGAAGCATTTGTTTCTAATTTGTCAACAAAAAACAATTATTTTTGTGCTTTTTTTGGGTACTAGTTATAATTGAATGTTTTAATGCATTTACCTACGAAATACATTATCTCTTAATGATGTAGTATGAAGGCGCACATCACAGTTTGTTGTCTTATTTTTGTACAAAATTCTTATCATTTTATAGAATTTTACAGCGATCTATTTAAAGGATGGCTGATGTAATCTTCAAGATATGTTTTTATGCACTCATTTGATGTGGATTTTTTGAGCTTGAAGAAGTTTATTTGTATTTGGCAATCTCCATCTTTTCTTACTATGTTTTACTTGCAAACTCTTGCTTTCTTATAGTAGCCAATGAGGAGGGTCATTGATATTTGAATCTATTTATTTTTCCTTACTATGTTTGCTAAGAAAACTTTTGATATTTTGAAGCAAATGTTGTTGTGCTTTATTTGTATTTGAGTTGTTCAAAACTTTAACCTCTTATTATAATTTGACATGCACATGGTAAGAGTTTGTGCTAAGAATGGTTTAATATTTTATTTGTCCTTTTCTATAGTATACTCATCATGGATTATTTGCAATCGATATTCATTTTTTGCTCATGCTTTTTCCAGAGATTAGTTGAGTATGTCTCTACACAACGAATCAAATTTTTGAGGTCTCTCAAGTCATCTTTGTTCTTCGATTTTAAAATTTTCCTTGGTTTTCTTTGATTTTTTCAAATTATTACTATTTTCAATATAGTTATATTACACTTACATAATTAGATAGGTGCCTCTAATACATCTCCACAAATACCTAGATATATTTAAGATATCCTGTATTACTACTTCAGTTTCTTTTTGAGTTGTACGAGAGAGCTCATCGTTCAAAGGTTCTTTCGAAGTTAACTTCAAATTTTATGAGGGTTTCAAAGGTTGTTAAGGTTTCGATCATAAAAAACACCAGAAAAATAACATCCATGGTGAAGAAGAGAAAGGTCATAGATTAAGTAGTAGAAGAGACCATTGCATAGGTAGAGCCTCGGCATGTCAAAAGTGATGATGTTGGCTTGAAGAGGAGGAAGAAAGTACAAATGGAAAAACCAATGGAAATGAGGATATGGAAGAAGAACAAGATGAATCGAAGCCAAATCTGAAGCCGATTACTGAAGTTTTGAACAAGACATCAAAAATATGATGGGGTTTGATAAATATTCGGGAAAGTCCAGAGAGTTTTCTATTTTTATATATAGGGCCACAGAAGGAGCCAAAAAATCTCTAGAGGATCCTAATAAGAATATTAACGACTATTTCCTGCATTGTAAAAGAGAAAATTATAATCAAAAGTAGAAGAATAATACACAAACCCATTCTACTGTCATTGGTCCTTGGATCCTAACGACTTGGAACTTATGCACAGTGTATTTCCATTTAATCGGGAGTGACACCGAGATTTAGCTCAGCCTTTAATGCAATTTTAGCTAGCCAAAATCGAGAACATTACCGGCATGAATACAAACATGTATATGAACCTGAAATATTTATCTTCTATGAATCCTTCTTTGGCTTCTTCATTGAACCCGAGACTCTTCGCTTTTCCCATTCTATGCAAGGTTCAATATGTAGATTGATGATTTTTTCTTTGGGTCAAAGCACAATGTTGTGTCCCAATTCATGTCCCAAAAATGTGAGTAAGAGGTTGGGCGGGGATAAAAAAATAGAGGGTGTTCACGCGAACACCCCGTTCGTGTGAACCCCCTTCACCCGAACTACCACGTATGTCAAGATTTTTAGGTAGTCTTATGGTCTCTTGAGAATGAATTTACTATGATATTTAAATTATTGTCCATTGTAACTTAAATATTTTATATTGGTTTTTATAATTTTAATTTTTTATTTGTTTCCATAGGACATGTTCATTGCAAGTTATGCCAAATTCACTTTAGAATTATACTTTAAATTATGTTGTTACATTTATTGTCATAGTTTTTGTGTATTATATATTCATTAGTTCTAGGTTATTCCAATTAGTTTAGTTTGTGCTAATCTCCATTAGATTTTCATGATTTCTTGAAATGAGGCTGGTTGGATATTGTTTTTGATCCAATGTAGTGGAAAGGGTATTTTGTAGAGATTTGTGTGCTTTTTATGTGAAGACATATAAGTGTATGTCTTAAAAAAATTTACGAGGTCTTATGTATTTGGTTGTAATCTCTCTTGTCACTAACAATTTGCATCCCCATTGTTTGGTTAGAATGTCCAAAATGGAGGCTCTTGTTGCTTAGATTATGTAATGTGGGATTCTTGGGAAATATAAATGGTTTTGTTTAGAGCCTTGTAATGTATGTAGATTGGTTATTTAACATGTTTGCATTGAATGTAAAGTAACACAGTTTTAATAATTTAAGGAGGATAGTCCTTGTTTGAAGTTGCACTCCGCTTTCGATTGTAAATTTCCCACTCTTTCAAATTTTTTTCTTTGATCACGATCCTTAGACCTAGGGATAGTAAGCATTTAAGCATTTTTTCTAATTTGTTGACAAAAAATAATTGTTTTTATGCATTTTTTGGGTACTGGTTATAATTGAATGTTTTAATGCATTTACCTATGAAATGCATTATCTCTTGATGATGTATTATGAAGACTGCACATCACAGTTTTTTGTCTTATTTTTGTATAAAATTCTTATCATTTTACATAATTGTGCAACTATCTATTTAAAGGATGACGCTAATGTAATATTGAAGATATGTTTTTGTGTGCTCATTTGGTGTGGATTTTTTGAGCTTGAAGAAGTTTATTTGTATTTGGAAGTCTCCATATTTGCTTACTATGTTTGAATTGCAAACTCTTTCTTTCTTAAAGTAGCCAATGAGGAGGGTCATTGATATTTGAATCTGTTTATTTTTCTTTACTATGTTTGCTAAGAAAGTTTTTGACATTTTAAAGAAGATGTTGTTTTGCTTGATTTGTAGTTGAGTTTTTCAAAACTTCAACCTCTTATTATCATTTTCCATGCACATGGTAAGAGTTTGTGCTAAGAATGGTTTAATATTTTATTTATCCTTTTATCTATGTTGGTCAAAAAAATATGGAACTTAGTAAAAACATACGAAGGCTTGCACGAAAGAGTAGAGTGCAATCAAAAGCACGAGAGAATCGGAAAGGAATCACATGCTTAGGACAGAGATATATTCCGGACTTAGCCATTTTCACGATGAGGATCTATTTTTGGAAGATGGCATGCGGAGCACATAAACTAGTTAAAGACTTATGTGACACACATTGGCTATTTTAGGAGGATTGGCTATGAAGCACTTTACATGAGTACTGGTGACAATAGGTTTACATCCGACAGTTAACTAGATGAAGTCTATTGTTAGCACACTTGCATGTGTGGCTATTATTGTAAAAGCGTGTGGCTAATAATAGCATGTAACTTATTCAGGATTGGATAAGTGGTGAAGGAAAGTCCTCACCTTTATAAATATATAAAGAACTACATAGTATAGAGGTGTGTGAGGATATATATATATATATATATATATATATATATATATATATATATATATATATATATATGTATGTATGTATGTATGTATACTTATAAGGATTGGATTTATGAGATTACACTATCAGATTTATATGCGCATGAGCATATGATGACATTATTGTAAGAAAATTCTTTGTATTTATCATGTTTAATGTAATGTAATGTGTTGGCTGAATCAGAGTGTCAAATCCTGAGTATAATTGGTTCATGCATGTTTGATTTCATTATGGTTATCTCTTAAGTCTCTTATTCTTTAGATCTAGATCGAACATGCTTTGTAGAATGATATATTAGTTATGGATCTAAATAATTTAAGTCTTCATCATGCTAAGATCTCGTAACAAAAACCCTAAAGAGGGTCCCGGTACCTTTGTGTGCTTTGGGTGAGTGCTTAGTCTAGGTGAGTGATGTGCCGGTGCTTTGAGATTTTATTGGTGAATTCTAGGACGCATCATTGGTTACTGTTGTCGAACCTCAATTTTAGTTGTTTTGAAGATGGTTCACGATGAAGACATATTGGTTGACCATAGCAAGTGTTGAGGAGTGGATACACGACCTAGAATAAGAATATGCACTATGGTTTAGCACTAGATCCAATTTTAACGCACGCATGTGGGTGGAGCAGAATTTGTATGAATTTTTGTACAAGAGTTTCTTCGCTATCTTTCCAACAGAACTATACAAGTGGCTAGTTGCTTATGTGTCTAAACAAAATTGGAGGTATCGCACACTTTTCTGGATGCAGGAAGAATTTCAGACCCTTTATGATGTTGATTTAATTTGGACTCGTGTTGTGGATATGTGGTTATGTGGTGTTTTGAACAGTTATATCTTAGAGTACTCAATTTCCACTTATTCATTCCCAAAGGTAGCTGAATTCCACTTTTACGATATCAAGGGGAAATTATTTGCAAGGCATTCCACTTTGGTGATCAAGATCCTAATGGTAACTATGAATTTGGAGAGCAAAGCGATGGCTAACTAAACTTCACCACGTGCGGGGGTAGGAGTAGGTTTGGTGAAAGATGACAGACCTAGTGACGATGAGAGAGGCAGAGAGAGGAAAGGAAGCTTAAGTATAATGAGGCATGCAAGAGGGAGGTAGAGAAGTAGTGGGAGGTTGTAGAGAAAATGGTATTATGGAGAAAGATAGTTCGGGAAGGATTTGAAGTTCACATAGAATACGTGGAACCCGAGCATCAGGAACTCCCCCATTTGGAAAATCATGATAGGGAACCCTCCTCGGCCTCACATAGAAGTATGCCAGCGAGAAATGTCCTAAGCCACAGGAAAACATTTGAATCCACTTGACTACCTTTCCCTTGCGTTTGTTTTTCCAGCATCTAGTATAACAAACAATCAGAAAACTAATTCAAGCAATGGGAAAATAGGAGTGAGTCTTATAAGAGGCACAACGATGGTAAGCGTAAATGGATTTGTTATTATATGGGAGTATCATTGCACAAAATTGAGGTGTGTATATTTTTGTTAGGAAATAAGGGATAAAATATACGGAATAATCCCTCATAGAATCGCAATGACAGAGAAACTAATATGCAGAAAATATTAAAGATTTCAAATAAAGTGCGAGAATAAAATAACACAACACAAAAAGAAAATATTTAATGTGGTTCACCCAATTTGGGTTACGTCCACCAAGAATCACTTGCTTATATTTTATTACAAGACACCACTCTCTATATACAATACCCAGATCTATTTAGAGCTATGTTCAACAAAATCTACAAAATTAAAACCCAAATTCAAAACACATCGCAATGTTTACATGATACCTACCATATGCATAAAACCATATAAGTAGAAAATTAATTAAGCAGTTTTACAAAACCATGGGTATTAAAACCATGGGCCAAAACTATCCCATAAACCTATGGGTTGAAAATCCCACCCATATGAGAAAAACACATTTCCCAAAATATCGGGCACATTTTAAGGCCAAAAAAATGAACCCCAGTGAGAACACTATGGAAAGTGTACATTACTCTTAGTGTACAGTCTTTAACACTTTCTCACATGAAAACAAGATCCAAAACCTAACAATCTCCCACTTGGAGACTAGTTTTCCTATGAGCAAGCTTCTCAACCCTTCGCTAGTTTCCGTGAATTCCCTTGTGACCACCTTAGTCATCATGTCTGCAGGATTATGACTGGTATGAATCTTCTCTAGCTTCAACTTCTCTTCCTCCAAAGTTTTCCTAATGAAATGGTACCTTAACTATATATGCTTCATCCGAGAATAGAAATCAGAGTTCTTACACGGGTGTATAACACTTTGACTATCACTATGCATCTTTGCTTCCTCCTACTTATGCCCCAACTCCTCAAGAAATTGTTGTAACCAAATCTATTAGGTTGTGGAGCTTGTTTTCATGTGTGAAAGTGTTGAAGAGTGTACACTAAGAGTACTATACACTTTTCATGTATCCTCACTGGGGTTCGGGGGTGTAGCCCCTGAGAAATTTTTTTTGGCCTTAAAACGTGCCCGATATACCGGGAAACGTGTTTTTCTCATATGGGTGGGATTTTCTCCCATAGGTTTATGGAACAGTTTTTGCCCATGGTTTTGATACCCATAGTTTTGTAAAACTACTTAAGTAGTTGTCTACTTATATGGTTTTATGCATATGGTAGTAACATAGTAACATTGCAGATGTGTTTTGAATTCGGGTGTGAATTCTGTAGAGTTTTTTTAGCATAGCTCCAAACAGATCTGGGTATTGTATTAAGAGAGCGGTGGCTTGTAATAAAATTTGAGCAAGTGATTCTTGGTGGACGTAGCCCAAATTGGGTGAACCACGTTAAATATTGTCTCTTTGTGTTATGTTATTTTATTCTACACTTTTATTTGAGATCTGTAATATTTTTTGCATATTAGTTTCTACTATTGCGATTCTGTGAGGGATTATTCTACATATTTTATCCCTTATTTCCTAACAATTGGTATCAGAACCTAGTTGGTTTACTAAAGTGTTGAATCGCAGCGAAAGTTTTATCTTGAGTGGGAGCTATGACGAGATGATGGAAGATCTAGGGTTGATAAATTCAAAGGGAGAATTTCGAGTCTTTGGAAGATGTAGATGGAAGATTACCTTTATCAGGAGGATCTTTATATTCGATGTCTGAGAAGGTGAACAAACCCTCGAGCATGACATATGTGGAATGGGATTTTCTAGATAGGAAGGCACTTGGGACAATACGGCTATGTCTTGCATCTTTGGTATTATTTAATGTTTCAAAGGAAAAGACTATAAAAGAACTGATGGATGCATTAGGGAAGTTGTATGAAAAAACCTCTGCCTCTAATAAGATATTTTTAATGAAAAAGTTGTTTAATATGAAGATGTCTGAGAATGGTTCAAGTATGAAATCATCTAATTTATTTTTACACAGTTGTAAATATGCTAGCTTCGATTACAATAGAATTTGATGAAGAAGTTAGGGATTTATTATTTATGTGCTCTTTACCTGAGAGTTAGAATAGCCTGGTAATGGTGGTAAGCAACTCGGTTCCTGCTAACTCCAAGTTAAAGTTTGAGGATGTTTTAGGGGTGATTCTAAGCAAGGAAATGCAAAGAAAAGCTCGATGAATATTCTACTTGTGGAATGCTTTGACAAAGTGTAAACTAGAGGGAGAGAGAAGAATAAAGGAAACCATGGAAAATCAAAGGATCGGGCAAGGTCAAAATCCAAAAGCAAGATAGTATCTTTGGCTTTGTGGAAATTCTAGGCATGTAAAGAAGGATTTTTGAGCTTTGGGACAAGAAGAAACAATAGGAAGAAAACAAGGAGGAAAATGTGGCAACAGGTAATGTATGCCAGGGTGCTTTGATTCTTTCTTTGGACAATATTACTAAATCTTGGGTTTTAGATTTGGGGCTTCTTTCCATGATTCTCCACATAGACATTATTTTGTTGATTATGTTCAAGGATATTTTGGGCATATTTTTCTTTGTGATGATGAGCCTTGCAGAAACATAGTTGGAAAATGTTCTTTTTAGGTTAAGATGCTAGAATGGGAATACTTGGCTATTGAAGGATGTCAGACATGTGCCTACATTAAGATGAAATTTGATATTAGCAGGGTAGTTAGGAAGTGATGGTTGTACTATGATATTTACAACTGACTCTTGGAAGGTTACCAAGGGTGATCTTGTGGTGGCAAGAGGTAAGAAGGTTAGAACCTTGTATTTAACCACTTATAGCACTAATGTTTGTAATCTTGTGGCTTCAGAAGTAGATACAACATTGTGGCACTATAGGCTCGGTCATATGAGCCATAAGGGTATGGAGATCATAAAGAAGGATTTTCCTGGATATACAAAAATAGGTTTTGAGTTCTGTGAGGACTACATATATGGGAAACAGAAGCAAGTAAGGTTTCTCAAGGTTGGACCTACAAAGAAAGAGAATAAGTTAGAGCTGGTGCATTCTAATGTGTGGGGGCTAGCTTAGGTATCATCTCTTGGGGGTTCAATTTATTATGTTACTTTTATTGATGATACAATAAGGAAAGTTTGGGTTTATTGTATTAGAAACAAATATGATGTATTTGAAACTTTTGTTAAATGGAAAGCCTTGGTAGAGAATGAAACATGTCTTAAGCTGAAATGTCTCAGGTCGGATAATGGAGGGAGTATTGCAAGAATGAATTTGATGATTCTTGTTCTAAGAATGGAATCTACAGGCAAAATATGGTTCAAGGAAATCTCATGCGGTAGAATGGGGTGTCAGAAAGGATGAACAAAACAATAATGGAACATGATAGGAGCATGAGGTTACATGTAGCATTGCCTCTTTCTTTTTGGGTAGAAGTGGTGAGCACAGTTATGTACTTGATAAATAGAGGACCCTCAAGTGCCTTGGATGGAGGCATACCTGAGGAGGCTTGGTATAGTAAGAAAGTTGATTATTCATTTCTTAGATTCTTTGGATGTGAGGTGTTTGTTCATATAGATAAGGATGATAGGACCAAGCTAGAGGCTAAATTAGAAAAATGTACTTTCATTGGTTATGGTGGCAATAACTGTGGATATAAATGTTGGAGTATTAAGAACAAGAAAATCATTCAATTTAGGGATGTGGTCTTTAATGAGAAAGTCATGTATAAGAAGTAGTTGCAGTAAAATAGGGAAGAATCCAAAAATAATATGCAGTGTAGAGGATCTTCCGGATGGGAAAGTGACACATGAATCAGTTCAGGAACCCCCTCAATAGGAACCCCAAACTCCTATATTGAGGAGGTATTCTAGGGTAAGAAGAGAACCTGAATGTTTTTCTCCTTCTCTTTATTATTTATTACTCACTGATAGTGGAGAGCCAAAGAGCTTTGATGAAGCAATGCAAGTAGATGCCAAGAAGAAGTGGGAGCAAGCCATGGATGAGGAGCATCAGGCTCTCATGGAGAACCAGACATGGGATTTGGTAAAGCTACCCGAAGGCAAAAGAGCATTACAGAACAAATGGGTGTTCAGAGTGAAAGAGGAAGAAGGAGGCAAGAAAAGATATAAGGCCCGGTTGGTGGTCAAGGGGTTTGCACAGAAAAAGGTATAGATTTTGATGAGATTTTTTCTCCTGTAGTAAAAATGAATTCTATTAGAACTATTCTAGGAATAGTTACAACAGAAGACTTGCACTTAGAACAACTTGATGTAAAGACTACATTTCTCCATGGTGATTTGGAGGAGGAACTATATATGCAATGACAACAGAGGGCTATGAGGTAAAAGGTAAAGAGGAGATGGTGTGCAAACTGAAGAAGAGCTTGTATGGCTTGAAACAAGCTCCACGTCAATGGTATAAGAAATTTGATAGCTTCATGATGGAGCAAGGTTATATTAGATGTCATTTTGACCATTGCGTGTATACAAAGAAATTTGAGGATGGCAGTTATATTATCCTTTGTCTGTATGTGGATGACATGTTGGTTGTAGGTAAAAACATGCAGAAATAAAAGTACTCAAGAAGTAGCTAAGTGAATCCTTTGCTATGAAGGATTTGGGGGCAACCAAACAAATCCTTGGTATGAGGATATATTGGGATAGGAAGGAACAAAATTTGACTTTATCTTAGGAAGAGTACATTAAGAAGGACTTAGAGAGGTATAATATGCAGGATGTTAAACCGGTTAGGACTCCTTTGTGTGCCATTTCAAGTTATCAAAGGAACAAAGTGTCCTAAAACAGAGCAGGAGAGAAACTAGATGTCCAAGGTACCTTACTCATCGGTGGTTGGCATTTTGATATATGCCATGGTGTGCACTAGGCTTGATATTGCCCATGCAAAGTGGGAGCGGTGAGTAGATTTATGAGTGATATTGCCCATGCGGTTGGGGCATAAGAAGAAGAAAGAAAAGCTACATAGTGATAGTCGAGTGTTATACACCTAGCTAAGAACTCGCTTTCCACTCTAGGATGAAGCATATACAAGTTAAGGTACCATTTCATTAGGAAAACTTTGGAGGAAGAGAAGTTGAAGCTAGAGAATATTCATACCAGGTCGAATCTTGTAGACATGATGACCAAGGTGCTCACAAGGAAAAATTGAAGTTGTGTTCAGCTTTTGGTTGGTCTTCACGAGAAACTAGTGAAGGGTTGAGAAGCTTGCTCGAGAGGAAAATTAGTCTCCAAGTGAGAGATTGTTAGGTTGTGGAGCTTGTTTTTATGTGTGAAAGTGTTGAAGATTGTACACTAAGAGTACTGTACACTTTTCATGTATCCTCACCGGGGTATTTTGGCCTTAAAACATGCCCGATATAGCAGGAAATGTGTTTTTTCTCATGTGGGATGGATTTTGTCCCATAGGTTTATGGGACAGTTTTTTTCCCATGGTTTTGATACCCATGGTTTTGTAAAACTGCTTAAGTAGTTGTCTACTTATATGGTTTTATGCATATGGTAGTAACATAGTAACATTGCAGATGTGTTTTGAATTGGGGTGTGAATTTTGTAGAGTTTGTTGAGCATAGCTCCAAAAAGATATGGGTATTGTATTGAGAGAGCAGTGACTTGTAATAAAATCTAAGCAGGTGATTCTTGGTGGATGAAGCCCAAATTGGGTGAACCACATTAAATCTTGTCTCTTTATGTTATGTTATTTTATTCTACGATTTTATTTGAGATCTGTAATATTTTTTACATATTAGTTTCTACTATTGCGATTCTATGAGGGATTATTCTTTATATTTTATTCCTTATTTCCTAACAAAATCATTTCTTTGCTTACCTCTGTGGCAGCAATATACTCGGTCTCGTGGTTGACAAAGCCACCACTTACGTAGTCGTGAAATCCAACTCAATGTTTGTCCCACCTACAGTGTAAATATAACATGTCATGCTCCTCTTGTTATCTACATCTCCAACCATATCTGAATCTACATAACCACATAAAGTGGTGTCTTGATCCAATGTAGAACAAAATTTTCCCCATGGTCCCTCTCAAATAATGAAGGATCCACTTTCGCCTTCCAATGATCTCTACCGGATCACTCATAATTCTACTCACCGCTCCCCCGCATAAGCAATATCAGGCCTGGTGCACACCATGGCATACATCAAAATTCCAACCGCTAAAGAGTAAGGTACCTTAGACATTTGGTTTCTCTCCTGCTCTATCTTGGGACACTACTCCTTTGATAACTTGAAATGGCCTACCAAAGGAGTCCCAACCAGTTTAGCATCCTTGCATATTAAACCTCTCAAAGACCTTCTTAATGTACTCTTCCGAGATAAAGTCAACTTTCTTTCCTTCCTATCCTAAGATATTCTCATACCAAGGATTTTTTTGGCTGCCCCCAAATCCTTCAAAGCAAATGATTCACTTAGCTTCTTTTTGAGTACTTTCATTTCTGCATGTTTGTACCTCCAACAAACATACCATCCACATACAAACACAAGATAATATAACTTCCATCCTCAAATTTTTTTGTATACATGCAATGGTCAAAATGGCATCTAATATAACCTTGCTCCATCATGAAGCTATCAAATTTCTTATACCATTGACGTGGAGTTTCTTTCAAGCCATATAATCTCTTCTTCAGTTTGCACACCATCTCCTCTTTACCTTTGACCTCATAGCCCTCTGGTTGCTGCATATATAGTTCCTCCTCCAAATCACCATGGATAAATGCAGTATTTACATCAAGCTGCTCTAAGTGCAAGTCTTCTACTTCAACTATTCCAAGAACAGTTCTAATAGAAGTCATTTTTATTACGAGGGAGAAAAATCTCATCAAAATATATACCTTTTTTTTGTGCAAACCCCTTGATCACCAACCGGGCCTTGTATCTTTTCTTACCTCCTTCTTCCTCATTGACTCTAAACACCCACTTTGTTTTGTAATGTTATTTTGCCTTTGGGTAGCTTCACCAAATCCCATGTTTGGTTATCCATGATAAGCTTTGATGCTCCTCATCCATGGCTTATACCCACTTCTTCCGGCATCTATCTCGCATTGCTTCATCAAATCTCTCTAGCTCTCCGCTATCATTGAGTAATAAATAATAAAGAGAAGAAGAAAAATGTTAAGGTTGTCTTCTTACCCTAGAAGACCTCCTCAATATAGGAGTTTGGGGTTCCTGTTGAGGAGGTTCCTAAACTGATTCATGTGTCACTTTCCCACCCCGAAGATCCTCTCTACCGCGCATATTCTTTTTGGATTCTTCCTATTTTCCCGCAATCGCTGCTTATACATGACTTTCTCATTAAAGACCACATCCCTAGATCGAATGATTTTCTTATCCTTAATACTCCAACATTTATATCCAAAGTAATCACCACTATAACCAATGAAAGTACATTTTTTTGATTTAGCCTCTAGTTTGGTCCTATCATCCCGTTAAGAAATAAGGGATAAAATATGTGGAACAATCCCTCACATAATCACAACAATAGAAGCTAATATGTAGAAAATATTATAGATCTCAAATAAAAGTGCAAAATAAAATAAAATAACACAAAGAATGATATTTAACGTGGTTCACCCAATTTGGGCTACGTCCACCAAGAATCACTTGCTCAAATTTTATTACAAGCCACCACTCTCTCAATACAATACCCAAATCTGTTTGGAGCTATGCTCAACAAACTCTATAGAATTCACACCCGAATTCAAAGCACATCTGTAATGTTTTCATTATATCTACCATATGCACAAAACCATATAAATAGACAACTACTTAAGAATTTTTACAAAACCGTGGGTATCAAAACCATGGGCCAAAATCTCCCATAAATTTATGGGTCAAAAACCCGCCCATATGAGAAAATCACATTTCCTGATATATCAGGCATGTTTTAAGGCCCAAAAATAATTTCGAGGGCTCGCCCGAACCGCAGGCTACCGCCCTAGACCCCCGCTCGAGGCTCAACCCAACCCCGAACCCCGGTGAGACAACTATGGAAAGTGTATAGTACTCTTAGTGTATAGTCTTCAACACTTTCTCACATGAAAACAGCTCCACAACCTAACATTTTCACACTTGGAGACTAGTTTTTCCCGAGCAAGCTTCTCAACCCTTCACTAGTTTCGTGAAGACCAACCAAAGCTGAACACAACTTTATTTTTTCCCTTGTGACCACCTTGGTCATCATGTCTATAGGATTGACTGGTATGAATCTTCTCTAGCTTCAACTTCTCTTCCTCCAAAGTTGTCCTGATGAAATGGTACCTTAACTCTATATGCTTCGTCTTAGAGTGGAAAGTAGAGTTCTTAGCTAGGTGTATAGCACTCGACTATCACTATGCAACTTTACTTCCTCCTTATGCCCTAACTCCTCAAGTAATTTTTGTAACCAAATCATTTCCTTGCTTGCCTCTCGTGGCAGCAACATACTTAGCCTCGTGGTTGACAAAGCCATACAAAGCCGGCCACTTTGTTGTCCCACCTATAGTGTAAACATAACTGTTGTGCTCCTCTGCTATATACATCTCCAGCCATATATGAATCTATGTAACCACATAAAGTGGTGTTTGATACACTATAGAAAAAAATTTCCCATGGTCCCTCTCAAATACCGAAGGATCCACTTTACTTCTGTTAGTGATCTTTACGGATCACTCATAAATCTACTCACCGCTCCCACTACATGAGCAATATCAGGCCTAGTGCACACCATGACATACATCAAACTACCAACCGCTAATGAGTAAGGTACCTTGGACATCTGGTTTCTCTCTTGCTCTATCTTGGGACACTGTTCCTTTGATAACTTGAAATGACTTGCCAAAGGAGTCCCAACCGGTTTAGCATCCTGCATATTAAAATTCTCAAAGACCTTCTTAATGTACTCTTCTTGAGATAAATTCAACTTCCATTCCTTCCTATCCCGATATATCCTCATACCAAGGATTTTTTTGGCTACCCCCAAATCCTTCATAACAAAGGATTCACTTAGCTACTATTTGAGTAATTTTATTTCCTGCATGTTTTTACCTGCAACCAACATGTCATCCACATACAAACAAAGGATAATATAACTACCATCCTAAAATTTCTTTGTATACACACAATGGTCATAATGACATCTAATATAACCTTACTCCATCATGAAGCTATCAAATTTATTATACCATTGACGTGGAGCTTGTTTCAAGCCATACAAGCTCTTCTTCAATTTGCACACCATCTCCTCTTTACCTTTGACCTCATAGCCCTTTGGTTGCTGCATATATAGTTCCTCCTGTAAATCTCCATGGAGAAATGTAGTCTTTACATTAAGCTTATCTAAGTGCAAGTCTTCTGCTACAACTATTCCAAGAACAGTTCTAATAGAAGTCATTTTTACTACAGGAGAAAAAATCTCATCAAAATCATACCTTTTTTTCGTGCAAACCCTTTGACCACCAACCAGCCCTTGTATATTTTCTTTCCTCCTTCCTCTTTGACTTTGAACACCCACTTGTTATGTAATACTTTTTTACCTTTAGGTAGCTTTATCAAATCCCATGTCCGGTTCTCCATAAGAGCCTAATTCTCCTCATCCATGGCTTGCTCCCACTTCTTCCTAGCATCTACCTGCATTACTTCATCAAATCTCTCTAGCTCTCCACTATCAGTGAGTAATAAATAGTAAAGAGAAGAAGAAAAATCTGTAGGCTCTCTTCTTACCCTAGAAGACCTCCTCAATATAGGAGTTTGGGGTTCTGTTGAGGAGGTTCCAAAACTGATTAGATCCTTTACCGCTGCATATTCTTTCTTGGATTCTTCCCTATTTTCCTCTAACTACTTCTTATACATGACTTTCTCATTAAATACCACATCCCTAGATCGAATGATTTTCTTGTCCTTAATACTCCAACATTTATATCAAAAGTCATCACCACCATAACCTATGAAAGTATATTTTTCTCGATTTAGCCTCTAGATTGGGCCTATCATCCTTGTCTATATGGACAAACACCTCACATCCAAATACTCTAAGAAATGAATAATCAAATTTCTTACCATACCAAGCCTCGGGTATGCCTCTATCCAAGGCACTTAAGGATCCTCTGTTTATCAAGTACATATTGTGATCTTGCTTTTTCCCAAAAAGAAAGAGGCGATCTGCATGTAACCACATATTCCTAACATGTTCCATTATTTTTTTGTTCATCCTTTCTGACACCCCATTCATTGCGGAGTTCCTAGAACCGTCTTTTTCCTACGGATTCAATTCTTAGAACCATAATCATCAAATTCATTGTTGTAATACTCCCCTCCATTATCCGACCTGAGACATTTTCGCTTAAGACCTATTTCATTCTATACCAAGGCTTTCCATTTAACAAAAGTGTCAAATACATCAGATTTGTTTCTAATACAATAAACCCAAATTTTCCTTGTTCTATCATCAATAAAAGTAACATAATAACTTGAACCCCAAAGAGATGATACTTGAGTCGGACCCCACACATCGAATGCACGGCTCTAACTTAATCTCTTTCTTTGTAGGTCCAACCTTAAGAAACCTTACTCACTTTTGTTTCCCATGTATGTAGTCCTCACAGAACTCCAAACCTCTTTCTTTATATCTAGGAAAATCCTTCTTTCTAATGTTTATGCCCTTATGGCTCATATGCCCAAGCCTATAGTGCCACAATGTTGTATCTACTTTTGAAGCCACAAGATTACAAACATTAGTGCTATAAGTGGTTAAATACAATGTTCTAAATTTCTTACCTCAACCATCACTTTTAAACTGCCTGTTGATATCAAATTTCATATTAATGTAGGCACATGTCCGACATCCTTCAATAGCCAAATATTCTCATTCTCGTATCTTAACACGAACAGAGCCTTTTCCAACTATGTTGTAAGGCTCATCATCACCAAGAAAAACATGTCCAAAATCTCCTTGAGCATAATTAACAAAATAATGCCTATGTGGAGTAGCATGGAAAGAAGCCCCGAATCTAAAACCCAAGATTCAGTAATATTGTGCAAAGAAAGAATCAAAGCATCCCGACATACATTACCCATTGCCACATTTGCCTCCTTTTTTCTTCCTATTTTTTCTTCTTGTCCCGAAGCTCCCAAAAATAGTTCTTTACATGCCTAGACTTTCCACAGTACGAACATACTATCTTGCTTTTGAATTTTGACCTTTCTTGATCCTTAGATTTTCCACGGCTTCCTCTATTCTTATGTCTCCCTCTAGTTTCCACTTGTCAAAGAATTCCCAAGTAGAAGATTCACGTGAGTTTTTCTTCACATTTCTTCACTTAGAATCACCCCTACAAAATCCTCAAACTTAAACTTTGAGTTATCTAGAATCGAGTTTCTTACTTCCATTACCAGGCTATTCAAACTCTCAGGTAAAGAGCACAAAACTAATAAAGCCCTAACTTCTTCATCAAATTCTATTATAACCGAAGCTATCATATTTACAACGGTATTAAAATCATTCAAATGATCTGCTATTGAACCATTCTAAGACATCTTTATATTAAACAAAATTTTCATTAAAAATATCTTATTAGAGGTAGAGGGTTTTTCATATAACTCCCTAATGCATCCATCAGTTATTTTATAGTATTTTCCTCCGAAACATTAAATAATACCATAGATATAAGACACACCAGATTGTCCCAAGTTCCTTGCTATCCAAAAAAAATCACATTCCGCATCTGTCATGCTCGATGGTTTGTTCACCTTCTCAGACAATGGAATATAAAGATCCTTCGATAAAGGTAATCTTACATCTACATTTTCCATAGAATGAAATTCTTCCCGTTTAATTTATCAACTCTAGATCTTCCATCATCGCCATAACTCCCACTCAAGATAAAACTTTCCCTATGATTCAAAACTTCAGCAAACTAAACCAAGCTCGATACTAATTGTCAAGTAAATAAGGGATAAAATATGTGGAATATCCCTCACAGTAATTGCAAAAAGTAGAAACTAATATGCATAAAATATTATAGATCTCAAATCAAAGTGCAGACTAAAATAACACAACACAAAGAGACAAAGATTTAACGTGGTTCACCCAATTTGGGCTACGTCCACCAGAATCACTTTCTTAGAATTTATTACAAGCCACCACTCTCTCAATACAATACCTAGATCTATTTAGAGCTATGCTCAACAAACTATACAGAATTCACACCCAAATTCAAAGCACATATGCAATGATTTCATTATATCTACCATATGTACAAAACCATATAAATAGACAACTGCTTAAGCATTTTTACAAAACCATGGGCCAAACTATCCCATAAACCTATGGGTCAAAAACATGCCCATATGAGAAAATCATGTTTCCTAATATATCAAGCATGTTTTAAGGCGCAAAAAAAAAATTAGGGGTTACACCCTCGAACCCCTACTCAGGCCCAACCTAACCCCCAAACCTTGGCAAGACAACCGTGGAAAGTGTACAAGACTCTTAGTGTACTGAGTCTTTAACACTTTCTCACATGAAAATAGGCTCTGTAACCTAACACATCTTTGTCTATATGGAAAACACCTCACATCCAAAAACTCTAAGAAATTAATAATCAAATTTCTTACCATACCAAGCTCGCTTGGGTATACCTTTATCTAAGGAACTTGAGGGTCCCCTATTTTTCAAGTACACAGTTGTGCTCACCACTTCTACCCAAAAAGAAAGAGGCAGTCCTGCATGTAACCTCATGCTCATAGCATGTTCCATTATTGTCTTGTTCATCCTTTTTGACACTCCATTCTCAACTGTGGAGTTCCTGGAACCATTTTTGCTCACAGATTCCATTCTTAGAACACTAATCATCAAATTCATTACTGCAATACTCCCCTCCATTATCTGACCTAAGATAATTTAGCTTAAGACATGTTTCTTTCTACCAAGGATTTCCATTTAACAAAAGTTTCAAATACATTAGATTTATTTCTAATACAATAAACCCAAACTTTCCTTGTTGCATCATCAATAAAAGTAACATAATAACTTGAAACCCCAAGAGATGATACCTGAGTGGCCCCCACACATCAGAATGCAACAATCTAACTTACACTCTTTATTTATAGCTCCAACCTTAAGAAACGTTAACACTTCTATTTCACATATATGCAGTCCTCACAGAACTCCAAACCTGTTTCTGTATATCCAGAAAAATCCTTCTTTATGATCTCAATGACCTTATGGCTCATATGACCGAGCCTATAGTGCCACAATGTTGTATCTACTTCTAAAGCCACAAGATTACAAACATTAGTGCTATAAGTGGTTAAATACAAGGTTCCAACCTTCTTACCTCTTGCCACCACAAGAGCACCATTGGTAACCTTCCAAGAGTCCATTGTAAATATCACAGTACAACCATCACTTCCCAATTGCCCCGCCAATATCAAATTTCATCTTAATGTAGGCACATGTCTGACATCCTTCAATAGCCAAGTATTCTCATTCTACATCTTAACTTGAACATAACCTTTTCCAACTATGCTACAAGGCTCATCATCACCAAGAAAAACATGCCCAAAATCTCCTTGAACATAATCAACAAAATAATGCCTATGTGGAGTAACATGGAAAGAAGCCCCCAAATCTAAAACCCAAGATTTAATAATATTGTGCAAAGAAAGAATCAAAGCATCCTGACATACATTACCCGTTGCCACATTTACCTCCTTGTTTTCTTCTTTTTGTTTCTTCTTGTCTCGAAGTTCTCAACATTCCCTCTTTCGCATGCCCGGACTTTCCACAATGCTTACATACTATCTTGCTTTTAGATTTTGACCTTGCCCGATATTTTAATTTTCCATAGCTTCCTCTATTCTTCTGTCTCCCTCTAGTTTCCACTATCAAAGCATTCCCTGAAGTAGAAGATTCCCCAGATCTTTTTCTTTGCATTTCCTCACTTAGAATCACCCTTACAACATCCTCAAACTTCAACTTTGAGTTAGTGAACCGAGTTGCTTACCGTCATTAACCAGCCTATTCCAACTCTTGGGTAAAGAGCTCGAGAACTAATAAAGCCCTAAAATCATTTAAATGATCTCATACTTGAACCACCATTCTCGAGACATCTTCATATTAAACAAATTTTTCATTAAAAATATCTAATTAGAGGTAAAGGGTTTTTATACAACTTCCCTAATGCATCCATCATTTCTTTTGTAGTCTTTTCCTTTGAAACATTAAATAATACCGAAGATGCAAGACACAACCGGATTGTCCTAAGTTCCTTCCTATCTAGCAAATACCATTCCACATCCGTTATGCTTGAGGGTTTGTTCACCTTCTTAGACAACAGAATATAAAGATCCTTCTGATAAAGGTAATCTTCCATCTGCATCTTCCAAAGATTGAAATTCGCCCATTGAATTTATCAACCCTATATCTTCCATCATCTACCATAGCTCCCACTCAATATAAAAATTTCCCTATGATTCAATACTTTAGAAAACCAAACTAGGCTCTAATACCAATTGTTAGGAAATAAGGGATAAAATATGTAGAATTATCCCTCATTAAATCAAACAGAGAAACCAATATGAGAAAATATTACAGATCTCAAATAAAAGTGTGAAATAAAATAACACAACACAAAGAAACATAATTTAACATGCTTCACCCAATTTGGGCTACATCCACCAAGAATCACTTGCTCAAATTTTATTACAAGCCACCTCTCTCTCAATACAATACCCAGATTTGTTTGGAGCTATGCTCAACAAAATCTACAAATGAATTCAAAACACATATGCAATGTTACATGATACCTACCATATGCATAAAACCATATAAGTAGATACTCGCTTAGGTAGTTTTACAAACCGTGGGTATTAAAACCATGGGCCAAAACCATCCCATAAACCTATGGGTCAAAAATCTCACCCATATGAGAAAAGCACATTTCTCGATAGATTGGGAATGTTTTATGGCCAAAAACAAATTTGGGGGTTGTGCCCTCAAAGCCCTCACACGGGGCTATCGCCCCAAACCCTAGTGAGATAACTATGGAAAGTGTATAGTACTCTTAGTGTACAGTGTTCAACACTTTCTCACATGAAAACATGATCCAAAACCTAACATTTTTGGACTATCTTCGGGAGTAGTGACATTTCAAAGATTGTTGAGGTGTAGTTCAAGACTATGGTTAGGACACGGGAAGTAAATCTTTTGGTCTGACCCTAGCTATAGGTTTGGGATCAGGAGGTATGGGTGGATCTAGCTCCGATGGATCTCGGTTATTCCGGAGGCAGAGGAAACACAGGAGGTTTTGGATTAGGTGGGTAAGGTCCGCATAAATCCCAAAATATTTACATGGAGATGTCTCTTCATCTTCTAGAGTATAGGGGCATAGAAGATGCCACTGAACACATACACATGTGTGAAATCTTTGTGGCGCAAAAATGGATCATAGATTCTAAGCATAGAGAAAGTTAATTTACTACTACATTACAAGGGGTGCACACACGGTTTGGTACAAAAAGTTTGACCACGATCGGACTTGCGTAGACCATGCGGTCTTACAAGATGCTTTCCTTAAAGAGTTTCACATCCATGAGTTTAAGAAGAAGAGTATAAGTGCACTCAAGGATATCAAGCAAGGCACTACTAAGAGTGTCAGAGAGTATGATGCCCATTTCAAAATGTTGTTATCTAAGTTGTCTTATGATATTCATGCAAACCAACATGCACAATGATTCTTTGGAGGCTTGATTACACCTTTTAGGAGGGCGCTATCACATAAAACATACAATGATCCACACAAAGAACTTGAAGCTGCCTTATGCTTAGCTGAGGAAATTAAAAGTATAGAAACTAGGGTGAGCCCATTTTTAGAAGCACAGATCATAGCTATGACAAAGAAGTTGGAGAAACTATCGGAAAATTTGGCACATGAGATGCACACAAGGATTTGGTGCATAGATTTTGAAGTGGAATGTCACACAAAGTATAGTTTTCCCCATAGATTAGTGCGCTCACTATTGTTAGACTGTGAGATATGCTATTTAAACCATGATGCTAGTCATTTCCCATTACTACAACGTGTGATAAGGAAGAACATCTCATGTTATTGTAAAATCTCCAGTCCACAATTCATGACATGGAATGTCACAAATGATTGGTTAGATCCATGATCTTATAGATATTGGTGTGTAAAAAACATGAGTTTCAGATAACTCTAAAGGCAAGAACGGGCATCGGGATCGATGACATGATCAAAAAGCGCTATGATCAGAATGAAGGGCATTTTGAAGGTAGTTGTTGTTGAGGTCAAGGATATTGTGGTGGATTTGGAGGATGAGGCCATGGTGGTGGAAGAAGCTAGTTCCCTCATGGAACGTGTTATACATGCAAATCTCCTGACCACTACAGGTGTGAATGTCCTTAGAATATTACATGTTTTTTTTGTGGAAATAATCATAGCTACGAGGAGTTCCTAGACTTATATGAGCATATTAGCAAGCAACATAAATAGTAAAACAAAGGCGCGGGGATGGTTAGGATACAACGCACTGTGGAGAATCAGTGGATGCCTAAGTTAGAACAAGAATCTGAGGCATTACAGGTAAAGATAATGACCTGTGTTTAAGCAACGCACACCAAAGAAGCATTATAGAAAAGGCCTACCATCACTAAGGAGGAGGTTCTACATGCATGGTACCTAGATCCTGCCCATCAGAAGGAGGTTTACTAGGAAACTATGGAGGTACTCAGGAATCTCCAGGTGAAATATAGTATTTAAAGGGAGAAATCGTAGAAGATGGAGAAAAAGAAAGCATCGAGAGATGGTCCAAACTGATATAGATGACTTGAGAGAAGTGTGCAAATTATTGTGTCAGGAGAATATCATTCCACTATTAGGAATTGTTTAAAAATAAATACTCTACATGTATGTTACGAGACTAGATGACAGATCCTACATGCAAATCTTCCCCCTCATAGCCTAGATTATGACAAGGAAATAACTCTAAATGTTGTTGTGGATGGGTGGCTATTGAGTAATATATTGATTGATATTGGTGAGGAATTCAATGTTATTACCTTAGATGCATGGGAACAAATGAGGATACCCCCATTGCATCCATCCTCTAATGTATTTTTCATGGATAATCGGACTAAGGCCACTCCCATCGGAGTTTTAAAAGATGCATCCATTACCATACAAGGAGCCAAGTTCACTGGAGACTTTGAGGTTTTAGCACTTTGGAAGAGTCGATAGCTTCCCGATCTATTGGGGCATATATGGTGCTATGCAAATAATGTTGATCTTTGGTTCAACAAGGGTTATATCTACTTTGAAAAAATGAGGAAAGAGTTATTATCCCTTTAACAGATGGAAATTTTTTCCCTATGTTGACCCCTTGAGTGAAGAAGACCTAAATAGGATTTATGTACACGACATACGGGATACATAGGTGTTTGATCCATGTAAAGAAGGAATCCTTCCGTGGGAGGACACATAATCTATTAGTGATAATACAAGTGTTACTTGTGATAACTGGGCTCATAGCACTTATGAGTTAGTAGGGAATGAAGTAAAGAGCATATTTCCTAAGGGCATCAAACCTGCGTTATGTCAAGAGAATAGGTAACAACTTGGTACCTTGTTACACTAGAGAAGGAGATCCTATGGTGTTCCTATGTGCCATGGAGGAATAGTGGATAAACCCACTAGAAAGAAGGAATATGCTAGCATATACCCTATGCAGATAATATACGTCATTTGGTGGGTGGTCCACAAGGATAATCTTGTAGGATGGAATGAAATTAGGATTGCTCTTGCCACTAGGTTCTACAGGAGAAATGCACCTACTCAAATATGTACTTATCATGGTAATTAACCTGTTCAACACCATGTTTAGAAGTGTTATAGACTTTTGACAGAGGGGCAAGAAGCTTTACCACCTTTTCTCTAGGTGCACAAGTTTTATTCCACTTTACAAGGCTACGCTCTTTCTTGTTATGTCTATGCTGAACTCCATAAAGAGACTAGAAAGTAGGATTTAATTACAGGAGTGGCCTAGACATTTGACTTCATCTCTACCAAGCCTCCAAAGTGGAAAAAGCATTAAAATTCATAAAGTGCTTAACTATGGGAGATAATTCCAATGCTAAAGAAACTCCTTCAGGAGTTATTGGATGAAGGAAACTCAGGAGCACATCTTGTTGAAGAGAAAAAGGGAAAATGGTCTACTTAGTGGATGACAAAGAAGTAGAAAATATGGATGTAAACCACTCAACCGGTAGGCATGAGGTGTTGGATAGTGCAGATAAGACCACGCACATCTATCATGAACCTATGAAGACAAAGAAGGTGAATATTGGATCAGATGATGAGCCTAAGAAGGCCATAATTGGAGACTCGTTGGTCGATTCTCAAGTGGAAAAAATCATAGAGCTACTACTGCAGGATTATCGTAACTTATTCGTTGGGGTACCATGAGCTTAAAGGAATACATTAATCATTAGGAGAGATGAGGATAAATCTTAAGGAGGGTGTGCACCTAGTTATAAAGAGACCCTAAAAGATGAACCCCAACTTGTGTGAAAAGGTCAAAGAAGAGGTTGACAAAATATTAAAGTCTAGAATCATCAAGCCCCTCACCGAGTTAGGGTGGGTTAGTCCAATGGTGATCAGTATCAAGAAGGATGGATGGATTAGGATCTGTGTGGACTACAAGGAGCTAAATGCTACATGTGTGACTGATCCCTTTCCTACACTATTCATTGAGGAAATACTAGAAGGCGTTGCAGGGTGAGAAATCTATTCATTTACAGATGGGTTCTTTGGGTATCATCAGGTTAGGATTTCCCAAGAGGATCAGGAAAAACTACTTTTACTACTGAATGGGGTAGCTTTACCTATATCATGATGCGTTTTGGTCTAAAAAATGTGTCTTCTGTATTTTCGTGCATAGTTGTTCAAGCGTTTAAGGAGTTTATTCACAACTTCTTACAGGTTTATTTGGATGATTAGATGGTGTATGGATTAGTTAAATATCATTGTGACAATCTACACTTAATGTTTGAAAGATGTAGACAGTTGAGTATCTCTTTGAATATCAAGAAGTGCATATTTTCTACACCATTTGGGATACTGTTAGGACACATAATCTGCAAGGAAGGTTTGTTGGTTGATCCAGCTAAGGTTGCAATCATTATAGGCCTAAAAGATCCTACCACTCAGAGTGAGGTGTGCATATTTTGGGTCCTAAAGGATATTACAAGAAGTTTATTAAAGGATATGCCAAATTTGTCACATCATTGGAGGGAGTGAAAGGGAAAGCTATGTTATACTAGGAGAACCGCAACAACGCGCATTCAAGACATTAAAGGAGAAACTTACTACCGTGCCTATTATGTTGTTTCCTTCGTGGGACAAACCATTTCATGTAAATGTAAACGCCTCTAAAGCATGACCATTGGTGCAAAAAGTATTGGCTCAAGCATGGAGAAGGCATTATAGACCATCCTATCTGTTTTGCTAGTAGAAAGATGACTCCTGCAGAACAAAACTACACAACTACAGAGTGTGAAGCTTTGTCAATGATCTATGTGCTACATAAATTCTGACAATACCTGCTGGCTATACCATTTGTCTTCTATACAGATCACATGGCATTGAAGCATTTGGTAAACAAACCCATTTCACAAGGGCACATTTGTCAATGGGTAATCTTATTTCAAGAATTTGATTTCACAGTTGTGGTAAAACCAGGGAAAAGTAATTCTGGTCCAAACCATTTATCCATAATACAGTCAGGAGAAGAAGCACAGGAAATTGGAGATACCATACCAGATGCAAAGTTATATAGGGTACAATGAGCGCCATCGAATTAGAGGATAGTGTTGTCTTCCTACGGACGAAATAACACTAGAAGGAATGAAATCCTTAGAAAAGAAACAACTTGCTATATGTGCGACACCCTATATGTTAATTAGTGGTGACATGTACAAGTTAGGTCAGGATGAAGTATTGTGTCGTTGCATACTAGAACATGAGTGCAAAGATATCATGGAGGAAGTTCATGGTGGTATTGTAGGTGGCCACTATACAGGTCATGCCACTGTGTGCAAGATTCTACTTGTTGGATTATAGTGGGAGACCCTATATAAATATTGTAAGGATTATTGCAAGGCTTGTGATCATTGTAAATGTCTTGGAAAACTAGGTCAAAGAGATGAAATTCCCCTGAGACCCATTACTAGTTACGAACCATTTGAGAAATGGGCTATAAATTTTGTGGGTCCTATTTCACCACCATGCGTAGGATTAGATCTGTTATATCATAACTTACACTGACTATTTGACAAGGTGGGAAGAAGAAGTACCTACAAAGGATTGCACAGTGGCTACAACAACCAAGTTTCTATGGTAAAATATTATTACAAGCCATAGATGTCCTTTATGTTTGACCAATGATAAGGGCACACAATTTTTGAATGACACAATCAGAATTTTATTGGATGAATTCATGATTGCACACCATAAGACTACACCATATCATCCTCGACAATTGGGACTGTTGAGGCTTTCAAAAAAATTGAGCCAAACATTGACAAAAATATGTGATGTTGGAAGAAAGGATTGGGATATAAAGTGTGTGCAAGTACTTTTGGCATATTGAACAACATATAAAAGGTTGAAAAAAGCCAAACCATTTCAGTTAGTGTTTGGCACAGAAGTAGTTCTTCCTATAGAATTACTACTACCTTCTTTGCGTATTGCACACATTGGAAGTCTAGATGATGAGCAAGAATTAGAAGAACGGATTGTAAAGTTAATCTGGTTGGATGAGCGATGAGAAATAGAACATTGGAGTCAAAAAAAAGAGAAGGCCAGGTAGAAAGCATGGCATGACAGGAACATCAGGGATAAAAAGCTTGAGATAGGACAAATGGTTTTCCTTTATGATTCTAAATTTTTGAGCCATCTAGGAAAACTCAAAGTACATTGGTTGGGGCCGTATGTTATCACTCACATACTCGAATCAAGCACTTGTCAATTAGATGCACTTGATGGCACATGGTTATCCGGTTACTTCAACAGGGAGTAGGATGAAGCCCTACTATAAATAATTCTTCTTAGAATTTGTAATAAGGCAGTGTTGCCATTTAGATTAGGTTTCTAATTCTCTATTTCCATAATGTGTTTCCTTCTTTGTCGCTATGCTTTGTCAATTTAGTTGGTGTTTTTTTAATAAGCATGTTTACGCACCATAAGGTAATTACTATTTGGAGAATTTTTATGCATAGAGGACTACACATACCCTTAGTGTGGGGAGGTTATTGATATCCAAGTACAACAATGATGAAAATAAGTCCACATGAAAGGAACAAATTACTACGGGTGTTATTCAAGTTGGAGAATTGAAAAACATTGCTTCTAGAAATGAGGACCATAGATGGAGGTAAATGAAGAAACAAGTATAACGCGAGGTAAGTAGAGGCCATGGGAACTACCAAGGGAAGGCACAGTGGCGAGGTACTCGGGCGCATGGAGGCACATTGAAGAGAAGTCTATGGCTAGAAGGTAGGAAGGTGTGCTAGAAGTTTATAGCTTGGGTGCGAAGATGTACCATGTGGAAGGAACAAAAATGGTCAATTAATGAGAGAATTGTTGGTAGGTGGAGGAGCAATAAATGCACTAAATTTTTGAAAATCTATATAAGGATGAGATGTGATTTCATTTTTACCATTACAATTGAGATAATTTGAAAAGAGCTAAGTGAAAACGAGTCGAGCAATCATGTTGAGGTGTGAAGAGTGTGAAACTAGATGTGGAGAGAAGATTTGTGTGTAGGAGAAGCTTACGTTCCCATAGGTGAAGGGTTTGAGAAAAGTAGACATGTTACAAAAGAGCTAGGGCATGTAATTTCCACTAGGGCACAAATATTTGAACCAGGGTTTCAACTTGCTCAATTACAGAGGGTAGAAAAGAGATATTTTTCAAATGGCACTGAAGAAAGCACCCGTAGCAGGAGTAAAAGGGAAGAAGAAGGTCGAAGTGGAAGAAGAAAAGAGTAATTTGTCGAAATACAAAGATATCTAGAGGGCATGATTGTGGGACAAGAATGGGATTCCCACATCTGTCAATGTAAAATCAGTGATTACAACCATCATACATCAGATAATAAGAAGGAGCTTGATGTGTTGTTGAGCACAAAAATGAACAAGCGCACAATAGAATATATGCCAGTGTATGATGACATTGGTGAGAAGTTACTAAAGTAGATTGGAGTCTACCACTTGTATGAGATGCCATACTTTGGGAAGTATGAACCATTGTATCGATGGTTGATGAGTAGATTCCATGAGGACTTCTTCATATGGAGGGTTAGAATCACAACTACCTTGATTTCAATCAGTGACAAGACTAAGGGCCTCAGGAGTAGATCTAGAGAGTGATTTAACTGATAAGGCCGCAATCCTAGAGACAAGGAAGGAGCTGGGGTATACCAAAGGTCCGCACAACATGGACATCGACAAATTGAAGAAGTACCCAATAGTGCAGAAGGAAGTGCACATCTTGTAACAAAGTTGAATGACCAAGAAAGGTGGTCACAAGTAAACACAATGTGGCTGCACATTACAAAGAAGATGTCTCAAGGAGTGATCTACAATATCATGGATCACATAGCAAATACAATCATTGAAGAAGCATGGATAGGTGACAGAATAAGTTTTGGCACTATTTTATTTTCTTTGGTGTTTATGGAGATTAGAGTGCCCGATGGGCCAAAGGAGAAGATTTAGGAGTACCCCACGAACAAAAATCTATGGCGGAAAGATTTCAAAAATACTTGTGTGAAGGATCAATGAGCGGACCATTCAAACAGAGGGTGGAGAAGTGGTATGATAGGCTTCGCATAGTGTTTGAAGAAGAATGGTGCATACCCAAGGAGTTACCTTTGGTAGTAGGGAAGGTAGTGCAATTCGCGATATACCAACACTTTTGCATTGTGCGGTTTGTCATGAAATATGGGGCTTAGAGCCCATGGTGAAAATTACCATATGTCTTCATAGCATGATATTTCTAGGCATCATTCCACTAGTTTTTGGATGTGAGTTGCATAAGCTTCAATGTGAACAAGGTAGATTGTGACTACCACACTCTGAGAAAGACATATGTCTATCCAGGATGGAATGCCTACATTGAGAGGCTTATCTCAGATATTATAAGCATGAATCTTGTAAGCTTGACAGTCGGGGACACCGAAATAGTGCTTGTGTACCTATAACTCAAGCCCAAGCTGGAGAACAATAAGTATGTGGAGAATGATTTCATGCTCCCAGGGCTACCAAAAGGTAAACATATAATGGAAAATGTTCCAGGACCTAAGCCCACAAAGACAATACAAGTAGAAGAGGAGCATGGGGATAGTGGTGGTTTGAATTACAGAGGTAGGAGGAAGCCTCCAAATCGGAAAGAAGTTGAGTGTGTGAATAATCCACCCCATTCACAAGAAGGAGATGATGAGAATCTAGATGCAAGTACAGGAGGGTGTCACTTCAAAAGAGTATTTAGGAGAAAAGGGAACCAAGGTGCTACTCCACAATCAATGCAAAAATCACCTCAACTCTCTCCACAGAAGGAGACAATTGAGAAGAGTAGAAGGGAGTTAAAGCTGAATGAGGAGGTAGAAGAGTCGAGGAGAGGGTACTTGAATCTCCCAAAGATGTGGAAGAACCAAAGGATGAAGAAATAAAGGATGGAGAAGAGGGATAAAAGGAGGTAGATGAGACATTGACTAAGACTGCTCAAGGTATGGAAGAACAAGCTCCAAATCTTGAAGCCCAAGTTCCTAAGGGGCCAAGATCGAAGAGAACAAGTGGAGAATATGTTGCATCAATCATGGGCTATGCTTTGAGGACACAAGTAAATTTATTTGTGCTGGTTTTAGAGCATAGTGACACAAAAGGATTTGTATGGATGGGATTTGATGGATGAAGATATGGTGACCATGTGCACAAGGAAGCAGTTGTCATGGTCTATGCACACGCACATGGATGAACTAGACTTTGATGTATGTGAGGAGTCATGTGTATCAAGGAGGTTGAAGAAGGCACCTCAGGCCAGACACATAATAATAAAGCCTACTATTATCTCATATGAATAAGTGAGCAATGCTTTGGTGAATATCCCAATAGAGGTGGCATGAAGAAATGTGGATAAGGATGCAATAATTAGGGCATTGAGGGAATATATCAAGGCAAAGGATGTATAAATAGTGTACCTAAAGAAATAAAAATACTTGGCAAAGAATAAGAATGATGTTTTCATCAGCATGGAAGAGGAAGTTGGGGACAATATCATGAAAGCAAAGCCACACTTAGAGCCAAAGGTACCCAAAACATTTCCTTTAGCAATGCATTATGTACAAACCTTGGTATACTTGATGCTTGAAGATGAACCTCTGCATATTCCGAATCAAAGGATCTAACACAAGAAGTAGAGTGAGAAAAGGCTTCAGTGATGAGAAATATTACATCATATGAGGGGTTTCTTCAGAGCTTACAGGAGGAACTGAAGAAATCATATCAAGCACTGAATATCTATACAACCCCAGAAGCCATTATAAGAACTAGGACCACGGTAGAGGAAAATGAAGTCCTAAAAGCCATGAAAGATGAGACCTTGTGCTGTGCATAACAATTAGCACTTGTCAAGTAGAAGCATGAGGCCCTTACAACAACTCAAGAACCACACAAGGCTGGATAAGCTTGGAAAAATCATTGCGCAAAAGTTGGACTTATTATAGGGAAGAATGAATTCCATGTCCAACATTGTGTTGGTATTACAAAATGAGAAATAAGAGATTGCAAAAGATGAGTTAGAGTCAATAGTAGTGGATATCCCAGAAAAGGATGAGGCCGCACTCAATGATTGACATACTTTAGAGGAAGAAATAAAAGAAGAATATCTAAAATTGATTCTTCAACTTAAAGCAGATGATATTGCAGGTAAATTCATTCTTTTATTCATAAAATTATTTCTATCTCTTTATTCACATTCTTTGATTCATTTTGGAGACAACCATTGTCGGGGTGGCAATGCAATTAGTGTGGGGTAATGTTGGTTAGACAAAATCTGGCACTTAGCAAAAAACATACAGAAGGTTTGTACAGAAGAGAAGAGTGCATTCAAAAGAGTGGGAGGATCGGAAAGGAATCACACATTGAGGACAGAGACAGATTCAAGACTTAGCCATTTTCATGATGAGGATATATTTTTGGAAGATGGCATGCGGAGCACACAAACCGGTTAGAGACTTGTGCAATATGCATTCCCTATTTTGGAGGATATGCTATGAAGCGCTTTACATGAGTGAAGGTTAAGAATAGATTTACTAATGAAATTTAACTACAACAAGTCTATTGTTAGTGAACTTGCATGTGTGGCTATTATTGTAATGGTGCGTGGCTAATAATAACATGTGACCTATTTTGGGATTGGATAAGCGGTGAAGGGAAATTCCCCACCCTTATAAATATGTAATGAACCGCGTAGTATAGAGGTGTGTGAGGATATATATGTAAGGACTGGATTACTAAGATTACACTATCAAATTTGTACGCGCATGAGCATATGATGCCATTATTGTAAGAAGATTTTGTTTATTTATCATGTTTAATGTAATGGAATGTGTTGGCTGAATCAGAGTGTCAAATCATGAGTATAATTGGTTCGTGCATGCTTTATTTCATCATGGTTATCTCTTAAGTCTGTTATTCTTTAGATCTAGATCTGAACATGCATTGTACAATGATATATTAGTTATGGATATGAATTCTTTAAGTCTTCATCATGTTAAGATCTTGTAACAACAACCTTAAAGAGGGGCTTGGTACCTTTGCACACTTCAGGTGAGCACTTAGTCTAGACTAAGTGATGGGCCAACACGCCTGGGCTTTTATTAGTGAATTCTAGGTTGCATCACTCTGGTATAATCATCATGGATTTTTGCAATCAATATTCATTTTTTCTCATGCTTTTGCAAGAGATTAGTTGAGTTTATCTCTACACAACAAATTGAATTTTTGAGGTCTCTCAAGTCATCTTTTTCTTCAATTTTAAAATTTTCCTTGGTCTACTTTGACTTTATTTTTTTAATTGATACTATTTTTGATATACTTATATTACACTTACATAATTAGATAGGTGCCTCAAATATATCTCCACTGAGATACCTAGATATATTTAAGATATCTATACTACTTTAGTTTCTTTTTGAGTCACGTGAGAGATCTCATCATTCAAACTGGGTTCTATCGAAGTTCATTTCAAAGGTTACGAGGATTTCAAGGGTTGTTAGGGATTCTAATCATAAAAATAGTAGAACAAGAGCATCCATGGTGAAGAAGAGAAAGTTCACAGATCAAGTAGTAGAAGAGACCATTACAGAGGCGAGATCCTTGGCTTGTGAAAATTGATGATGATGACTTTGAAGAGGAAGAAGAAATTGCAAATGTAATCACCAATGGAAACAATGAGATGAAAGAAGAACAAGACAAATCCAAATCCAAATCCGAAGTCGAAGCCAAATTTTCAGAACAAGACATCAAAAATCTAATGGGGTTTGATAAACAGTCAAGAAAATCCAGAGGGTTTTCTCTTATTATATATAAGGCCACGAGAGGGAGCCAAAAAGGCTCTACAGATCCTAATAAGAACATTGATGGTTATTTCATGCATTGTAAAAGAACAAATGATAATCTAAAGTAGAAGAATAATACACAAACCTATTCTAGTGTCATTGTTCCTCTAGATCCTAACGACGACACTTATGCATGGTGTATCGTCACCAAGAATTACATTGGCCTTTAATGTAATTTTAGCTAGCCAAAATCATAATGTTGCCCGCATGAATACAAACATGTATATGAACTCGACATATTTAGCTTCTATGAATCCTTCTTTGGCTTCTTCATTGAACCCAGGCTCCTCGCACTCTCAAGCCTTTTCCCCTTCATGCAATGTTTAGTATGTAGATTGATGAATTTTTCTTTATGTAAAGATTTTCTTTCTTGTACCAAATTTAAAAGTATGTCAAGATTTTTAGGTAGCCTCGATGGTCTCTTTTCTTTATAAGTGGCACTTACCAATGCTATTATAACATTGGTGATGTGTATAGTAGTTTTATTGTTTTATTTTGATATGTCTTCATATGTTTTGGTTTCCCTAAATGCTGGTAAGACTTTATTTTTATAGTCTTACCTCTTTGAATTTATTTGAAACTGTCGATTATAAGTGTGTTTGGTACCTTAATATAAGGGATGAGCTTGTAGGTGTTTTTCTCATATTTCACGGTTGTTGTTAGATCAAAGCAATTTTAAGAACTATGATGAGGGATTATATAATATCACACAAATACCAATAAAATATCCTTTACTACAATCAGGATTTTGATTTTACCAACCAAATGTAGACGCTTATGTTTTAGTGAGTTTCGTAATGAATTTTTGGTTGTCGGTTCTCACATCAACTTTCATATTACATCATTTGACAATAACTGCAGTATCTTTAGAAGGTATTTATTGTGATACTTAAATTATTTTCCATTGTAAATTAAATATTTAATATTTGTTTTTATAATTTTAATTTTTAATTTGTTTTTGTAGGATATGTTCATTGCAAGTTATGAAAATTTTTCTTTACAATTATGCTTTAAATTATGTTGTTAAATTCATTGTCATAGTGTGTATTCTATATTCATTAGTTCCTAGGTTATTCCAATTATTTTAGTTCATGATAATCTCCATTAGATTTTCTCAATTTCTTGAAATGAGGCTAGTGGGATATTGTTTTTTGATCAAGTGTAGTGGAAAGGGTATTTTGTAGATATTTGTTTGCTTTTTATGTGAGGACATTAAATTATATGTCTTAAAAAAATTTGTGAGGTCTTATGTATTTGGTTGTAATATCTCTTGTCACTAACAATTGGCATCCCCATTGTTTGGTTAGAATGTCCAAAATAGAGGCTCTTGTTGCTTAGATTATGTAATGTGGGATTCTTGGGAAATATATATGGTTTTGTTTGGAGCCTTGTAATGTATGTAGATTGGTTATTTAACATGTCTGCATTGAATGTAAAGTAACACAGTTTTAATAATTTGAGGAGGATAGTCCCTTTTTGAAGTTGCACTCTACTTTCTGATTGTAAATTTCTCACTCTTTCAAATTTTGTCTTTGATCATGATCCTTTGACTTGGGGCTGGTAAGCATTTAAGCATTTGTTTCTAAAATTTCGATGAAAAAATAATTATTTTTGTGCATTTTTTGGGTACTAGTTATAATTGAATGTTATAATGCATTATCTCTTGATGATGTATTATGAAGACTGCACATCATAGTTTGTTGTCTTATTTTTGTACAAAATTTTTATCATTTTATAGAATTATGCAGCTATCTATTTAAAGGATGGCGCTGATGCAATCTTGAAGATATGTTCTTATGCGCTCATTTGATGTGGATTTTTTGAGCTTGAAGATTTTTTTTTTATTTGTCAGTCTCCATATTTTCTTAGTATGTTTTACTTGCAAACTCTTTCTTTTTTAAAGTAGCCAATGAGGTGGGTCATTGATATTTGAATCTGTTTATTTTTCCTTACTATCTTTGCTAAGAATTTTTTTGACATTTTGAAGCAGATGTTGATGTGCTTTATTTGTATTTGAGTTATTCAAAACTTCAACCTCTTATTATCTTTTTCCATGCACATGGTAAGAGTTTGTGCTAAGAATGGTTTGATATTTTATTTGGCCTTTTCTATTGTATACTCATCATGGATTTTTACAATCGATATTCATTTTTTCTCATGATTACGTAAGAGATTAGTTGAGTATGTCTCTACACAATGGATCAAATTTTGAGGTCTCCCAAGTCATATGTCTTCTTCAATTTAAAAATTTTCCTTGGTATTTTCATATATATATATATATATATATATATATATATATATATATATATATATTATAATGTCGATGGGTTAAATTACTTACCTAATTTGTGGCCTCATATCTCGATGTATGTGCTTTTTATTCACAATCCATGCAACCCTCTATATTTCAATCAAAGAATTAAAACCCCTTAAAGGCTAAGCATTATTATCTTTTCAAGAGTCATTGAAACATATAAAATATGTTCATATTGATGAATGAGTTTCATCGGCCCAAATTTTCTAAGACAAATTGAGAGTAGGCTACACGAGGATCTCCCACACTCAAAAACATCTAAATTTGGAAAGCAGATTAGTCGTCCTCCTCAACGACCTCAGAAATTACCACCGTTATGGACAATCCTCTTTATGCAAGTAAATCCTATGGAGCCACCCTTTGGAAGGGATTTCAATATTCCATTACATTGTAAACTATATTTCATAAACAAGGAACAATCGATGCACAAGTTTCATTCCAGATTTACTGCTCAACATGTGAGATTCAACCCCTCTTATTGAGGAATGGGAACTCCTAATGTCTCACACAGACACACACCTAACTCAACAAGAGCTCAAAATTTTTAAGGATGTACCACATTTGTTTGCAAAAATGACCTCATTGACTCCCAAAACCTTCGAGATCTTTGAAGGCATTGAACGTCCGATCGCCCAATCCATTGCCTTGAAAGTAACATGCGGGTCGCACTCAAGAAATCTTGATGATGATCAGTTGGAGCACAAAGTTTTGTTGTTTAAACAACAAAAAATCATGTAGAGATAATATGTTGAATCACTTAGTTGTTCTTTGAATCTACTTTGACAAAAACACTTCACATTCACTACATTCTTGAGAGTGAGTATTAGAAAACTTACATGTCTCACTTGCATTTGTATTCAATTATTACACACAAAACTATTATCTAACATTCAAAGTCTAATGTATTTTGCAACATTTTTTCGGCTTTAATAGAAATTCGGTATTGTCAATCACACCCTTTATCAACATCAACCACAAAATTAATAATTTTATTTCTAAATATAATAACATATACCGTTTGATGTTCACATTGCATTGTACACATACGATTGCTAGTATTAATACTTTTATAAAAAGGATCTCAAATTCTATTTTAAGTCCAAGATATTTATGATGGTTATGGTTGATTATTAATTGTTAGAATTTAATAAAATATTTTTGGTTTTTCATAATTTTTGTATTGTAATGATGATATAAATGATAATTTTTCTTAATATTATTTAGATCAAATTAATTTGTAGAACACATTAAAATTTTAACGAATCATTATTTTTATTGTAATAATTACAAGGTCCATGAGGTGGCATATTCTTGCCAAAAATTTTGGTGTTTGATTTTGTTAAATAATAAAATAAATGGTTATATAAAGGCCCTTTAAAATTTACATAAGAAAAATGTAGTTGGATGTTGTATTCCTAAGCTAAATTTTGAGGAAAACAATGTCCTACACATTACTCCAAGCAAAGGCCATTTGAATCTCATCACATGGATTATTCATAATGATAAATGGTGTTGCATATTGATGGGAACTTGCAATTTCGAAAAGCATACACCATTGTGATGCCACAAAGAAGGGCAATCAAAAGGTAGCTAATATTATGTGTATTTTATTAACAAGTGTCTCATTAGGTGATAATTTTTATAAAAAAACTAACTAGTAAACAAATCTATTAAAATACGTTAAAGACTTAAAATTTTAACTTGTGCATTTATTTAAGCTCTTATAAACATGTGTTTGGTCATTTATACGTGTTTTTCATGTGTTGGTTGTGGGAAATTTATTTTTGTGGAACAAAAATAGAAAAAAGTGGGACATAGTTATATGAGTTGCTTAGCCATATTAGAGATTTACACCTCTAAAAGGGGCATGCCCGAGTGTCCACACTTCTTGTTGCTTCTATGTGAAATGACACCTCCAAATATATTTGTAGATCCAAGACAAAGTATTCATTGACATTGCACACATAAAGGGTGTAAGCAAGTTGTCAAACAAACCATTGTGCATACTAAATTGGGGGATCTCATAGGATAACACCGCCATTAGATTCTTGAACTTCACATCATATATGTACACACTTTGTGTGGGGATTTTTTCATTTCCTTAATGAGTACTAAACTTTGTTTTACAAACTTTGGGATGTCGAACTCTTCTAATAAATTTTTCTTTAGCACATCATAATCAACCATTTATTGTAGGGGCATATTTTGGTACCATGTGTGTTTGTAGTCTAGCAAAGTGTGGTATAAAACTGAATTTTTTTCTCTTTGTGGATGTGATTTCCTTCTCCCTCTATATGATTCCACACAAACGCACATCCACACTATTAGACCGAGTCCTTGCGGTAACCAGTAGAAGGATCCTCCCCTTGTCATATTTTTTCCTCTTGATTTTTCTTTAATCCTTTTCCATTTTTAGCTTCTTCTAAAGCACCCCTTTAGGCATTCTTCTCATGTGCATTATATGTACCCACCATCCACTAGTAACATAGAAAGTGTTTAATTTCTCATTGATAGAGTTTTAAAACCCCAATCTACAAAAACATATTGATTCAAATCAATAACGACCAAATATATACACTTCTTAGCTTGTGCATGAACTAATACTTCACTTCTTCTAGGCATGAGTAGGTTAAAACTACAAACCCCAATAGATAACAACATATAACGCCTTCACACCATACATTAACACCAAATGTCCATAATTTGTCAGTAATGATGGAATGCATAGAAGAAGGATACATAAATTGGTCATTAAGGTTCTCACTCATCCATTTTGTTTGGTTATGTTTGTTGCAACTTGGATATCTACATGCATAGTTTTCATATTGTTCATACAACCATTTCACAATGTACTCAAGATTCATCCTTTTGGGTATTTTCTATTCTCACGATAAGAAGTTTCCTCATAAAAAAACATAAATTTTGGTATATTCTTACTTCCTAGTCTACTTTTTTGGTTACCCTAGAGGAACTTGATGCAAATATAAAAACATGTATCCCATACTCTTTGTGCACATTACTATATTCACATGAGATTATACCATGCATGCTCACTCAAAACACACCCAATATGTTATGTTCCTCTCTATTTCATAGAATGAGACATGTGCACCCATACTTGATGGTTGATATCAATTTAACAGCTAAACAAGATGAACTGAAATATGAAATTACCAAGCACAAACACATATAAGAATTTATAAAAGAAACTAAATAATAGTAACAATTACATGTGCACACAAGAAGAGAATATCAATCATTCATCCATTAATAATATCTTTGTGCAAAGTGGAAACTAATGGTGATTATATTTATAGTTTAGGATTGTAGACACATGAATATCTATAAACACGAATCTACCAACTAACAAAAAAACCTCCTTTCATTAGGAATTTCCTTAATATATATACATCTCAAAACATATCATATGCACCTTAAATCCTACCCTAAGTTAGTGGCTTATATTATTTTGGGGAGGTTGAGGATGCTCTTAAATCATATATTTGAGGAAGACAATAACCGCGATAACAAGTCTAGTGCCATTACTTCCTTAGGATCCTCAAAGAACAGATGTGACATTGCATCCCATAATTCACAAAAAAACATTAGGAGACTTATTAACTAGGTCCATTATTATATTTTTCCTTCAACATGTTCTCACCTTCTTGTACTCACCATGTTGTCATGTGGCACAAAATAACGTTCCACCTTGGTCTTTGTACCTTCCCTATTGAACCTTCCCATTGACTTGATTTCGATAATGCACAACTATCATGCCCATATTTTAAATTGTTCCTCTAGACATTTTATGCACTTCCTAGCACTATTTGGAAACTTCTATTTATCCAACACTAGATGTTCTAATAGTATTTTTGATTTTGTTCATATCACATTATGATGCTTAATTATTGACTAGAACTATGTTATCTCTTATTATATTAATTAGACCATGATGGTGTTGATTTTGGATCTTGTTAGGATTCAATTTTAATGTATTATCACATTATGAGATTTTTAGGTGATACGGGTAAATCTTGGTTTCTTACTTTATTAATTGATCGATGATGATGTTAACATAAAACATACCTTAATGTGTATTGTTTTAAATAATGTAGATGATAATATTGAATACTATATTTGATTGTGTTCTTATTAATATTGAATGAAATGAAATGTACTCTCAATTGTAAATAAATTCATATTTATATTCTATATTAAGCATATATGATGCTTGAGAAGATTGTGTATGGAAATGGTACTTGACATGCTACATAGCATCCAAAAAATTGATAAGCAAGGACCAATGCATCGGGAAATCTCTCACCTTCCCTAGGTCCTAGGATGTGTGTTGTTCCTAAGGTCCTTAGTGTTTATCCTTGTCAAATGTGGAACTTGAGAATAATTGATGACAATCCTAACCTTACAAGTGAATCCTTGTAAAATTTTAGCATTGTTATATGTTTGAACTATGTTAAGGTTTATATTTGTTTATGCTTGATTTTGTGAACCCCTTTTCAAAATGGAAACTCAGACCTTTAATTGTGGATAAATTTAGAGAAGTGTTTGGAGCAACATAATCATGGTTTTCAAATCTAAATTTGTCCCAAACCCTACCCATGGAATATACCATCTTTTGGGGGATTTTAAATCACCTTAGACAAAGAAACCAATCATTTTCAATCACCTTAGACAAAAATACAACCTTGAGAGAATCAACATTCTTGGAATGTGAATTTGTATTTGTAAAGAATGATGTTTATATATCAATGGAATTATCATAACTATTTTGGGACTATGGGAATTTAAGGATTGTGTTAAATTGTGATTGGATAGGGGTGAGGTGCATGCTATTTTAGAGCTGAGTAGGCTGCATTAGGGCCTTTTTTGGTTGCTTCTTGGGTGCGTGGGAGTATTGTTATACAAATTTTGAATTGGATTAGAGGTTATCTATTTATAAAATTTTAGTATTCTATATTTATTTGGAAGTAAGAGAAGGTGTTGATTTGTTTCTTTTAGATTGTTAGGAATATTAATGTTAGTATGAACATTATCATGTGTGTTGAATTATGTTATTTAGAGGATAATATAATATTGTGATAGTTGATTTTAGTGAATTGTAATAACAACTCACACCTTTTATAATTTTTAGTAAGTAGTTATGATTTTTTTGAAACTTGTACTATTTTGATATGTTTGTTATAAGTAAACCTATATATATGGTTGTAAATCCATATGAAGCTATATATAAATGTTGTAAATGTTATATTATTTTGTAAAATTCTATACAAAATATCATTTGGTATTAGAGAATATTTGATCGTATGCTTTTGTGAAGAAAATTAACTTCTAACATCCATATGTATACTTCTATCTGGTCATGAGAGTTCAAACTCGATAGAAGAATGTGATATATGTTGTGTAGTTATTGTTGGATGTCGTGGGTCTAATATAAATATTCATTTCAGGTCACATGTTGCAACTAAACTAAACTCACTAGTTTTCTTGGTTTGCTTATATGGCTATCTTCTCGATCTACTTTCCATGAACAATGAAACCAATACATCCACATGAATTATATTTGTGCATAGTATGTAGAATTATCTTGGTGAGCTATCTTAACACAAAGAGATCCCGAGCTCCTCTAGACCCACAAAATTCAACTTGGTCATCCCACTCTCGATTCATGTCGAGTCCCACTAGTGATTTAGACATCTCTACCCTAAATTTAATTCAACTCACTCCATCCATATTAAAATTTCCAAGTCCATTTGTGAGTTTCTTTGATTTTTTTCACTCTAGCTTTGATGCATTGCATTGAGCATAATAACTCGATATATATATATATATATATATATATATATATATATATATATATATATATATATATATATATAGATAAAACTCCTCCTATATCACACACTTTGGAGACACCAATCTGATTGACACCTTCTCAAAACTATATAATCTCATCAATAAAGGTGAACTCAACACTACTTAAACAATGAGATTAGACCTACCCGTGCGCTATCATAGTTTTTTCTAGAATCTCTTATGAAGAATGCTTGCACACATGTAGCTACATGAATTCTAAGAACAATCTAACAAGTAATGCAATATGAAATTAACTCACAAACACAAGAATGGTGCAAAAATCTAGAACCTCACATTAGCTCAAGTGGTGTGTACAAAATAGAGTGTTTTGTAACTTCTCCATGAAAAATATTCCTAGGGAATTACATTCGAGAATGATAAGGTAATTCCCATGAAATTATATGACACACTATAACATGTAATACATGTCATAGTAAATCTTATGACACAAAATATATTATAATAGGTTGTTTACCTTAGCTCATGTTCACCTAGGTACTTTCTATTTACTTTATATTTTATCTATCCTCGCCCACTTGTGTGTGAATATTTATTTTATATTATATATGTATTAGGACAATATCATCTAGTTATTAGGTATAGTTGTTTCCTTAATCTATGGTCTTGACTAGTTCTTTTTTTTCTAGTTTTTCCTTGATCTTTGGTCTTGATTAGTTCTTTATTATCTAGTTCTTTCATTGATTTATGGCTTAATTTTTGGCCTTGACTAGTTCTTTGATTGATCTTCTTGACCTATATAAAGTAAGGCCACTTATCATTGTACTACATTGAGTTTCATGAAATATCATTTCTGAAATTGTTTTTTTTGTTTGCAAATATTTTTGTAAAGTTATTCGTGAAATTGATTTCAGTTTATTGAATTTGATGATCTATTATCATATGAGATCTGTATGCCTTGGAAAAATCTTCTTATCGTTCCTTGTAAAATACAACTAATAAAGATGATTCATCATGTGTAGGAAATAATCCCAAGTGTAAATAAATAAATGCAAGAAAAAAATCCTACACTAACACCCCCTTAACGTGTAGCTTAGGTGGCAAGGAGAAAAAGTGGGTCCTAATACCAAGGCCTTTTGAGGTAGCCAAGTAAAATGTAACTCTCAAAAAATGGAGAAAACCTAGCGGGAAAACTCCCCCAAAAGACATAAAAAAGAGAGGACTAGAAGGCCTTCCCCGAAGATGATCTTGATATATCCCACACCCCAAGAATAGGTCGCAAGTGTTCATAATATTTCTCTCAAGTAAAGGGTTTGGTGAATATGTCAAAAATCTTCTCTAATGTTTGGAAATATTTGATATCGATGACCTATCCATGAATCAACTCCCTAATGAAATGGATGTCAATTTTGATGTGTTTGGTATTGATCTTGAACTAGATTCCTATAAATTTGAATGGCGTATGTTTATCATAAAATATGATTATGTGTTTCATGTATTGAATACCAAACTCTGTCAAAATCCCCGAACCAAATGGCCTCTACGGAAACATTCACTTCTCTCTCGTATTCAAACTTAGTAGATGATAAATCAATAGCTTTATGATTCTTTCTTAACCAACTAATAGAGACAAATCCTAACAAGAAACTATATCCTAAATTGGACTTGTAATTTTTAACATCATCAATCCCGACTAAATTTGTGTATTAAACCAATTCAAAATCAATACTAGCTCGTACTAAATCCCAAATCTATGTGTACCTTGAATATAATTCAAAATTATCTTAGCTACTTTCTAATGCAATTCATGGGACTTCTACATGAACCTAGAGACTAGGCCTACTACATATGAAATGTCAGGTCTAGTGTGAGTCAAATATATATTTTTTTCTATAAGTTATCGATATAAGGTAACATAAGCTAATGGTGAAGTAGAATCAACCTCAAGCTTGACTCCAAATAGTAAGATATTTAAGGTTGGCTTATAATAAGCCATGTGAAACTAAGCAAGTAAATAAATAACATACTTAGGTTGTGTAATGGATATCCCCGAGTCAAACTATGAAATTTGAATCCCAAGGAAGTAATGTAACAGATCTAATTCAGTCATGGAAAATATTTTCCGTAGAGCTTCTTTCACCGTTGCAATAGATGATGAAGATCTCCATGTGATCAAAAGTCCATCAAAATAATGTATCGCAATCATAAATGAATTAGCCTTTATGTAAAATGTATACATTCAAATAAGAGTGACATCTTGTGAACCCTGAAATGAGAAGAAAGGAATCCATCTTGGCATACTAATCCTGATGGGCTTGTTTAAGGCCATAGATAGATTTCCTAAGCCTTCATACTAAAGAAGAATCTTAAACAAACCCTTGTGGTTGTTACATGTATATATCCTTATCTAGGTCACCATAAAGAAAGGAAATCATCACATCCAACAAATGAGTATCCCAATGATGTGTGGCGAAATGGAAAGAGTGAGTATGATGGAGGTCATTTTTGTGACTAGTGAAAATGTCTTAGTGTAGACAATAACTAGAACTTCTGAAATTTTTTTGCATCCAATCATTCTTTGAAATTATCAATGGACCCATATTCTACATACTTGGTCATATATATCCACCCGCAATGAACCATCTTCCTTCCCTTAAGAAGGTGTGCTACATCCCAAGTGTTGTTCCCAATCAAGAAATTGTACTCCTTCTACATAGAAGTGTCCCACTCGGAATTTATAGATACATCCTGAGAGGTTTATGGATCATAGGAAGAGGGAAAAAAATCATGTGGCCCACCCCCGATCTCCGAATGTGTCCTTTTGAAAAATATAGGACCCCATTCCCAAGTGCCTACACCCCCTGCAATGTCCACCTAGCTCAAAGATGACCAAAAGTAGGATATTTAGGAATAAAATCTTCATTATTTGATCTATGACTATATTTGGAAAGAGATGAAGGTCCATCAATACTATTAATATCATTGCTAGAAGAAGATTCCTTGGTGGTGATCTTATCAGAACATGCTCGGTAATTTTCTTAGGCTCATCAAAAAAATCGAAAACATCTTACATAATCTAGGGACCTTCCTAAAATTTGACACTTCTCTCAATGAACAATTAATGGGTGGTTTGATGAAGAATCATGTATCCCTTAACAAAATCTAGGTATCCGAAAATATGAAAGGATGACTCTAAGGTTCCATAGTTATGCATTTCTTTTAGGGATACAATCCATAACTAGAGATCCAAAGACCATGAAGTTATTAATCGATAGTTTGTGACCCTTCCAATCTTCAAAAGGAGCTACTCCTTTAAAATATTTTTAGGGACAAAATTCTGGATGTAATTTTTATAGTTAATAGCTTTAGCCCAAGTATTATGGTGATAGTGATTTAGAGTGAAGCATATAGTCGGACATATCTATCAAGAACATGTTCTTTCATTCTAAAACTTTATTCTATGAAGGACTGTATGAAATTATTTTTTTATAACTCCATCCCCTTTGTAGTTTAAAATCTCTCAAACCTGTTACTAACATACTCCCCATCCTTATCTATCCATATAATCTTGATTAATTTCCCTGACTATTTCTCTACAAGATACCCGACGTCCTAAAAAAATTCATAAACATATGAATCATAAATGGAGGTGAGAATGTATCATTCCCTAGTGAAAGAATGCTTGTGGAATGGACCTAAGATTTCATTGTGTGCTAACTCTAATGCTCGTGTAACTCTCCAAGATTTTCCTATGTCAAATTTCACTTTTAGATGTTTCTCAAGGGCGCAACCCTCACAAAGACCTTTAGAAAAAATAACTTTAGGAAATCCTTCAACCATATTATGTTTTATCAATTATTCCAATTAGTGATAGTTAATGTGGTGAAATCATCGATGTTATATTTTGCTAACCCAATTAGAGTGAGTCAACAATTCTATTAGAGAAGTTTCAGGAGAAAATAAGAGAATGTATATAACTATGACTAGTGATCATCCCTTCCCTCTAAAAATGTAGTAATATTATGTACCTATCTAATGATAACTAAATTTGGGTTGAATTCAAATCTCATGCCCTTCCCAATATGAGTGATCTAGTACACTAATATTAGATTTTTGTAAAGTGTTGGAATACTTAGAACATTGTTGAATGTTCCACCATTTACTTCAATTGACCCACTCCTCTACAATCTGTTATAGAGGTGTTGTCACCCAATGTGATAGAGGAAAAACTACATGGTTCCACAAAAAAATAAAATTCAAGCTATGTAGAACCCATGTGGTGCAAATCACGAGTCGATAACACATGATAAATTTGGATCCATGATGGAAAATAAATCCTTTCCCTTCTTCTTCTCTTTATTGTTGTCTTTTTCCTTAGAATTTTCTTGGTTTGATGAATTTAGTTTGATGGTTTAAAGGAATTCTATTTTGTTCTTCTCTATAATGTGAGTAAGGTGGTCAGTTTTCTTCTTCATACACTTGTATTCATCATGCCCAATTTTATTTCAATAGGTATACTACACCATTTCCTTCTTATTTTTATCTTTGGAGGAAGTGGGTTCAGTGTTGGTTTTTGGTTAGGAAGGTTTATGATCCTTTTTCTATTATTGATCCTTATTCTCTTGTTTCTTCTCTTTATTATTAGAAGTCTCCCATTCCCTGCAATTAAGGCATGTGATTTAGAATATTGTAATGTGCCCATCTATATTAACATGTATTGTTCCCTAGTGAACTGACCAATTAACATAACAAAAGAGGTAATCTTCCTTATTCCAAGTGCATCTTTGGTGGTATGAAATATGGAGATGAACACCGAGTATTCTCGGACCTACTTTTAAAAGGATAGAAAGTATAAGTGTGAGTCCTTTTATCAATTCCACATTCCTTCGAATACAATCTTATTTATTTAAAATTTGTGAAGAAGTCATAAAGTGTGTGAAAACTATTATGGATCACATTAATAAGATATTTTCAATTTCATGCCCTCTCGTTTCATATATTTTCCCAAATAATAATTCCAATATGGTCCAAACTTCATTACAATATTTGGAAGATTGAACATAAAAGAGAAGATCTCGATAAAACAAAGCAGACACAATAATCCAAATGCTTCATCATAGTTGTTGTGATATTTCACTTTCTTTACATCAAGATTCGGTTCATTTTCAATATCCATTGTTATTCGATGTAGTCCCTTACCCCTCATAATGAGTTGAATTTTGGACTTCCATTCATGATAATTAAAGGGTATGAGTGGATTTACATAACTTATTTCCATTTTTAGGTAGGAAAAGAAGTACGGAAGGTAAAATTAAAATTTAAATGAATAAACACACAAAATAGTACACCCCAAAATTATTGAGGTTCAATTTTACAAGGAACAAGAATACCTCTAATGTATAGATCTTGAAAAAACTTGCACTTTCAAAAAAATGGTACCTCAAAAGGAGATGTCTGCTGAAATTTTAAAAAATCAGATTTTTGGCCTTGCAAAATATTTTATGAAACCCAAAATGCACCAAGTCGAGTTTTCAACTTGTTAAACACCTTGGAAAACTTAAAATACACTAAGTCATAGTTTTTAGCTTGTTAAACATGTGTTGAAACCATAAACCTGGTTGAACATGTGTAAGAACCCAATTCTATATTGAGCATGTGCGAAACCGAAGATTTTTGAGCATGTACAAAATTTTGAAATACAATGTGTTCACTAGGGGTTGGAGGTTTGATCACAATTTGCAATTTTTTTGTCAAAGTGTTGAGATGTTTTGATGTCTCAAAACCGAAACTCTAGGCGCAACTGTGGTTCGATGTTTGACCACATATTCCAATAAGTGTTATAGTGTCAAGATGTTATGAAGTCCTAAGAACCCAAAACACTAGGAATTGATTGGGGTTCAAATGTTTGACTAGATATTTCAAAATGTGTAAAGTGTCGATATGTTATGAAGTTTAAAAACCCAAAACATTGGGTTAAGATTTGTCACTTGTCAAAAACCTCCTAAAAACCGATACACTATGTCAGATTTTAGCACATGTCCAACACCCTATAAATCCCAAAATACATACAAACAAGAGGAAAACTGTAGGAAATACCCCAAATCATAAAAACTAAAAAAATGATAAATTTATTTTAAATTTTTTAACAAATTTTGAGGTTTTTATATTTGTTTTAAACACCCCAGAAATTTCATAACCCCTTAATAATAAACTTAGCACAATATTCTTAAATGGAGAAAATATCTTTGCACATACCCTGTCAGATTAGAAAAAAAAAAGAATAATACCATAGCTAATGAAAATGGATAAACGCTTTACTAAAGAAGGCTTTCGTACTATATCGTAGTTTTCCTAGAATATCTGATAAAGAATTTTTGTACACATGTATTTTAATGAATTATAAAAACAATCTAACAAGTAATGCAATATGAAATTAACTCACAAACACAATAATGGTGAAAAATTTGGAACCTCACATTAGCTCAAGTGGTGTGTACAAATAGGAGTGTTGTGTAACTCCTCCATGAGAATATTCCCATGGGAGTTACATTCTAGAATGGGAATGTAACTCCTATGACACTCTATGACACACTATGACATGTAATACATGTCATAGTAACTCCTATGACACAAACGACACCTAAGAAAGATGAATCACCATGTGTAGGAAATATTCCAAGTAAATAAATAAATACAAGGAAAATAATATCCTACACTAACATGCGTGAGTTCACTATTATTAAGTAACTCCCCGTCAATATTATCCATTTATCAAGCCATGTCGTTCAATTCTATAGATGGAATGATATTACTAAGTCATGTGTTGTCAACTATCATTTTTCACATCCCCATGAATCTTTTCACTACTGTCAAGTGTATACTACATTCTCATAAGTGGTTTTAGGTGAACTTAGTGGTTTTAGGGTTAAAATTGTGGTTTCAGCTTAAGTGTTGTAATATTTTTGTCTAGTTTTATATTTTAATTTTTGTATTAATTTTATTTACCAATTCATGGTTTATAAGTTTGTTAGTATATCTCTTAAAAATATAAAAGTGTAAGTGTGTGTGTGTGTGTGTGTGTGTGTGTGTGTGTGTGTGTGTGTGTGTGTGTGTGTGTGTGTGTGTGTGTGTGTGTGTGTGTGTAATAAAGGGTCATTTTTTAATGTGATAGTTGTGTTATAAAGCATAGTTATTTTTATTTAGTCATAGGCAATAATGTGTCTCAAAAGCAAAGTGTCCACATAGTAATTTTTTAGTGTCCTAAATCTATTCATAATAGGTCAATAAAAAAATTATATGGTCAAGTGTCATAACACTTGCCCCATGAATGCATTTTCAGTTAAATATGATGCCTTGAAAATAAATTATTTCACATTGTGGGGAGAATAATAAACAATGTGAGAATTATTGAGCGTCACGATCACAATCACGCTAAATTAGAAACATTCATTGGAGGAAAGAGGCATCGAAGGATAGAAGTATTGGAAGCACAAAACACTTATAGGGGGTGAATATGTGTTCTTATAAGAATTTTCTTTCAGTTATATTTTATCATTTAATACACATTAACTTGCATGAACCATCAAAGAAACATAGTGATCTTACAATGCATAAACAACCATCCATACGAACACAAAGCAAGATAGAACACACATATATAAGTGGAAAAATCTTAAGGGGATGAAAAACCACTAAGACCTATATAAATTATCAAATTATATTGAGCACCCACTCAAATTAGAGCACCAACCCCAAATAATTCAAGTACCCACTTGACAAGATTTCAAAGCAAGTACCAACCTGCAAGGAAACACCAGATCCCTTATTAGGTCAACCACTAACTTGAATAGATTTTGGAAAGATACAACTTGCAAGGAATTACCAAGGACCAACTCAGAAACCTCTATAAAATGAAAAATTTATGAAATCTCTAGTGTTCCATCAACAAATGATGAACAGCCCTCTCCTCTTCTTCTCTTTGATAACTCTTCAAATCTATGTACCATGCTTCTTTGCTCATCAATCTTCTTCACCTAGATATATGCATGTAGAAATTGACCTTCTAATATCATACCACCTATGTGGTATTCAATAAGGTCCTCTCCCCATCTCATATGGTCTACAAGAACCTTTCGCAACTCACTCAAACACTATATCTCGCTCATTCCACACACTAAATAGGCCTAAAACTACTTTATATATACATGATTCATGAACATACACACTTGGTCGGCCATATACACCTTCAACATCTTAGGTTAGAAATATAAAATGTCTAAGAAAATCTTATAAACATGATTCTATCACACCTTAAACTCCTTTTGGTCTACGACAACTCAATTAGGCCTAAAACTCCTTTAGGACTTATGAAGACCTAATTGCATTAGGTATGCTTGTTGAATGCCACAAAATGACTTTCTTAGGATCACATATCCATCTCCAACATTAAAAATATTTCACATACTATGTCAATGACCTATTTTGAGATCCTTCATGCTTTTTTATCTCTACACCTTTCATTCATGCCATGAAAGCTTCTTAAGAACAAACTGCCCAAAATACCTCAAAAAATTCATGAAGAACTTAATATCCAACACTTGTGTAGACACATTATATCATAATTTATGTATGGATATGGTCCTATGAGAACCCATGAACAATCTCATAAAGAAAAATCTTAAGGTATAATGGTAATTATTGGTCTTGCAGACCAATTACTTGACCTCAACAACCCTATCTAGAAAGAATCAAACAAGTTATCTTGTGAGAAATTCCTCTCCTCATACAATTACTCTTAGAGATTGTTTAAAACATGATTATATCATGTAGGACCTAAAAACTTGTCAATTTAATTTATTCCACCATTCTACTCTGCAATCACCATCAATTCATCTTTTCAAGTCATCCTAGTTTTTCTCCATTAGGCCTATCTATGTTTGCCTGAATTGGATGGCCTCATAGAACACTTAGATGTTGGAAAATGTAAATAAATAATCATGAAATTTAATAAAGATTATATATATTTATCCTCCATAAATTTAGATACTTTAACCAAATCAACTTCGAGAGTTACATCAAATTCGTATACACCATCCTTTTCTTATAAGGTCTTCTTGCTCCTTCAAATAACCACAAACTCCTAGAGGTACCCGGGAGAGTTCACTACAAGATATAATAGGTTTCCTGAGAAATACAATCCATCCTGAGATGATTTGAACAAGATCTTTCCTATCGAGTCCTTGTTAGGGTTTTAGAGAGGTTGTTGACCAATTATGGTGTTAACGATTGTTCATAAAGGATAGGAATTATAATCCTAAACTAATTCCTAGAGTTATTATCTAGAACCCTTCCCCATCTCTCAGTAATATATGAAACTCCCATGTAAAGGATTTGCAATAATATGCACAGTTGAAAGTGATTCCCGGGTTTAGAAAACTCACTCTATGATCTCAATAAATCCTAAAACTCATTTTATTTATTTTCCTTCAAACCATGGCTTCAACTTACATCATCATACCTAGAACAAATCACCTTACCTCTTTCCATGCTCACATGTGCATTTTCACTCTTATAACTAATCACCATGCCTCATTAGTCTAGTTTAGGAGGGGTCTAGGTGTAGACCTAGAATGGAGGCTTTACCCCTATAGGTGGACTCTGAGGAACTCATGAGTGTCTTTCCACCTCACTAAAATTCCCAAAAGTATCCAAACATACTTTGCATGAATATGACCATCCATTGTTATTCATCTCTCTTCATGCCTCATGACTAGGATTCCTATGCACTTGAACACTCTTCAATGAAGACCTATGTCTTGCATGTTGAACTTGACAACCTTCAAGTTGTCTTCAAATCCTATCTTATCTCCAAGTGATATATCAATGAAACATCAATGATAGCTGTCTCCATCTCCTTAAGATGACATCATTAAAATTTTACATTAGTGAAAATAATCAACAATCTCCTCCTTTATCACTGATGACAACCACTCTAAATTGTTTTTATCACAACCACTCTATTTCTCCATCATTCTAAACATTAGACACTATTCTACCCCTTTGAAACTAATGAAAACATATACCCGCAGATTTTGGATCACACCTAGAACTTACCATACTGGAAGCATCAACCAAACATGCTCCCCTATCTCCATGCATACCTTCTCAACACTACTTTCTTGCTCTTGGAGCTAAAGAACCACTTGATTATCCCCCTTTGTTATTTACTTCCTTAATGACTATTAGGAACAAGAATTACACCCCACTTGTGTCTTAAATGTTCAAATGTTTCCATGGGAAGTGGTTTGATTATAATGTCTCGTAATCTTATCTTTAGTAGATACATACTTAATATTAACATTTTTTCACTAACCCTCTCTCTTAGGAAATGATACATGATTGGAATGTGATTATTCCTTGAGTGGATGAATTTATTATTTGAAAAAATATATGGCACTTGTATTGTCACAATAGAAGGGAATAGGACTATGATACTCCACCTTGTAGTCCTTTAAGGTCTGTCTCATGCATAAAAGATGAGTATAACATGAAGTTGTCAGCAATGGACTCAACCTCAAAATTATATAAAGTTGTTGATGTTTACTCCTTTCTTATCCATGAAACTAGGAATTATCCTAAGAAGAAATCCCCTCCACTAGTGCTCTTCTCATCATCTAGATAGTCCGCATGATCAACATCTATATAGGTTGTCAAGTTAAATTCCTTACTCCTTAAGTACCATAACCCAAACTCCATAGTCCCCTTGAGATACCTAAGTATCATCTTGAATTTTTGTAAACGGTTTTCATTTAGATCTCGCTTGAAATATTCCCACAAGACCTACTTCTTGCATGATATTAGGTCTAGAGGAAGTAGTATACAACAATGTTGGTTAGTCAAAATATGGCACTTAGCAAAAACATACAAAAGGTTTATGCGGAAGAGAAGAGTGCATTCAAAAGCGTGAGAGGATTGGGAAGGAATCACGCATTGAGGAGAGAGATAGATTTGGGACTTAGCCATTTTACGTGTATGAGCTATTTTTGGAGATAGCATGTCGAACACACAAACTGGTTAAAGACTTGCGTGACACGCATTGGCTATTTTTGGAGGATCGGCTATGAAGCACTTTGCATGAGTACAGGCTGAGAATAGATTTACTACTGACAGTTAACTAGAAGAAGTCTATTGTTAGCACACTTGCATGTGTGGCTATTATTATAATGGCACCTGGCTAATAATAGCATGCGACCTATTTTGGGACGTGATAAGTGGTGAAGGGAAAGTCCCCACCCTTATAAATATGTAGTGAACTATGTAGCATAATATAGTATGTAAGAATTGAGTTATTGTGAGCTTATCTTTGCCAAATCTGATGCTTATAAAATATGGTATTATCTATTGTAATAATATTCTATGTATTTATTATGTTTAATGCAATGGAGTGTATTGGTTGAAACATGGTATCAAATCCTAAGTATAATTGGTTCTTGCATGCTTGATTTCATCAAGGTTATCTTTAAGACAGTTATTCTCTAGATATAGATCTGAATATACATTTTAGAATGATTAGTAGTCATGCATCTGAATGTTTTAAGTCTTCATCATGCTAACATCCTGCAATAAAAACCCTAAAGAGGGGCCTGATACCTTTGCGCACTTTGGGTGAGCACTCAGTCTAGGCTGAGTGATGTGCTAGCGCACCTGTGATTTTACTACTGAATTCTAGGTTGCATCTTTGGTTTCATTTCCAGGACCTCTTTTCAGTTTTTTCTAGGATGGTTCGCAATGAAGACATAACAAATTGACCCTAGCAAGTGTTGAGGAGTGGATATACGACCTAGAAGAAGAATATGCATGGTGATTGAGTATTGGATCTAATTTTAATGCACGGACATGGGTGGAGCAGAATCTATATGATTGTTTATACAAGAGCTTATTTGTTATGTTTCGATAGAACCGTATAAGTGGTTGGTTGCTTATGTGTCTAAATGGAGTTGGAGGTATCACACACTTGTCTAGATGTAGGAATAATTTCAAGCCCTTTATGATGTTGATCTGATTTGGACTCATGCTATGGATATGTGGTTTCATGGTGTTTTGAACAAATATATCTTAGAGTACTCAATTTCCACTTATTCATGCCTAGAGGTAGCTGAATTCCAATTTTTACGATATCCTGGGGAACTTACCTACAAGGCATTCCACTAGTAATCAAAATTCTAATGGTAACCCTGAAATTGGAGAACAAACTGATGGTGGACTAAACCCCATCACACGTGGGGACAAGAGCATGTTTGGTGAAATATGGATGATAGAGTGACAGAAAGCCAGAGACAGAAAGGTGACTTAAGTATAATGAAGCGCGATAGGGAGATAGAGAAGCAAATGGGATGTTATAGAGTGAACTACGTTGTAGAGAGAGATAGTTTGGGAAGGGTTTGAAGTTCACGTAGAAGACGTGGAACCCGAGCATCAAGAACTCCCCCATTTGGGAAATCATGATAGAGAACCCTCCTCAGCCTCACGTAGAAGTGTGCCAGCAGAGGTGACCTAGGCCACGACTTGCAACTAAATCCACGTGGTAACCTTGCCCTTGCACTTGGTTTTCCAATATCTAGTACAACAAATAGTCAGTAAGATAATTTAGGTAGTGGGAGAGTAAGAGTGAGTCATATAAAAATCACAATGATAGTAATGCAAATGGATTTGTTGTTATATGGGAGTACCTTTTTTAGTATATCATTTACACAAAATTCAAAGTGCGATATTTTTGGACTCTCTTCTGGGAGTAGTAACACTTCGCTGACTATCGAGGTACAATTTCATAATACTATTGGGACACGGGGAAGTACATCTAGTTTTGGTGGATCTCGTGGTTCTGGGGAAGAGGAAACACATGAGGTTTTGGATCAGGTGGGCAAGGTCCACACCAACCCCATAAAATTTACATGGTGATTTATCTTCTTCTCCTAGAGTATAGAGGCATAGAAGATGACACTCGAACATGTGCACATGTGTGAAATACTGTGGCATGCAAAAGGAATCACAATTTCTAATTGTAAGGAAAGGTAATTTTTACTACGTTACAAGAGTATGCACATAGTTGGTACAAAACTTTTGACCCCGATCGACTTACGTAGACTATACAACCTTAAAAGATGCTTTCCTCAAATATTTTCACATCCCCGAGTTCGAGCGTAAGAGTATAAGTGTGCTTAAGGATAATAATCAAGGCACTGATCGGTGTCAAAGAATATGATGCCTATTTCAAAATTTATTATCTAATTTGTCTTATGATATCCATGTAAGTCAACATGCACAATGGTTTGTTGGAGGTTTGATTACACCTTTTAGGAGGGTGTTATCACATAAAACATACACTCGATCTATGAAAGGAACTTGAAGCAACCTTACACACCGAGGAAGTTGGAAGTATAGACACGAGCTAAGCCTATTTTTAGAAGCACGAGATCATAGATATGGAAAAGCAGATGGAGAAACTATCAGAAAATTCAACACATGAGACACACATAGGGATTTGGTGTGTAGATTGTGAAGTGGAAGGTCACATAAAGGATATTTGTCCTTGTAGATCAATGTGCTTGTTGTTTTGGACCGTGAGATATGCCATTAAAACCATAATGCTATTTGGTGCCCATTACTACAACATGTGATAAGGAAGAATGTCTCTTGTTATTGTAAAATTTGCAAGTCCATGACTCATGACATGGAAGACTACTAACTGATTGGTCAGATCCAGGATGCTATAGACATTGGTGTATGACAGACAAGAGTTTTAGATAACTCTAACAGCAAGAACGAGCATCAATATTAGGATCACAATCAAGCATGCTATGAATGACATTTCAAAGGAGGTCTTGGAATAGGTCGAGGGTTTAGAGGAGGATATGGAGGCTGAGGCCATGGTGGTGGAAGAAGTGATTTCTCTCTTGGAATGTGCTACACATGTGGATCTCTTGACCACTACAAGCATGAATGTCCTCATAATATTACATGTTCTTTTTGTGGAAATAATCATGGTTATGAGGAGTTCCCAAACTTGTATGATTATCTTAGCAAGTAGAATAAACATGAAAACAAAGGTGCAGGGATGGTAAGGATACAAGATGCTGTGGAAAATTAGTGGATGCTAAAGTTAGAACCAAAATCCGAGGCATTGTAGGTAAAGATCACGACCCATGTTGAAGCGGCGCGCACCAAAGAATCATTGCAGCAGAGGCCTACCATCACTAAGGAGGAGGTTCTACATGCCATACTAGAAGCCATGGAGGTACTCAAGAATCTTTAGGGTGAAATACAATATTTAAAGGATAAATCATGGAAGATGGAGCAAAAGAAAGCATCAGAAACGGTCCAAACTAATATGGATGACTTGAGAGAAGTATACAAATTGTTTCTCTAGGAGAATATCATTCCATTGTTGGGGAATTGGTTAAAAGGAAACACCAGTGCAAGTACTCGAGACCGGCATGCAGATCCTACATGTAAATTTTCCCCTTATAGCCGATATTTTGACAAGGAAATAACTATGAATGTCTTTGTGGATGGGTGGCTATTGAGTAATATACTAATTGATACTGGTGTGAAAGTCAATGTTCTTACCTTAGATGCATGGGTAAAAATTGGGAGACCTCCATTGCACCCGTCCTCTAATGTATTTTTCATGGCTAACCGGACTAAGGTCACTCCCATCGGAGTTTTAAAAGATGCATCCATTACCATACAAGGAGCCAAGTTCACTAGATATTTTGAGGTTTTAGCACTGGAAAAGTTAGATAGCTTCCCACTCTATTGGGGCGTCCTTGGTGCTATGAAAATAATGTTGATCTTCAGTTCAACAAGGGTTATATCATCTTTGAAAAAAGGAAGAAAGATTTATTAGCCCTTTAACGAGATGCCAAATTTGTTCCCTATGTTGAGCCCTTAAGTGAAGAAGACATGAATAGGATTTATGTACACATCATCTGGGATCAGAGGTACTTGAGCCATGTAAAGAAGGAATCCTTCAATGGGAGGATGCACAGTCTATTAGCGATACTACAAGTGTTGCTTGTGATAATTGGGCTCATAACACTTATGAGTTAGTAGGGCGCGCAATAAAGAGCATATTTCCTAAGGGCAACAAATCGTGTTATATCAGGAGAATAGGTAAAAACTTGATACCTTATTACACCGTGAGAACAAGATCCTATGGTATTTTTGTGTGTCATGGAAGAACAATGGATAAACCCACTAGAAAGAAGAAATATGCTAGCATATACACTATGCGGGACAACAACACGCTGGTGGGTGGTCCATAAGGATAATATTGTAGGATGGAATGAAATTAGGATTGCTCTTACCACTAGGTTCTTAAGAGCAATGCACCTACTCAAATATGCACTTATCATGGTAATCAACTTGTTCAACACCACGTTCAACAGTGTGAGAGACTCGACAGAGGGGCGGAAGCTTTACCACCTTCACTTTGGGTGCACAAGTTTTATTCCACTTTACATGGTTGCGTGCGTGCTTGGTATGTATATGCAGAACTCCATAGAGAGACTAGAAATTGGTAGGATTTAATTACAGGAATGACTCAAACATTTTACTTCTTCTCTACCAAGCCTCCGGTGGAAGAAGCATTAAAAGTCATAAAGTGCTTAACTATGGGAGATAGTGTCAAGGCTGAAGAAATCCTTCAAGAGTTATTGGATGAAGGAAACTCAGGAGTGTGTTTTGTTGAAGAAATAGAGGCCAATTCCACACTACTTCAATGTGCTTGCTTTGAGAAAGAAAAAGGGAAAATGGTCTACTTATTGGATGAAAAGAAGTGAAAAACCTAGATATAAACCATTCAACAAGTAGGCGTGAGTTGTTGGGACAGTGTAGATAAGACCACGTGCACCTATCATGAAACTATGAAGAAAAAGAAAGTGAATATTGGATCAAATGTTGAGCATAAGGAGGCCAAAATTTAGGACTATCGGTCAAACTCAAGTGGAAAAAATCATAGAGTTATTACGGAATTATCGGGATTTATTTCCTCAGGGGTACCATGAGCTTAAAGGCATACATGAATCATTAGGGGAGATGAGGATATAGCTTAAAGAGGGTGTGTGCCCGGTTAGAAAGAAACCCTACAAGATGAACCCCAACTTGTGTGAAAAGGTCAAAGAAGAGATTGAAATAATGTTGAAGTCTGGAATCATCAAGCCCATGGACGAGCCAAAATGGGTTAGTCCAATGGTGATACTATCAAGAAGAATGGTTAGATTAGGATCTATGTGGACTACAGAGAGCTGAATGATGCATGTGTGAATCCCTTTCCTATGCCATTCACTGAGGAAATACTAGAAGGAATTGTAGGGTGTGAAATCTATTCATTTATAAATGGGTTCTTTGGGTATCATCAGGTTAGGATTGCCTAGGAGGATTAGGAAAAAACTACTTTTACTACTAAATGGGGTAGTTTCACCTATACTATGATGCCTTTTGGTTTGAAAAACACACCGATGTATTTTTACGCATAGTTTTTAGGTGTTTAAAGAGTTTATTCACAAATTCTTACATTTTTATTTAGATGATTGGATGGTGTATGGATTAGTTAAAGATCATTGTGACAATCTACACTCAGTGTTTGAAATATGTAGACAATTGAGTATCTCTTTGAACATCAACAAGTGCACATTTTTCTACTATGGTCTTTACATCCACCCCACCTATGTATATGTATTACCAACAACCACCTATTTCCTCTATTGCTTACTTTGGGTACTTCCCCTCCACCTCCATTCCCTCTCATATCCCTCCATCACAATTTTTGTACGTGGCACCGCCACATACTAGGATACCATCTACATCATACCAATCTTATTTACCCCCTCATAATTTAGGGGTGCCCCATCATCACAACCCACAAATGACCTAATCAAAATGATGATGGACAAAATACAGACGTTGGAAGCATCTATCTTAGGTTTGCGTAACTCTCTAACATATGACGAGATTTGTAATGAGCCCATCCACCCATCCATTCCTATTCACCCTATATCATATGCATTGGGAAATGCCAAAATTCAACTAGTTCAATAGCAAAGAATATCTGCAACAACACTTGTGGTCTTTTAAACATGTCTGCTACTTGATCACTCATGATGATGTGTTGCTCCTTCGTACATTTCCAATGTCGTTGACGGGACCCACTTTGGATTGGTATATTTCTTTACCTAGACATTCTATCCTCTCATTTAACCAGGTTGCTTAGGATTTTCTTGACCACTTTTCTATCAATATTGTCAAGAAAGTCACCGTGAATGATTTTTATGTAACACGCTGGTATGAAGATGAATCTATCACAGATTTTTTTCGCTTGATGGCGCGGCCTAATTAACCAACTTACATTCCAATTACCTCAGAAAGATTTAATAGAATTGTTTACCAGGTATTTTTCTAGACATATATCACCAACTCTCAAGGTCCAAACCTTACACACCTCTGATGAGGCATTTACCATGGCCCGGAAGATGGAAATCAGTTCCCTTGAAGAAAAGAAGCTACAACTACATAATAAAAATGGTGTGTTCAAATCAAATGATATTTCTTCTTCTTCCAAACCCCAAAATAACTACTCTAAAACCAATGGGTCTACCAATGTGTTAGTTTTAAAATCCAACGTGTCTCATCCATCCAACTAAGAAAATCCTTCATCTAACCTTTCCCTCATCCAAACCTTTCAATTTAGAAGAGAGAAACACAAGTATGCCCCCATAGGAAGGCCTTACTCTGCCATTTTAGAAAAACTCTTGAAATATGGAGCCATTACCCTTCCACCCTTCAAACTACATACTGGTTTTGACCCTTCTCACCCTGTTCCCATGTAATGCCCCGCCTCGGGACAACAAAAACCAGGCCAATAAGTCACTAATTTTTTTTTAAAGAAACTACTAACAATACTAATCCAATTCCCATTATTATTTTTTTTAAACTAAATTTATTTACCCAATTACTTAATCACTAGCCCAAAATAATTTTATTTATTTAATTTCTATTAAATTACTAGGGACACCCTAATAAGAGTCTACACCCCTTTTAAATTAATTAGTTTTCCCCTTTTTATTTTATTTACCCACACACACATCCTAAAATTTATTTCCCATTCACATTTAAAATACCCATGGCTTAAAAGTATGTAGGGTTAATTGTGGACCATAGGATCAAAGAGATCTCAGCCCTTGATCTAATTTTTCCCTAAGGATGCCCTAAACATCCTCATGTAAATATTCTTTCATTTTCTTCATTTTGTAATTTGCAGGTTTGGGAGAGGCCATGAATGGTCATGAAGAGATTCTAAGTTTCTCTTGTATTTTCTTCTTGATCATGCTTATTTAAATTGCAGGTTATGATGGAGAAGACTCTTCTCAAAGATTGTTTCATCCTTGCATAGATTTTGGGAGAACCCAGGGTTTTAATCCTTGCTTGTTTTTCTTTCTTTTATTTGGTTATTATTCTTCTACCAGAAGAATATTTGGTTGTGGGTATAAATATTATACCATTTTATGAATACATATGCATATATACTTATATTTAAACATTAAAAGGGGCAAGTAAATGTGTATTTGAGTAGGGGGGGACTTATATTGAAAACCCGTAGGGTTTATATGGTGCAGGGTCGAATGTGGACTCACTACCGAATGAGAGTGGTGGCCATCTATGTGTACAGAGGAGTGGAAAAGGTTGGGGATTTGAATCCACGGAGGTGTGAGGGAGAGGGGAAATTTGTGTGGAAGGGAAAGACTACGTGGAGATGGGAAGGAGGTGAGTGGGAAGGATGGGGAATTGTGTTGTTGGGGCGGTGACTGTGCATGTGGGGTTAGGACTACATGGACAAAAGGTGGGTGCACACAGTGTGTGGCGAGTGGTGTGGGCTTGGCATAGGATGGCGAGGGTTCAGCCCTCCCCTTACTATTTTCTTATTGTTTAAAAAAATTAAATCCACCAATCTCGTGTTTATTTATATATATCACTATGTCATTTTATATATAATAATGTATCAATTTATATTAACTACTAAATATCATATAATAGTACATATCAAATATATATATATATATATATATAATATGATCTAATACATTTTAGAATATTACAATAAAAAATTCACTATAATTAATAAAATGAGAAAAATATACTATGTTTTCGAATATATTATTGTTATATTATAATAATAACCATATCAACCTACTTTACCATATTCACACCATACACTATATTCCGAGAAATGTCAAGCTGAAAATAATAGATTTTAGTCAAGCAACTATATCAAGTTCATTCATCTATATACTACATTTAAGATGGACTATCTAAAAGTCTAAATCGATTATGAGTATTAGAATTATTTCACATGCAATCTTATTCGTAGAAGCCTTAAACTAATTTCTTGGAAAATAAAACTTTTCATAGAGATGTAAAATTTAATCTTTGCAACTTTCTTAGAATATAGGTAAGACTGAATTCCCAATAAAATCAATTTACTAAGCTTTGATATGGGAAGGAAAATAGAAACTAACTTCATTCCATTGTATAATTCTACCAAAAAATTGCAAGAAGAGCTATTTAGTAAGGGAAGATCTACTTCATGAAGGAATGCTTCCATTTTAACAAAAGAATACTAGTTACTCCATTCCACATTTTAAGCTAATATATATATAAACAAACAATGTAGAGCATAGCTTCATAATGTAAATAGACTCTTCCTCTCATGGAGAGTAGTAAGTTTTACAAATTACATACAACTTTCAACTATATTCAAAGAGAGGAATAAACACAACTTTGAAAACACACATGCTTCCACGAACTATACATATATCCCAAATGGAAGGCTTACAAAGGAGCTCACTTCAATATTTTACAAAGATCATATGCTTATCAAGAAGCTAAAAATTTTCCAAAAGAAGAGGATATTCGAAAAAGACCATGCCACTAAAAATACTAAGGCAACCCCCAAGCTTAAGGCTCCAACTTCGAATTCTTTACAAGAATCTAACTCCAATAGAACAAGGTTTTTTAACCACCCAAACTTTATGCATCATTACATGCCTTTCCAAGGTTGGAAGACATGCTAGCCTCCCCTAAGCCCATGGGCGAGAGAGCTAGCTTCCACTATTTTGTGCACAAGATGTAGGGAGACATAACCAAAATATACTCACAAACAAGAAAACCCATGCACTAAGAAAAAAAACACAACATTTAGCAAATAAAAGAAAGGAGGAGAAAACCATATTCATCCTTAAAAATGGGGAAGACTAGATGAGATACCCGAAAGTTCCAAATGGTGTGATCCAACCATAGGATGCACACAACAAGGTTCTTCTCAACCTCATTATTCCTATAAATCAACAAAACCCTTCTTATTTCTCCACCCATTCACAAAATCCTTCTTGGGAGGATTTTCAAACCCATTGGGTTTCCTCTCCAAGAATGGGGAAGGGAGTTCAAACCATATGAACTACCTTTCCCACCTAAAACTATATGATGGGATTAAAATGAACCTACATGGCTTTCCCATCAAGCCATGAGGTTTGAGAGGGAAAATACCTCTCTCTTTCCCCATAGAACTCTAACATCCATCAAGCCATATGATGGATGGAGAAAAATAAATACAACAACATACTTAAGCAATAAACCATACAAGCAACTGAACATACATTCCAACTATAAGCAAGCTAAGATCTAGCAATAACATACAACATAAAATGAGCTCAAAGAGCCTACCTCCAAGAGCTCTCCAAAACAAGATTTTCCAACTTTCTTCCTCAAGTAATACTCTAGCTCCAAAATCTCCAAGCACCAAGCCAATACTCCAAAAAAAAAAAAAAGTGCATTTCTCCCCCCATGAGGGAGAATTTGAAGAGAAGCCAATCAATTTCCTCACCAATGAGGGGTGACATGTGTCACCCCTCTCTTCCCTCCAAGTCAAAGATTCCAAAATAAAAAGAAGAAAATATAAATTCACTTTTAACACTCCCTTCCCAAAATGCCCAAAATGAAAATAAAACAAGATTGTGCAACTTTCTACAAAACACACATACCAATCCATCTTACATGGATGGTGACCAAAGAGAGGAAAAATGGGAGGGAAACTCCCTTTATGCCTTGAAATTAAGCCCCCTACCTATTAGGTAGGGTCCAAGGGCTTATTTTCATGCTAAGTGAACTCCCAAAATTAAAAGGGGTCACTTAAAATGCCATAAATAACCCAATTTCGGGTTTAGGACAATTGGGCACAAGTGTCGAGGATGTGAAGCCCACCCAAGGGTTCACATGTGACCATAATCCCCTCTAATTAATACACAATTACCCATCCAAAAAACTTAATGCAAGTGGGGACCATTAAGTTGTAATGAAATTACTTGATTAATAATGATTATCACCAGTAATAGAACACCAAATAACACAATATTGCAAACAAGTTCTCTCAATATGAAAGTAGAATAACATGGATGCTTGGGGGCAACCTCCAAAACATATAATAAGACTCAAATACTCAACATAATAATCATCCACTACCTTTAACCCCTATTTATACTATTCCTATGATATGGCCATCAACAAGGCCAACCAACCAATGATAATAGATCATATATGAAAGAGATACATCATGATAAGAAGTTATGATAGCCATAAGTCGGCTATATCCATCCCATGTAAGATATATAATTAAGGGTGTAACATGCCCCTCCCCTTCAAAGAAACATTGTCCCCAATGTTGGGAAGCCCTAGATGTTGCTGCATGAATGCTTCATCTTCCCATGATGCATCTTCAATATTCATATTCTTCCACTTGATCAAGTACTCGGTAATGACTCTGGTCCTCAGTCTTTTGGTACGTGTCTAAAGAATGCCTTCAGGTTCCAATATGATCCTTCCTTCCTCATCCAGTTTAGGAAGCACTAATTGGGTGGAAATGTGCTGCCCAATAACTTTATTTAAGAAAGAAACATGGAAGACTAGATGTATTCTACTTCCTAGAGGGAGCTCTAGCTTATATGCCACACTACCAATTTTCTACAAAACTCGGTAAGGACCATATTATTTAGGAGCAAGCTTATTATTCTTTTGTTTTTGTTTTAAAGATAACTTCTTATATGGCTATAACCTTATAAAAACAAAGTCTCCCTCTTAAAGTGTCACTCACTTCTATGTTGATCAGCTTGTTGCTTCATACGGTTTTGTGCTCATGCCAAATTTTCTCTAAGACTAGAGAGTACCTCATGCTGATGCTGAATGTGATCTTTGACTTCTCTCACCTTTGGTTTGACCTTCAAGCTAGATATGAGTGACAGAGGATGTTACCCATAAAGTGCTAGAAATGGAGACATTTTGAAGGAGGTATGAAATGAAGTATTGTACCACCATTCTGCTAATGGCAACCATTGCACCCAACGTTCTTGTTTATCTAAAGTAAAAAATAAAAGATATCCCTCTAAACATTTATTTACCACCTCAGTTTTCCCATCTATTTGAGGATGATAAGAGGAACTACGGGCTAGTTGGGTACCTAGACAAAGAAAAAATCGGTCCAAAAGTTACTTGTAAATATTGGATCACGATCACTTACTATAATTTTGGCATGCCATGGAGCTTTTGAACTGTATCTATAAAAGAGATGGCAACTGTACTAGTTGTGAAAGGATGAGCCATGGCACAAAAATGAGCATATTTGGTAAGTCTGTCTACCACGACCATGATGACACTTTTCCCTTCTGATTTAGGTAATCTTGTGATGAAATCCATTGATACCTCTTCCCATCTCTCACTAGGAATAGACAGAGGTTGGAGAAGACCAGGTGTCTTAATGGTCTCGCCCTTTTTTTTGGCAAACCAAACATTCTGCCACAAATTTTTGAACATCTCCTTTCAACCCCTCCCAAAATAAATCCTTCTTAACTCTATGATATGTTTTAGGACCCTAGCATGGCCACCTATTGGAGAAGAATGTATCTCTAAAATAACATGGTGTTTAAGTGTAGAGTTCTTACATAGATATAACCGATCTTTGTACCACAATGTATCCCCCTTCCATATAAATTGAGCTGATATGGATGGATCTACCTGGAGATTTTGAATGAGAGTATGTGTGGTTGCATCTTTCTTCCATTCTTCACGTGCTTGATCTACCCAATCTACATTTAGTATAGATATGGCACATAACAATGCTTCGACAGACTCATCCCTCTAGACGAGCATCAACGACCAAATTTTCCTTTCCTTTCTTATAAACAATCTCAAAGTCATATCCCAACATCTTAGTGACCCATTTTTGTTGTTCTTCTAAAGATAGACATTGCTCTAAGAAATATTTCAAACTATCATGATCAGTTTTTACCTTAAAATGTCTACCCATCAAGTATGGTCTCCATTGTTTGATTGCATGTAGTATTGCCATCATTTCCTTTTCATAGGTGGGCTTTAACAAATTCTTTCCTTTTAGTTATCGGCTCTCAAAAGCAATGGGGTGTCCTTCTTGCATTAGTACTACTTCGATTCCATTTCCTGAAGCATCACACTCAACTATGAAAGTTTTGGAGAAATATGGGGTTGCCAATACTGGAGTGGTGCACATAGCTACCTTCAATTTTTCAAATGCCCTAGATGCTTCCTCATTCCACTAAAAGGAGTCCTTCTTCAATAATTTTGTGAGTGGTGTTGCTATACTGCCATAGTTTTTGACAAATCTACGATAATACCCTGTGAGACCTAAGAAACCTTGTAATTGTTTGAGGGTTCTTGGGGTTTCCCATTCCACCATGGCTTGGATCTTGTGAGGGTCCACCTTAACACCTTCATGAGAAACAATATGGCCCAAGTATTCCACTTCTTATACCCCAAAAGAACACTTGAAGGCTTGGCATAAAGTTGATGTTTCTCTAAGACTTCTAAGACAATATTGACGTGATGTAAGTGTTTCTCCCATGATTTGTTGTAGATGAGTATATCATCAAAAAATACTAAGACAAACTTTCTTAGGAATGGTCTAAATACTAAATTCATCAAGCTTTGGAATGTGGAGGGAGCATTGGTAAGACCAAATGGCATCACTAGGAATTCATAATGGCCTTGATGAGTTCTAAAGGTTGTCTTATGAATATCTTCTTGCTTGACTCTAATTTGGTGATACCCAAAACGTAGATCTAGTTTTGTAAAATAAATGGCACCATGTAACTCATCTAATAAATCATCAATGACAGGGAATAGGAAACTTATCTTTGATAGTGAACTTGTTAAGCTCTCTATAATCTGGACACATGCACCATCTTCCATCCTTATGATGCACCATCACCATGGGAGCAGAATAGGCACTGATTGTGACGAATAATACCCATTTCCAACATTTCCTCCACCATCTTCTCGATCTCACTCTTTTGCACATATGGATATCTATAAGGCCTAATGTTGGGGGTTAGCTTCCTAGAATCAACTAAATAGCATGATCATGCTCTCTTTTGGTGGAAATCCTCTTGGTTCCTTGAAGACAACTACATGTTGATTAATAACCTTTTGAAGATCAGGATGCAATACCTTCATTTGCGGTTGGACTTCTATAGAGAATAATCAAGCTACAAAACCTTCAGACCCCTTTTTAAGAATCTTTTACATTTGGTGAGAACTTACCACTAGAGAATCTTTATCTTGTAGACCTTGAAGTTTAAATTTTTACCCTCAGAATGAAAGCGCATGAACAATTCCTGGAAATTTATCTCTATGGTGCCCAAAGTAGTGAGCCACTGAACACCTAAGACAATATCAGCTCCTCCCATGGGAATAACAAACATCGTAGATTCCAATGTGTAATCACCCATCATGATTTTGACTTTATGGCATTTACCTGAACATTGGTTGTGCCACCATCTGCAATCATTACTTGAAATTCAGGTGCTGGGTAGATGAAACAATTTAGTCTTGCTGCCAACTTATGATTGATGAAATTATGTGTGCTCCCTGAATCAATCAAGATTGTTACCTTCTGCTTCTTAAGATAACCCACAACCTGAAGGGTTTGTGGAGTACTAATACTTGATAGAGCATGACATGAAATAGTGGGTTGGGGATCTCTAGATTCTTCCTCTAATTTTTCCACTTCCTCTATTGATGTTGCCTCATATTCTTACTCATCACCAGATCCTTCACTATAGAACATTTTTTTCTCAGAACATTTATGATTTGGCCCATATTTGCTATCATAGTTAAAGCATAACCCTTTGGCTCTTTTTTCTTCAATTTTTTGAGGTGTCAACCGAATTGGCCGAGGGTAAGAAGGAGACAAGGTGTTACGATCTTTTATGCTAGAAAAGGACTTCCTTCTACTGGAAAGAAATTTTTCCTCTACTCGATGTGCCATGATAATAGAATCAGCAACCTTGAGTGGGTTAAACATTCATACCTCATGCTCAATGTGGTCCTTAAGACCCCCCAGAAATAGGTCATTCAAATACTCTTATGTAATATCCTCCACACGCAAGGACAAAGTTTGGAATTGATGGACATACTCCTTAACTAAACTAGTTTGGCGTAACTTTGCTAATTGGATGAAGTAATTCTCAGAAACACTAGAACTATAGTGTAATTGAAGCTCTTCAGTGAAAAATATCCAGGTGACATTTATGCCATTCTTCTTCCTTTGAGCACATAACCAATGATACCAAACAAATTGATGAAGTTCTAGGTATAAGGATGCCACAGTTACCTTTTGTCCTCCTGGGATCTGATGGAGATCAAATAAATTTTCCATTTGGGTAATCTAATTGAGTGGATCCTTTCCATCAAATTTATGCATTTCAACTTTTGGAATCATGCCCCTCGAGTGGTGAGAAGATCCACTTGAATGATTAAAGGATCCTTCTGATTGGATTGATTCTATATCGTGTGACCATTTCTAGTATAACCCATATGACTAGCATTAGAAGTTGTATTTGAAATAATATGCAACAACTCCTACTACATTGTATGAAAATCCTTTTGAATCTCACTCCTAAGGCTATCTTTCAGTTGATGAAGCTCAACAGTAAGGTCATCCTTACTCACCATATTGTTAACCATTTCACGAAGTTGGATGACCACCTTAGATACTCCCAAACCTAGTAGACTCAAGCAATGTCTTCCTTATTTGGGGTCATTCATGGAGTTTCTTGTCCTTTTCCTTGGCCTTGGGTAGATCACCCACCATGACGAAGGGTTTGGGCCTAGGGGTAGAGTTAATAGGGCATAATTATAGGGTTTAGGGTTTCGTAAATTTTTGGCCGAATATAGGAATTTATAAAAAAAGAAACCCTATCTATTTTTCTGAGGGGTTTCCGAAAATATAAGAAATTTGAAATTTTTCCAAAAATTACGCCTAGGGAGTGAAATTATGAATAAATATAGAACCGTAATAACTTTTGCAAAACAAGTCAAAACTGATTGAAATTTGGAGATAGCTAACTTGATTTATTTCACCACACCACAAAAAAATTGCAGAAAAAATCGCTACCAATCTTGATATATAGCTGAACCTTTAGAATTAGGATTTGACGTCATCCAGGCTGAGATCAAGCTCTGATACCACTTGTAATGAAATTACTTGATTAATTATGATTATCACCAATGATAGAACACCAAATAACACAATATTACAAATAATTTCTCTCAATATGAAAGTAGAATAGCATGGTCGCCTTCGAGGGGGCAACCTCAAAACATATAATAAGACTCAAATACTCAACATAATAATAATCCACTACATTTAACCCTTATTTATACTATTCTATGATATGGCCATCAACAAGGCCAACCAACCAATGATAAAGATCATATATGAAAGAGATACATCATGATAAGAAGTTATGATAGCCACAATTCGGCTATATCCATCCCATGTAAGACATATAATTAAGGGTGTAACATAAGTCCCCAAACCAAGTTTACTTAACAAGCTAAAACATCCTAAACAAGATTAATTTTACATGACATACTACATTACAAATGAGGGTCACTCATGGTGCCCAAAATAATGAAATCTAATACTAAGGCCTCATATAGCTAACATGGTTAGGGATTAGCCTTATGGGCCGCTTGTGCACAATTTGTGTAGCCACCCTGAAACCCACGTTCTCCTGTGACCTGTCACCTGCACACTCAATGCACACATTAAACGCACATGTCCAATACAAGAGTAAACTAACTACTCAATAAACGAATCAGTCCAAACATGAATTCTATGCCATCACAACATCAATATGGAAACATAACTAATAAACATGCACCATTTCACTCAATTCACCATGAATTAGCCATAGAGATAAATATAAAGGATGTACATCCAAGCTATCATATGTACTCATCGATAAACGAATAATCTATAACATTAAGTCATGTGAATAACTAAGTATCCATCATATATATAAATTTGGTCCAGATAACATCGCAATATGTTAGTATCCACAACATCTAATGAAATATGTCATAATGTTAATCAACGATAAATTGGCACTACGCACCTGAATCACCATACATGTCCAAAATATGTCAAGATCCTTGTCAAATCATAACTATTGGTTAAGAATTCAGTAGATAACTGAGGTTAGAAAATGTGGGCACTACGGCTGCATGGTACAATGAAAATGATTACTACAATTACCATCACTTTCAAGGTCACAGTGACGGTAATTATATCACTTTCAAAAACATTTTCCAAGAAATGTTAGATAAAGGAGATCTCATTTTGGAAAATTTGAATGCACCGGCTAACTAGAACCTTCATATCTTGAAGAAATTGCTCCCAAATCATACCCCCTCATCCAACCAAATCTGGTGATTCCTTGGCCAATGATGGTAATATCCACGAGGTTCATGTTATTTTTGACATCTTACCAGCTCCTTCTGCAGAGTTTCCTCCTACTTTATCAATTGAATAAATTCTTGCATAAGCTCCTAGATCCATGAAGGAACCTATGCTATCTACTCCTTTACCCACATAGGAGTATCCATCATCACCCTCTGCACCCACAAAGGATTCCACCATATCTACCAATGCGACTTCCCCATGCACATTTCAAACGACGAACAACTCCGTAATATTACAAGAGAGAGTCATGCTTACCTTACTCTTCTTGAAAGAAGAACCTACATCATCCACACCGCCTTCTCCCCAACATGTGGACAATCCATTAAGAGTTTCCATTTCAGTCAAAGATAACTCTCCTTTGGGTTTCAAGGATCAACTTGATTTTCTCTCATCTCTTTTACCTATAGATCCAAAAGCTAATTACTTCCTTGTTTCACAAGCACCAAATTTATTTACGGGAGTCACCATGAAATTAACATTAGTTCCTTCTACTAACATGCCATTCTCACATTTGGTAGACCGCTTAGACTATGTTGATCATTCTATGCTTTGGAGGCACCATTGTATGCCTGTTTCAACTCAAATGTAGATGTCACCCAACAATAATTCTACCATTTACCCCAAAGTGTTGGGAGAAACAAAATCCGGCATACCTAAGATAGTCCGATGACATCTTCCACATCACCTTCACCCACATCTACACCTCTACCATTACCTCCACAACCACTTGTGCCAAAACCACTTACACCTTCTCTTGTATCCAAAGCTACCCATACCTTGGGAGTCATGCCAACATCAAGCCTAGTCCATCCCCTATCAAACTAGATTTAGCCACATCCTCACAAACCCACGTAAAGACTATATCCCCACCTAAAAATAAGACCCAACCTTCTAAGACATAAACACTAGTTTTTCCGACTACCCCTTTGTCACCTTAACCACTTCCATCCATCCTAGGACCTCACCCATCCACCTTGGCCAAGCAACCTCATACCCAAGGTAAACTAAAAACATAGCAACCCACCTCCTCATCACGAGCCTCTGTTACACCTAAATTACCTACACAACATAAACCTTCACCCTCACCTACATCCTTTTTACTTCCGGTAGCCACGCCACTTCCCTGTAGCCTCATCACTACCCATGATATTTCCTTCTCTTCAACCAATACCTTCCACCTTGCCTCTTCCAGCAACCTTTATTGCACCTCCCTTATCACCTTGGCTAACACGTCATCTTCCACCATCTCGCCTTCCTTCTACATCATGCACTCCTTCTTCACATTTACCCGGGAAGGTGCAACCAAAATCTAAGATTCCACTACCCTCCAAAGAGGTAGTCGGACCTCTACAACACCTTTAACCGCTAGCTCATCTCGCTACACCTTTACACAAAAGGTACAATCCAAAGCTTAAAAATTACTATCTACCAAATCGGTGGTCAAACCTATTCCATATCGATTCCACCTCTCGTGGTGCCTCTCCTATAAACATCTCTCAAACTTACATCTTGAACCACACTTTACATTGTGGTCCATTGGCATGGTCTTACACCAACATCTTAGAAAATATTTTAGATGCCTTTGTCATCACATTGTCACCACTTAGACCTTATGACCCACTAAAACCTAAAAAGTAGGGTTTGACGATACAAAAATTTGCACCTACCATCGTGTGTCGGGTATGATGTAGAAAACTATAAGGCTCTAAAGACCATTCTTCTCCAATTATGTCCTCTTGAAGAAAAATTTGATGACAATGTTATTTTAGATGAGGGTTTGTTCCAATTTTACCCATCACCACACATCCTCACCCCTTACTTATTCAGCAACCTTCACCTCTACCTCCACAACTCTTTTACCCTCCTCTAACATTTGAGATCAATACGGTTTGTATAAGAGAGTTATCCAAACCTCCGCCCAAATGTCAATGCGTCACTCTTCTTTACATAGCACCAATATATTCCCTCACCATATTTTTTCCCATCTTGTTGCTTTATACCTATCACGACTCATCTACTCCCTTACCCCATATTAATATGGTTAACATCGCCACCGGCACCCGAGTGACAAAGGAAATGAGAAAATAACGGCCCATATGCCAATCCTTTTGTCCAATATACCATCCGCACCCACACCAAGAATTACCATTTCGGGACCCACATACCCTATTTCTGACGGGATTTCCCATCATAAAATGATTAAATAATTACACCAATCTCTGCTCAAAATTTCTTTGTACGACCTTGTCCAAACCTCTGAGTCTCATCGAAAGGACCCCATGAAGGTTCTATAATCTATTGAAGTTTTACCTAATGACCCCACTCCTGTGGCATCCATGATCACTCCTCATAATGTGGCCTCTCTCACCACTTCATCCCCTTCCTCTGCACCCACTACCACTCATCAAGTAACCTCTCTTAGTTTCTCATGTGACAATATTGTACCTCTCTAATAAGATAATCTTGATCCCTCCCTTTTCATTTTTGTCTACAATTATATTATACGTGTTCGACGCTTTATGATCGATGGTGGTGCCTGCATCAGCATTATCTCTTCCCATGTGTACAACCAAATGTGCATCCCGACCAATTACATGTATAATAACCCAGTTATGTTGCATTCATTCAATGATTTCATAACTTTGACCCTTCACACCATCATTATCCACATATGAGTGGGCCCCTGTACCATTCAAGAGTTATTCTACATCTTATAGGGGGAATTCCACGACAACCTATTGCTTGGGCGACCTTGGATCCGTGTCATGGGTTGTGTTCCTTCAACCTTACATCGTTGTGTAAAATTTGAACATGAAGAACATAACTATACCATTTCAGCTGACCCTTCACCATTCAAAACATGTAACATGTTACATGGACCCAATGATGTCATTATACCAATTAAGGCATCTACCATTGCTGCCACCTCTCCTTTACCCATGGCCCCATCCATGAACATTTTCGCTACCTCTCCCACACCTAACTCCTCTATTCCCACTTTTTCCACAGACTTTATAGCTAACCCATCTACTTCTAAACTAACCCATACTTCTTCTTTCCCTCCGTCAATTAATTCCTCTATTCCTCGCTACCTACATACCAACTACCGATCCCTTAGAGGGTGTTTTTCAATGTCTCACTCTAGGGGAGTACCACATGTACAACATCGACACATTCCTTACTCCTCAAGAGTATAATAACCTTCGCCAACATCCCCACTATGATCACTACATAGGCGAGGTTTTCCCTTATGTTCCTCCCCACGTTTGCACCAATTTAATGTATGGGGACTTGATACTTATACCTACTCACTCGAGCCACCTTCCCAAACGTGACCATTTTCATCTGACCTTCAATCTCTCACCAACCGCTACTTTTCCCACACCTTCCTCCATTGTTGTGTATGGAAGGGATTTTCCTTTGGTTTCTATGAACAAGGTCACTATACTGTCATCTCGTGTACACTTGTAAACATAAATATCACAATGGTATTGGCTTTACTGAACCATCTCCCAAGAAGGCCCAAGTAAAACTCATTGAGGAAGATAAACGTTCTTCACCCCGTTCACCAACTTCACCACCTTCACCTACAGAGTCTATGAATCCAGAATTCACTTGTCCTAATTTCGTTTTCATAAACACCATTTCCTTGGGACTTATAACTTATAAATGAGATGGCCAGGCTCCCTCTTCTCTTCCCTTCCTCTATCCTGACATGATCGATGACAATACACCTTCTATTAACATTATTCAATGTCGGACGATGAATCTATTTTCACCTACCTTGGTATAGAATATTTTTATATTCACGGTTTTTACCTTCGAGACACAAACCATGCTAAATGAATCAACCGTTGAAATCAATATTAACACTTAGGATAACCCACACATTCTAAAGATAGGAAAATCTTTATATGCTACTAAACAGAAGCTTTTACTTCTTTTCTTTGGGATCATAACAACACTTTTTCTTGGTCCTATCTTTGATATGCCCAAAGATTGACCCAAAATTTATGGTCCACAATATTGTCACTATTCCTCAAGCCAAACCCAGTGAAACCAAAGCTACGGAAAATACATTTTTTCATTACCCTTCTTGTCAAAGAAGAACTTCATTACCTTCTTTCGGTTTCCTTCAACCTACCCATTGATTACCCTCAATAGATCTCTAACATTTTCCCTGTCATGTCATAAAAGTGACAAGGGGACTCAAAATTTGCACGTATTTTCGTGACCTTAACTTAGCTTTCCCCAAAGATGAATTTCCTCTACCTAGTATTGACCAACTAGTTGATCTAACGTCAACCATGAGATGCTATCACTCATGGATATTTTCTTAGGTTATAACCAAATATTACTTTCCCTAGAAGATCAACACAAAACTACCTTCATCACTCCTTGGGGGACCTTCTGCTATCGTGTCATGCCCTTTGGACTTAAAAATGTTGGTGCTACATATCAGCGGTATGAATTATATCTTTCATGACATTATGCATCGCATATTGAAAGATAATGTTAACGAACTTCTTTCCAAATCCAAACATCAGGATGAACACCTTATATTCCTTAAGGTCATCTTTAACCGTCTCATCAAATATTGTGTTCGCCTTCAACCCAAGAAGTGTGTCTTCATTGTTCTCTCTGGTAAGCTCCTTGGTTTTATCGTTTCTTTGCGTGGCATAAAATTTTATCCCTCTAAAATTAAGTCTATTCTCAAAATGCCTCCACCTACTAACCTTCGTCAACTTCATAGTTTGCAAGGCAAGTTGTAATCTATTTCGCAATATTTTTTGTAGCTTTTTGACCATCGCCACTCATTTCATCATCTCCTCAAAAGGATGTCTCCTTCAAATGGGATGATGAATAGCACAAAACCTTCAACACCTTAAAACAATACCTCCTCTAACCACCTATATTCATTCCCCTAGGGATGACCAACTATTTTACCTTTACATATCTGCCACTAACCATTCCTGGGTGTAATGCTCATTCATTATGATGAGAAACACAAGGAAAAAATGGTTTATTATATAATTTGTACACTTTTAGACTACGAAACTAGATACACCCACACCAAAAAACTCTTCTTAGCCTTATTTTTTGTCACCACTAAAATTCACCATTACCTACTTAACCACAAAACCTTCGTTGTCACCAATAATAGCCCCTTAAATTACATGTACGTTAATCCATACCAACATCAACGTGATGCACATTGGCTCATGATTCTTGTAGACATGGAACTTGAATTCATCCATAAAAAATATATCAAAGGAAAAACCATCGCTGACTAACTCGCAGAAGCACCTCTCTCCGGAAATCAATCCTCTAACTTTGATTTCCTAGATGAACCCATCGCTTCCCTCTCTTTGGATGATACCATTTACCAGATGACCTTATTATTTGATGGTTCCAAATTTCAGCATGGGGGTGGTGCCAAATTTATCCTCATTCCTCTTGATGGTGAGCCTATGCCATTATATTTCAAACTAGATTTTGATTGTACTAACAATATTGTTGCATATGAAGCACCCATATTAGGTCTTCAAACCACCATCACCTTATATGTATAATCAATTAATATCTTTGGTGATTTCAACTGGTTGGAAACCAATTTAATGGTATATACTAGTTTTGTAATGAGATACTTTAAAAGTATAAGCATCACGTATACATACTTTTGACTACCTTTGACCATTATGAACTTCAAACCACCCTGCATTCCACTAATAAATTTTTGGATTCCATGGCCTGTCTTACTTCTCAAATCCCCACTTCTCCCTCTAAATTGAAAGTATTTGTCACAAGTATAAAGGCTGAAATCACATTCCTATCTATTTTGAGACATCAACCTTGTCAAAACAATTGAACGACCCACGTGATTTGGTATAAACGGTTTGCTAACTACCTTTCCCTTTCCATTTTTCCTCTAGATCTTACTCATAATGGACAATGATCCTTTCTCAAAATTATATCTCGCTATGTCATCATGGGTGATCTTCTTTATAAATGTGGATTTGAGGGTATCCTCTTACGATGCCTTACAAGTTCTAAAATTCCCCATACTATAAAATAAGTTCATGACAGAATTTGTTGGGGTCACTTCAGTAGTTTAGTTGTTGCTAAATGCATTATCCAATTGGGCTATTCTTCGCCAACCCTAAACTGTGATTATTGTGACTATGTCAAATGTTGTGTGAAATGTTAGAAACATGTTAATCTTCATCACACCCCTAGTCACGCCTTACTGATTTGCACGTGATCTTTGGACTTTCTCTCAATGGGGTTTAGATCTTGTTGGAGAGATCAACCCTCATTCTTCCCAACGTCGTCAATGGATTATTATCGCTATGAATACTACACTAAATGGGTAGAAGCCATGCCTCTCATTTCTACGAAAGCTAAGAAAATATGTGAATTCATCAACCATCACATCATTTGTTGCTTTGGTGTTCCTCACCGCCTCATCACTGATAACGAAAAGTAATTCAAAAACAAAACCCTATAAAAATCTATGATGCCTTTAGCATTCAACTCAGCTTTTCTTCACCTTATTACCCTCAAACAAATGGTCAATGAATCATCCAACAAAACCTTAAATAAAATTCTAATGAAAGTAGTTGATGATACTGGAAAGGATTGGCATACACACATTCCTTTTTCCTTATGGGATTATCTCACTAGTATTCATACCTCAACTATTGTCATGCCTTTCTCTTTGGTTTATGGTACAAAGGTTATCCTGCCTCTTGAAGTCTAGATTCCATATCTTTGTATTTCACTCAAAGAGATGATCAACGATGATGAATTTCTCTATGACCAATTATCACACCTCCAATTATTGTATGAACGTCGTCTCAATGCTCTAGACCACCTCCAAATATATCAAAAATGTATCAAACGTGCCTATAATAAAAGCTGTCCATGAACAAACCTTATAGGTCGGTGACCTCATCCTGAAGGAAAATAAGCATGTAACAAAAGAGGAGAAAAGTAAATGGGAAATTTTTCTCCTAATTAGATTAGAACCTATATCGTTCCTCATAGATATGGATCGGGTGCTTATTGTTTGTCTTTAATGAAGGTAAATCGAACCGAGCCCCTCAAAACCTTGCATCTTTGATCGTTCTATTGTTGAATCAAGTCCTATATCACCTTTTTCTATTGTCAATGCTTGTCCCTTGAGTACCATTCACCTTTCATTTACCTATTTTAAGGATCAATGAATAAACAAAAATCGTGTGATTAACCATCACTTTTTTATCCTTATCTTAAATATGAGTACCACGTCTCTACTCATGTCATGATTCTCATGGATACTTTTTTTTCTGTTCCAAGATGGAATCCCATGGTTTTTCATCACTTAAAAACCCATATTTCATAGCTAACCTCTATGTAATATAGTTTTTCTTCATAACAGAGCCTATCCTTCTCTATAGTCTTGTCCATGACCTAAAAGTCCAAAAAAATAATTCAAAAAAATATATAGGAATTTCAAATTCAAAACTCCTTGAGTTAAACTTCTCAAAAAGGATGACTCCCTCAAAAGGAAATCTAATTTCTCTACCTTACTGCTATAAGTAGATCGATCCCTCGAAGGATAGCTATATAAACCTAGCCCTACTATACATAGTCTATCACCAAAAGAAGACTATTCTTGTAAAAATAAAATAAAAATATATATTTTGAAGCTTCCTGCATCGATCGCTTCATGAGGACCTCAAGGATATATTATACTCATCCCACATAGACTTCCCACATCAATCATTCTATAAAAGCAATAGAAAAAGAAAAAGCTAACTTTTTTGTCATGGACTTGCCTATTTTGATCTCGGATCTCTTTCCAAAAATGCATGTTGTCACACACAATGCTATGCTAAAGCATCCTTCTTTCACCTCACCACCTTTCCTTCCTAACATTCCACCTACTCAAGGTACGTACTACACATGTGACACTCGTGATCATGTGACCTTCTTTACCCATAGAATGTAGTCAATCATGCAACACTTTTTAGGGTCTTCTATTCATAAGCCAATTTTTGGTATTATAGACTCATCGGGTTTTTATCAATCAAGTGCCACTTTTGTCTCCTCCTAACCATTCACCTCTTTCTTACTTCTTGGCTCCTTGTTAGGAATTATTTTTTCCACCAAAATCACCCATATCTATTCACCATAAACTCAACCATGCCTAAACGACCTAAAATCAACCATGCCTAAAAGACCTAAACTCAACCATGCCTAACTAACATAGACTCAATCATGCCTAAAAATCAACCAACCCATCCTTCTACCTCATCATATTATTCCCTATATTGTGGGAGAACTACATCAGCTCGAGGCTCCTTTTCACCTTAGGGGCTATGTAGGCAACACTCACGAGGGCATGGGGCCCTTGGAGGTTAGCTCGGCCACTCTTTACCCTAACCAAATTTCCCCATTTTTCTCTTCACATTCTACCTTAGTTTTCATTTTACACAACACTTGGAAATTAAACAAACATATAAACATACATACCTGTTATTTCATTACATCATCATATCATACATTCCACATTTACATTATATCACATAATTAGAAATTTACACCACAACACACACACACACACACACACACACACACACACACACACACACACACACACACACACACACACACACACACACACACACACACACACACACACACACACACACACATCATCATCATCATCATCATTTATTTTCCATACTATCAATCACTTGGAAATTAAATCAAACCCAAAAATATGACCAAACCATGCCTAACTCACCTTGACTCCACCATGCCTAAATGACCTAGAATCAAACATGCCTAATTCACCTTAAATCCATCATGCCTAAATGAACTAGACTCAATCATGCCTAACTCACCTAGAATCCACCATGCCTATACCTGAATCCATCATGCCTACATGACCTAAACTCAACCATGCCTAACTAACCTAAACTCAATCATGCCTACATGACCTCAATGCAATCATGCCTAATTCACCTAGTTTCCATCAATACACAATAACAATGGAAATTAAAACAAAGTACATCATTCATCCAATAAACATCATAAAATATATAAATGGGAGAGTCTGTGTATCAATACATATATACACAGATAAAAATAAATACAAGTGTCTCAAAATCTCTCATATACAATCTCACGTCTTCGACATGCAGTCGATCTATATATTAAAAATCAAAACAATGATCATATCAAGTGACTAATCATCACCCCACATGATATCCTCTAGGCCAGTCTCACATGTCTCCTCCTCCCTACTGTCTACCGCCCTACCAGCATCTCAACACCTTATATGGGTATCGATCTAATCTTTTCTGGACCTCACTCGGGCACGACATTCGAGAACTCGTAACCTTGCATTGGCCCTATCCATGGGCTTAACGGCCCCGTACTCCCTAAACTGTGACTCATGGATCTCGCTCTCTCACTAGCTTCCTACTCACCTCTGCATACTTAGCATATGAAGGGACATCTATACCGCAGTTGTTAGGTGATCTTGGTAGTAACAAGCCTCGTTAAGGGAATCCTTGAACCTCGCCATCAACATATTCTACGATGGTGTCATGGGTCTCATTGCAATCTGTAAACTCTACCCTACTAATAATGACCTTGGTCCCTACCCCGATGTATGTCCTCATGCCTCGAAGGGTCCTATAATATGGGACCGTCGTCCTTGGGCTGTGAAGGTACTTGTCCCTATCTTACAACTTGGGCTGTAAGGCCACAACTTGTTCATGTGCAAGTGGCCTAGATGGCTCTATAAAATTTTAACCTATGCCAATAAGGTGGCCACTGTCCCCTTTGTCCCCATCTCCACCCTATGTAGGGGCCTGTCCCTATGCTACCCGGGCTTATAGAGTGTCACCTAGGCCTGTAAAGTGGATACCTAGGCTGTGTAGGCCCTCTCCTACGGCAATAAAGTGGCTACATGTGCCTCTGACCCTATGCATTTCCCCTGTAAATTAGGAATTTATGCCTGTAGAGAAGCCACATGCCCCTATAATACATCTCTTTACACTATAATTGTAGCTAGATCTGGGTGCCTTGGCCTCGGTGGTCTTTCGTAGAATCAAGTGTCTTTACCCACCACTTCCTATACCCATTGGTGACTCCCTCTTCATCAATGTGACAATATTGTGCATGTTTCTCCTATCCTATAGGAACACTCAGGTGTTTTGGAGACAAGGGTATCTCCGTGTCATCTCTATGGTACTGTGGGAAGGGTGGAGGCACGTCTTGTGGCAGCCCAAACTACCATCTAACCTTGTCTACAAGTATCATCTTGTGCTCACCAAAGACGCCGCCCTATATCCACCTCAACAACTGTAATCCCTCTAAATCTTCTACTATGCCTCTGTACGAAGGATAGCCAATGTATGGCCTCCACACAATATCAACCCCCTGACAGACCCTCCAGCAACCATCTATAGTCTATCACATCATAAGTCACCCTCACCACCCTCGGCTACCCACCAACTAATACCCAACATCTATATCCAACTCTGAGAAAGCCACCCTCGAACCAATCCTGTCATGATAGACCCACTAGCCACACACACATAATGTGCTCGTATGCCTAGCAGTGTAGTAAAAAAGTACATCACATCCCGAATCACCACAATCTCCCATAAGCCCATAGCTCCCTATATAACTGAACTAGGAAAGTCGGTGCCCAAGAAAAGTAGACCTGCTCCTCTATCATATCTTGAAGCACTCCCATCAATGCTCGTGGGAATCTCCCACCCTTAGAATCTGGTAGAGCAAAACAACCTACCACCTCCATCATTAGTAGAGACACCCTTGTCTCCTATTGATCCAGAGGATCCTCACCGAGAAACACCAATCTAATATATTCTCAAAATAAGTTGTAGTCATTTTAAAAGCATGGAGAAAAAGTATACAATTCCCTAGATATCTCGTTTGTAGGAAATGGAGCTCGTTTGCAAAAGTTATAGCCTGCTGAAATTTTTGGGCAACTAGCGAATTCAATACTATGTGCAGAGATGATGCGTGCACATGTGGACCAATCAACATTCGCCATGTGGACAATATGGGTGACAGAGAAAAGGTGGATTTTGGAATAGTCTTAGCCTCCTTTACTTCACATCTATATTGTAGAGTTTCTGTATATATTTGCTTCAATTTGCAAATACGGGATACATGTGGGATTATTCATATTTGAATTTGTTAAGGGATAATACCAAATCCCATTAAATTTGCACATATATAATTTATCCAAATTACCAAATTTAAATTATATACTATCTCCTAATTTCCACGCATTATATACTATATTACCTCCATATTTAAACAAACCTTATCCCTTAAAATCCACCTTACAATGCAAAAGTGCCTAAACCTTACTCAAGTTAGTGCATATTCATAGCACCCTCTGGATGTTTTCTCATATTTCTAGTTTGATATTGGACTTCTAGTGTGATTGCACAACATTGAATTTTTTCCCCAAGTGTGGGACTTGTAAAAATGGGAAAAGTCTCCAGATTAGAGGTTGGTTCCTCAACTCCTTTGATTAGATGTATGCTTGCAAACTATAGAGTTTAATACTCTAAATCCTACTCTAAATTCCAAGGGGACAGAGGTAGAGGATGTAAAAGAAATAAAACTAATACTAACAAGGTGATACACCAAAGGAGTGGTGAACATTTACTTATGCAAATTAACACAGACATGAAATGTAACTAACATCATACACAAACTGCTAAAATGTAATGAAAGATCATAAATGAAGCAAAACAATACAAGAAGAGGATTGAAACTCATTCACAGAGCTTGCATTGTCATTCCCATTCAAAAATACATGCATTACAATAGCAGAGAGGTAGAAAATGAGTTGTAGTCCTGAAAGAGGTTTGATATTCCACAAAATCACTTTCTAGGGTGAAGAAGGGAGCCTGCAGTTCATAAAAATGTTCAACCTTTACAAATGAGCCAAAATTGGCCTTTTAACGATGAAAACCTGAGCTAGGAAGAAGAAACATGGGAAAATGTGGAAGGATGCTTCAACCACTGACCAAATACGCAAAGAAGGCATGGGCACCCTCAAAATTTTACACCATGCTAGAGAAGAATGTAGGTCATCTTGCATTAAAAATGGTGGTTGAAACATTAGTTCTGCTTATCTTTCCAGTGCTAGAGGCGTTTTTTTATTTTCTCCTAAAATTCTCTATCAAAACAAAAAACTGAAGAATCCATCATGTAGATAATTTCACCATCTTTCCAATGATATAAAGAACGTGAAAATCTGAGCTCTGGATCAAAAGTTATGCCCCTCTGAAGATTTAGGGAAAAGCAGGCGAAAATCGGGTTGGTGGGCCGAAAACCGTAAATTTTCCCTCCCATTTTTGAATTTGGGAAAATTTCCCCAAACCATCTATCCCCATTCTCGATTCCATGTGGCATGTTCCTATTGGCCATCAATCAAGGGTGCACCTCCAATTTTCCGATGACTCTGACCATTTCCTCGAATGGGACATGTGGCACCTTTTCATTGGCGCGGGCCTGGACAAGCTCTCTTCCCTTTGAGGGCCTGCCTTAAGGTTTTCACTAGCCACATGGACACATGGCATGGGCCATCAGGGGTGGGCTTTCATTGCTTTATTTTCCATAAATTGGTGAAAGGGAAAAATTTCCCCCATGCCTCTGCCCCTCGATGCTCTGAGGACACGTGGTGTGCTTTGATTTGCTAGCAGGCCTTCGGGCCAAAAAATTCCTTTGCGCTAACCCTTGGGAAAATTTTCTAACTCCCTCCCACCGGTTCGAACTCGACGGCCCTAAGGACACGTGGCCTCTTCCTATTGGTTGGTGGGCCTTCGGGCCAAAAATTTCTTTTGTGCGCCCCGCCAATACTTAGAAATTTTTCAAATTTCCCCCGCTCCCCACCATTCCACCGACACTTGGCATGCTCTGATTGGGTGCGGACCTTCCTAGGGAAAATTTCCCTCCAAAACTCCGCTAAGCCATAACTTGAAAAATACAAGGAGTTAGAGGCAAAATTTTACCTTTCTGGAAAGCTGAGAAGATTCTCTATCCAATGAAACCATTTTTAGAAAACTTTGAGTGCCTGAAAAAGTGAAAAATTCAACTGAGGCACAAGGAAGGAAGGAATGAAAGGAAGTTAGCCAAAAATGAGCAAGGGGCTTATTTTGGATAGTAATTTTGGTGACTCAGAGGGGTCATCTGCTTGCTGGATGAAGTTACTAGTTTCCTGAAGCAGTTCATTGGGCATGGAGTCATCAAATTTTCTGCTTGGTACTCCCAATTCATTAGAAAATTTTCAATAAAGGAAGATTGTGAGAGTATAATATCACTTGATCCGGATCATGACCTACAAGATGCATAATAGGATAACAAGCTTGTGCCAAATCACTTAGGGAAATGGAAACTAAGCTACAAAAAAACAATGTGCACAAGTACTTGGAGGAATGAAAATCTAAACTAATATGTACAAGGTGAGGAGTTTCCCTTTTAGTAGCAATTCTTTAGATGGATTCCATTAATTGAAATTTGTAGTTCTTCACCATCCAATGTAGACAATTGGAAGGCATTGCTATTCTTATAGTTTGTGACCATGTAGGGGCCACTCCAAATAACATCAAACTTTGAATGCCTTCCCTGGCTTTGCTCGGTCTACATCCCATTTCAACACTAGATCTCCTCTTGACCAAGGCTTGGTCTTTCTCCATTTCTTAGGCTATGTGTTCTCTAATCTCTTAGAGCTCCATCAATTCTGCATATCTAACCTCCATGGGTTCAAACTCCAACAACTCCAATTGTTTCATGAGTTCCAAAGTTGGCAACTCAAGTGACATGGGAAAGATTGCCTCTCTTCCATAAACAAGTCTAAATGGAGAGTTACTAGTGGATCTCTTGGGAGTTATCCTATCATCCCACAAGGATGATTTCAATTTTGTGTGTCAAGTCCTCTGATTTTCATCAAGAGTCCTCTTGATGATCCTTAACAAGTTCTTGTTGGTAGACTCACTTGGCCATTACCTTGATGGTAATAATTTGATGAAGTGCTCAAAATAAATCCCATTTTTAACAGCCCATTAAGTTACCTTGGATCCTATGAATTCCAAAGCATTATCTGATATTATAGTGGCAGGTATACCAAATCTGGTTACTATCCCCTCATAGAAGTCTAGAATACTAGATTCAATTGCTTCTTTAAGTGCCACCGCCTCGAGTCCATTTGGTGAAGTAATATGTGGCTGTTAGGATCCACTTGTGTCCTTCGCTTGATTTTGGGTTAATGACTCCAATGAAGTCCAAACATCATTGCATAAATGGTTGGTCAACTGAAATTGGGTGCAATGGAAGGGCTGCTAACCTCTCTTTGCTTTGTGAAGAATGCACAATTTTTGCACCTCTTGATCTATGCATAACAATCACTAAATACCTTGGCCAATAATAGCCAAATTTCATGATCTTGAAGCTATCACTCTTGGAGAAAAGTGGCCCCCAGCTGACCCACCATGGAAATCTTCTAGCATTCTATTAATTTGGTTTGTCCCAATGCATCTCAGCAGCACTCCATTTACATCTTTCTTGAACAAAACACCATCAACAAGTGCATAAAGAACAACCTGCTGCAATCTTAAGTATCTTCTCTTGGTTTTGTTCATCTCTAGAGAGAATAGGCCTGTTTGCAGGAAGTGCATTATGTCTTGGGTCCAACAAGGAGTGAGGACACCATCATTCTCTTCTTGAATGCTTCTTGGTTCTTGGTTGTCTTGCAATGCCAAAACAACATCCTTCTCATTTCTTGCTTCCATTGATTTGCTCAAGACTAGCTGCTCACATAATCCCTTTCCTTAGACTAGCTTGGTGATTTTGATCTCAATGTCATACTCCATGACACGAGTAATCCACCCTATATGTTTTTCATTTAAATCTTTGTTGAGGAGGAATTCCTTAACTCCCACATGAGAAACCAACAGTTGAACCTTGTTATTTGAAACTAGATGCTTAAATTTATTCAAGCTCCTAATCACTGCAAGAACATGCTTCTCAATGAAAGAATACCTCACCTCATAGTCCTCCAGGATTTGGCTAAAGAAGGCAATTGGCTGCTCTACATTTTCTTTGTTGTTGTACTAAAATTGCAGAGATTGTATCATCACCTCCAAATACATAAAGGATAAAATCCTTGGAGAAATCTGGGTTAATGAGGGTTGGATCTTGTGAGATAGCCTCTTTGATTTCCTCAAAACTTGCCTTACCTTCAGCTGTCCATTTGAAAGCCATGATTTTCTTTAACATCATGGTTATTGGCTTGACAAGGGCTGCAAAATCTGGAACAAACCTCCGAACAAAATTGATCCTACCCAAGAAACTTTGAAGGGCCTTCTTGTGACTAGGTAATGGCAGTGCTCTTATTGCTTCAACTCTCTCTGGATCAATTGCTAATCCTTCTTTGGAAACAATGTGGCCAAGGAGCTTTCCTTCATGAGATAGAAAAATACATTTTTGGGATTCAAGGATACCCCAAATCTTCTACATCTTTGGAACACTTGTCTCAAATGAAAGAGATGATCACGCACTTTTAGAAAATATAGTAATATCATCTAGATATATCATCACCATTTTGTTGATTAGTCCTTTGAATGCCATGTCCATTTCCCTTTAGAAGGTAGCTCCAGCGTTGGACAACCCAAATGGCATTTTTTTGTATGCATAAGTTCCCCATTTGGTGGTGAAGGTTGTTTTGAACTAATCCTCTTCCTTTACCATGATCTGATTATACCCTGAATAACCATCTAGCAATGAAAACCTCTCAAAGCTAGCAACAACTTGCAAAATATGCTCCATAGAAGGAAGTGGGTAATGATCCTTGAGAGATGCTCTATTCAAATATCTGAAGTCTACACACAATATGATTTCTCCACTCTTCTTTCTAACTGGAACTAAGTTTGCTACCCAACTAGAATGCTTGATGGGAAATATGATACTTGCCTCTATTAACTTATTCAATTCCTTCTTCATGAGAGGCTCCATGTGTGGATTGACTGGCCTTTTTGTTGCTTGATGGGTTTAGCACTTGGATCTAATTCAATTGTATGTTGAGCTAGCTTGGGATTGAAACCTCTCAAGTATTCATAGCTCCAAGAAAATACATCCGAGAACTCTTGGCAAAGTTGCATGAACTCATACCTTTCTTGCTCGGTTTCCACTTTACCAATTTGAAGTGATTTTCCTTCTCCCACTGAGATGGGCACTGAATCTTCTCCCTTGACTTGGATGTTTTCTTTCTCTTTCCTAAATTGATCATTAGGATTAAAAATGGAATCCAAAGTGACAAGTCCCTTTGGCAATTTGTTTGTTCTCAGCTATACCACTTGATCACCATACTGTTGTTCCAACTTTTCTTGATTTTTGGCTGAGAACTCAGCTTCTTCTTGCAAGAAATTGATGATTTGTTGGTCACTTTCAAACACTTGCCAACTTACATTATTTTCTGGCACTAATGGCCTTACAATCACATGAATGCTTGGCTATACTTTATATTCCTTGATGCTTTCAAAAACATCAAAGGCTGCCCCAATTGTTGTAAGCCTGTCAGCAGCTTGGTTTTCTTTCCTAGGAATGGAATTGATGCCAAAGCCTTTAAAATCCTCAATGAGGTCCCACACCCTATTCTTGTAACACTTGAGCAGGTCATTTTTGGCAGCATGTTACCCTTTAACTTGATTAACAATCAGCTCACTATCACCAAAGACTTGTAAGTTTTTATACCTCTTTTGATTGACCAATGCAATCCTTGTATCAAAGCTTCATATTCAGCAGTGTTGTTAGAACATGCAAACTAAAATATAAAAGTTGAATAATTTTTAATGCCTTGAGGTGAAACAATCATGGATCCCCCTCCTACACCTTGTCTACTTCTTGATCCATCAAAGAACAGTTGTCATGCCTCATTGTCATCTTTATGGTTTGGCTTGGTGATGTTATGAATAGACTGGTTTTCTTCATGTATGCAATAAACTCCTAGTTCATATTCCTCTATTTCTTGGTAGGGATCAAAAGCATGTACCTTGCTTGCCCATTAATCAAGAGTCAAATCTGGGATGCTTCTAATTTTGGTGTCACTTCATATGTGTTTAGATAACCCTCTTGATCAAATGTTGAAAACTGACATTGATTTGGTTTGGAGTATGAGGTTCAATGTGAAATTTTAGAATAGGTTCAGACTTGATTGTGGCCTTATTTCCATATCTTGTTCTAAAAACATGTGTGACCAATCAACAGATAAGTAGCCTCCAATTCTAGCTGTGAAATCCCTTAACAAACATAGGGCAAAGAGTGGCGGTAAATCTATCACTGACACATCTTGCAACATAGTGACATTGGGGCATGCATGCAAAGTAAGGCTCAAATATTTAATCACTCCCATTGTTGTTACTACTTTCCCATCTAGTTGCACCACCCCTTTGGATATGATTTCATATTGGAGACCCAATTGATCAGCTATTTGCTTAGGCATTACAGAACTACTTGCCCCAGAATCAATCATACAATTGTGTGCCAATTTATCCCCAATGATCAATGAAACATAGAATGGAGGAGGCTTCAAAAATTTACCTTGTTGTCCTCCATGTTTCCCCTCAGGTTGAGCAACATTTGTGAGTACCTTCTCTTACATATGAGCTTGCTGATTTGAAGTTGACCAATTCTTCATGGCAACTTGTAGTAGATCTCTTTGGCCTGGGATGGATAGTGATTCCCACATTGATATATTCACATTTGTCTTCTTCATCTGATCAATGATGCTGAATGGGGATGAAACATCTCTTTGCTGCCCCCTAGCCTACACACTCTTTTCTTGTACATGGTCTACAAAAACTAGTATTTGAGCTAGTCGGGAGGTGGCTTGGGTTGTCCTTGCATGTTTGGAACTGTATTTTTCTTGCCACCACCTTGTGGAATGGCGGAAGGTTGTGAATCACCTAGATTTAATGACTACCCCTCACCAATATTCCTCTTCTTTGACCTTGTGTTAGCTACTACATTTTGAGAAATTTCTTGATTCATACCACAAAAATCCTCAGCCTACCAATTCACAAGTGTAGTCTCATTTGGAGTTGTATTTTGCTGAGATGTTCCTTGTTGTTGGTTTGTTTCTTGACTCACTTCACCTTCTATGCCAATTGTTGTCACCATCAAGGCTTGGTTCAATGTACCATTGAAGCACATGGACTGGTTGTGAGGTTCATTACATGGGAAACACCAATCATACTCTTGAGCTACATTATTTTACATTGGCACTAAAGCTTTAGAGGCAGAGATGCAACATTGGGATTATAGGGCTGAAATGGTCTATTGGCAGGAGGCCTTACTTGATTTTGATTTGCAGTTGGATTGGGTGGCCTATTAGGTTGATATGGTTTCCTATTAGGCTAACCTTGAGGCTGGTAAGAAGGTCTAAAACTTTGGGCTTGCTGTCTCTTGAGTGTAACCAGCTCATTGCCTAAATTTTGTAGTTGTTTCATGACTTCTTGAAGTTCATTTGAGGCACTAGAGGATGAATTAGAAGTTTCATTTGAACTCTAATTTCTAGGAGTGGGAATAGGAGCTAAAGTAGGTTCTTGAATAGTGCTTGGAATTTCCAAGTTTGGATACAAGGGCATGGGAGGCCTAGGAGCTAGCTTACCACTTGAATCAGACAATTTTCAGCCCTAATGGCAATGCTATAAGCTACAGGTATAGTTGTACCTCCCATGGATTGAATTAACATAGAAATATCAGAATTTAAAGCTTTGAGATAGTATAGAAAATCACCTTCACTATTGGGCATTCACGCCCGGGATTCTATCTCAAGTCCTTTGAAATATGAAGTTGAAGTCGAGTCATTGCTCATTGAGAGCTCTCTTGATAGTTGTCAATTTTTCCAAAAGAGACAAGTTATCTCCTTTTCTCCAAACTGCTCATGGAGAGCTATGCATAATTGGTTCCAATTTTGGATGGAGCCTCTGCAAGGCTTTCCCTTTAAATGAAGATGCTTTAGTAGTTTGACAAGAATTTACATCTCAACAATCTCATGGATTACACAAATATTAGCAATGTCTTTGACATGGTCACCAGAGTGGTATGATTTTCTCCAATAAAGTATGGAATGTTCTTCAATGCTACAATTGGAATTGGATTTTTTACATTGAGAGCAAGTAGGCTGCTTCCAGTGAAGTTGACATAAGTTTTTGGTTGTGCCATTTTGATTGGCCTGAGAACCATTGTTGATTGGATGAAAGGTCTACCAAGTGGAGGAGTCGATAGAGTTTTGTTTGGTGGAGATGGAGACCTTTGAATTCTTCTTCCCTCTGTCTTCTTCCTAGAGATAGCTGTAGATACTCAGACAACCCTTCCTCTCTGGCCCTTGACCTTGTGTTGATTCTTCTCATGAATTTTCAAACTTGGACTGCTGAAACCAGTTGATTTTTCCTTTTGGGAGTCGCCAGATGTGTAGATCAGGGCTCTTTTCAAGCAAGAAATTACAACAAAAGCACATCAAATTTGTTGCAATGAAGATGAAGACCTCTAAGGTCCCATCGGGTGTGCCAAAACTATTAGTGTAGATTCACAGCACCCCTGGATGTTTTCTCATATTTCTAGTTTGATATTGGACATCCAGTGTGATTGCACAACATTGAATCTTTTCCCCAAGTGTGGGACTTGCAAAAATGGGAAAAGAATCTCCAGATTAGAGGTTGGTTCCTCAACTCCTCTAATTAGATGTATGCTTGCAAATTACAGAGGTTTAATACTCAAAATCCTACTCTAAATTCCAAGGGGACAGAGGTAGAGGATGTAAAAGAAATAAAACTAATACTAACAAGGTGATACACCAAAGGAGTGGTGAACATTTACTTCTACAAATTGACACAAATTACAGAAATGTAACTAACATCATACACAAACTGCTAAAATGTAATGAAAGATCATAAATGAAGCAAAACAATACAAGAAGAGGATTAAAACTCATTCACAGAGCTTGCACTATCATTCCCATTCAAAAATACATGCATTACAATAACAGAGAGGCAGAAAATGAGTTGCAGTCTGAAAAGAGGTTTGATATTCCACAAAATCACTTTCTAGGGTGAAGAAGGGAGCCTGCAGTTCATAAAAATGTTCAACCTTTACAAATGAGCCAAAATTGGCCTTTTAACAATGAAAACCCGAGCCAGGAAGAAGAAACACGGGAAAACATGAAAGGATGCTTCAACCACTAACCAAATCTATAAATAATGCATGGGAACCCTCAAAAGTTCATTCCCCAATATTTTTGACCATACTGGAGAAGAATGCAGGCCATATTTCATTAAAAATGGTGGTTGAAATGTCTATTCTGCTCTCTTTCCTGTGCTAGAGGCGTTTTTTTATTTTCTCCTAAAATTATCTATCAAAACACAAAATTGAAGACTCCATCATGTAGAGAATTTCACCATCTTTCCAATGATATAAAGAACATGAAAATCCAAGCTCGGATCAAAATTTATGCCCATCTCGAAGATTTAGGGAAAAATAGGATGAAAATCAAAGGTTGGCGGGTTGAAAACCCTAAATTTTCCCTCCCATTTTTGAATTTGGGAAAATTTCCACCAAAATTTCCATCCCCTGCCACTCTGATGCCACATGGCACATTCCTATTGGCCCTCAGGGGTGCACCTCCGATTTCCCATTGACTCTGACCATTTCCCCAAATGGGACATGTGGTGCCTTTTCATTGGCGTGGGCCTGAACAAGCTCTTCCCTCTCGCAGTCCGCCTTAAGTTTTTGCGGACACATGGACACATGGCATACTCTAATTGGCACGGGCCATCATCGGGTGGGCTTTCATCACTTTATTTTCCATAAATTTGTGAAAGGGAAAAATTTCTCCGCGCTCCGCCCCCCAATGCTCCGAGGACACATGGCGTGCTTTGATTACTTGGAAGGATTTTGGGCAAAAATTCCTTTGCGCTAACCCTTGGGAAAATTTTCTAACTCCCTCCCACCGGCCTCGAACTCCGACGGCCCCAAGGACACATGGCCTCTTCCTATTGGCTGGTGGGCCTTTGGGCCAAAAATTCTTTTGTGTGCCCCGCCAATACTTGGAAAAATTTCAAATTTCCCCCACTCCTCCATTCTCGCCAACATGTGGTGTGGTCGATTGGGCGTGGACCTTTCTCGAGAAAATTTCCTCCAAAATCCACCAAGCCATAACTTGAAAAATACAAGGAGTTAGAGGCAAAATTTTACCTTTCTAGAAAGCTGAGAAGATTCTCTATCCAATGAAACCATTTCCAGAAAATTTTGAGTGCCTGAAAAGTGAAAAAATTCAACTGAGGCACAAGGAAGGAAGGAATGAAAGGAAGTTAGCCAAAAATGAGCAAGGGGCTTATTTTGGATAACACTTACCATATAAAGCACTTACATGTCCACAATGCTTTGGGAATGTGGGATAAATCCCATGGGAGGTGGCATAGGACATGGGATTTGAACCATGATGATGTGAATCCAGCTGCAAGAGGTTGAAATACCTCCAAAAACACACATAAACAACTTTGCAAATAAAACCAGGAGTTTCAAAATAGCTTACTTCTCATTCTGGAATTCACACTGATCTATTACATCATTACAATCCTCCTTTTATTTCAAGACTACTCTAAAACCCTAAAATGCAAAACAACTCGGATTGACCCCAAAATTTGTGTGCCAAATATGCATTCATAAATTAGGGCTCACACGAAATTTGGACTTATTCTGACAAGCACAACAAAAGTTATTAAAGTTCTAAGACCTAGTCAAAAGTGGAAAAAACATTCAGAGCCAATTTTAGGCCACTAGATGAATGAATTTGAGCCAAAAACGTGCCAAAATGGGCTCAACCTTGTAAGTAAAGTTGTCCCAACATAGTACTAATGTATATCTACCACCCTGTAAAATTTCAGGATGATCCAACGGTCGGATCAAAAGTTATGGTCTCTGCAAGTTATGCTCCCACATCATGTGATCCCTTCCACCAAAAAGATATCCTTGAGCACCATGACATAGGAGAAGAAACATTATAAAAGGAGCTATTTTGTATATGTACAAGCATTTGGGACTGTGTAAATTATTGAAATGCTCATAACTTGAGCTAGGAGTGGAATTTTGAGGAGAAGTAAAAAACAACCCCTATTTTTTTTATAGAGGAAGACTGTGAGAAGGTTAGAATTTTGTAGAATTCTTTGTAAAGAATTATTTTCAAGATTTTAATAGATCGGTCCCATTCAACTGGACCTAGAGATGTAGGCCTCAAGTGTTGAACTCCATTATCACATCTTGTGTCAAATTGTTGGTGAATTCTCTTCATTTCTCTATATTTTTGCATAGTACTTGTAGGTTTTAATATTTTATTAAAAAATAAAAAGGTCGTAATCACTTAATTTTAAATTGAGAATCAATACAAAGCAAATTTTGTTGTGTAAACAATTGCTAGTTAAATTTGATTTTCAGATCACCATTGGTATCAGAGCTGGTTTTGACTGATTTTTGGTTCAGATTAACGATTTTTGGATTGCAAGTTGTTTTTTGGATGTTAACAAGGTCTTGATCTAAGAAGGTTGAAGGAGAGTTAGTTGAAGGAGATCCCAAAATTGGTACCAGATGATCTCGAAGTCCTATAATGGCGGATCGAGAGGAAGAAAACTTTCGTCAATCATTCCTATAGATGAAGGAAATGGTGGAAGAAATGTACCAAGATAGACAAAGGGAAAAGGGAACTAGAGAAGGTAAGAAATAAGAAAGCTCTAGTTCTGATAATCCTAAAAGAGACCCTTTGAAATTTGATTTTCCTTCATTAAAGTTAGATATCAAGTTTGAATTGCCTATGTATACTAGAGAGATAAATGCAGAGAAGTTGGATAACTGGGTCAAGCTAGATAGAAGTATATTGTAGGGTTCAGAGAATTTTTGATGATAAAGCAAAGATTCATTTGGAAACTCTTCGGATGGGTTCACAACACTCATTTGGTGGGAGAGTAAGCTTCAGGAAGTGGAAGAAACCAAAGGTAAAACAATCACTTCTTGGTTTGAATTTGTTTCAAATCTTAGGCAACAATTTTATCCTCTTGGTTATAAGAAACAAGCTATGATGGATTGGAAAACATTAAGACAAAGTAAGGGACAAAGTGTTCAAGAATACACACAAGAATTTAGGAAAAGGGATCTAATTATGGGAATTTCCCTAAACACAGAAGAAACACTGCTTAAATATATTGGTGGATTGCATAGTTATCTAAGGCATATGATACTTGTTTTAGGTCCTACTAATCTTGATGCAGTATGTGTTCAAGAAACCCATTTGGAAGCACGAGGAAAAATGACAAAGGAGTCCTCTTTCTCTTCATTTAAACAAAAGAACAAGAAATCTGAAGGAAAAGGTTCAAAAGAACAAGGAAAAGGAAAGGGTAAGCATAAGACAAACTCTATTGTTAAGAAGGAAGATGAAAAACCATTTTGTAATCATTGTAAAAAGAACCATGATGAGTCTAAATGTTAGAAATTACATCCTGAATTGAAACCTAAATGGATGGTTAAGAAAGGAAAAGAAAAGAAAACAAACACCGCAGTTAATGATCTTGGGTCAGATTCAGGTGATGAAACCAAGATCAATGCTATGAGGTTTCAAGGAAATCAAAACTTTCAATTTCCAACAATAGTACTACAAATGTTGCATCTTCTTCTAGTAAACAAACTATACATGATGATAAGAAAAGGAACCAGATTTTCCACATTAGAGTGATTTCAAAACATACAAAAATTGATACTCTTTTTTATAGTGGATCTCAAGATAATATGATTTCTGAGGAGGTTGTAAAGAAATTAGGACTCAAAACTAATCCACATCCTAAGCCGTATCCTTTGGGTTGGGTTTGTGATGATGCAAAAATATAGGTAACTAAAACTTGTACTTTCATACTTGCCATTACAGAAAATTTTGTAGATGAGGTTGAATTGGATGTAGTTCCTTTGGATATTTGTGGGGTGATTTTGGGAAGTCCTTATTTGTATGATCGTAAAGTAATCTTCTATAAGGAAGAAAATAAATATTTGCTTGTAAAGGATGGAATTGAGTTTATTGTTAGATCTCACCATGAAAAGAATAATCTATCCTTGGTAACTGTGGGTCAAATGAAAAGGCTGGTAAATTCAAGCAAAATTTTTGTGCTCATGGTGGTCAAAGCCAAAGAGAAAGAACATGAGATGTCTTTTGAGACTTGTGATCTGAAACATAAGGATGGATTGGTAAATTTTTTTCTAGTTTTGATGATGTTTTTCAGGATCCACAAGGTCTACCTCCCAAAAGAGGGGTTCAACATGAGATATAGTTGCTTCAGGATGCACCTCTTCTCAATATCGAGAATGTATAGGTTGTTAGTAATAGAGGATGAGGAAATCAAGAGATAGGTAATGGAACTTTTGGCTCAAGGTATAATTTGTCCATGTACATCCCCGTGTGGTTCGCCAATTATTTTGGTTCCTAAGAAGGATGGCTCTTGGAGAATGTGTGTTGATTTCCGTGCTTTAAACAAGATTACTATAAAGAATCATTACCCTCTTCCTAGAATAGATGATTTCTTGGATCAATTAAAGAGTGAAATTGATTTCACTAAGTTAGACTTAAGAAGTGGTTATCACCAAGAAAGAATTACATAAGGTGATGTTTGGAAAACTACTTTAAAATGAAACAAGGATTGATTGATTGGTTAGTGATGCCTTTTGGTTTGTGCAATGCACCGACAACATTCATGAGAGTTATGAATGATATCTTTAGACCATTCATTGATAGTTTTGTTATTGTCTACTTAGATGATATTATTATTTTCGAGTAAGTCATGGGATGAACATGTTAAAAAATCCATAAAGTCTTAGATGCACTAAGGAAAGAGAAATTGTATTTGAAGATGTCAAAATGTGAATTTGGAAAAACATCTTTAATTTATTTGGGTTATATTGTAGGAAATGGTGAATTGAGAATTGATCTTGAAAATATAGAGGTTATTGTGAAATGGCCTAGACCCACTAATGTGATGGAAGTTAGGAGTTTTCTAGGAGCAGTTCAGTACTGGAGAAAATTTATTGCTAACTTCTCATATATTGCATCTCCTTTGCATGATTTGACAAGTATTAAACATGTCTTTCAGTGGGGAGGAAAGCAACAGAAATCCTTTGATACACTGAAAGAGAAGATAAGTACAGCTCCAATCTTGACACTTCCAGATTTACAACATTCATTTGAGATTGAGACAGATGCTAGTGACTACACAATGGGGGCAGTTTTGATGCAGAACAAACAACCAGTGTGTTACCATTCAGAAACCTTTACAAGTGCGGTAAGAAACTATCCAACTTATGATAAAGAGTTGTATGCTTTGGTTTAAAGTGTTAAAAAGTGGAAGCATTATTTAATGGGAAAAGAAACAATTATACATTACCAACCATCAATCTGCTTCAAGATTTACAAACACAAACCAAATTACAACATTCTAAACATTTCGGTGGATGGGATTTTTGTAACAATTTCATCTTGTAATCAGGTATAAAAAGGTATTGAAAACAAGGTTGCCGACATGTTATCTAGACCACCGAGTAGTAGTAGTGTCCATTCTTTTGCAACATAGTTCTTTGGCTCAAGTTAGTTACAAGGAACAATATGTTAATGATGTTGAGTTTAGAGAAGTGTATGAGGATCTAGTAAGTGGGAAACAAGTAGAGAAAAAGATTATCATTTGCATGAAGGATTATTATATCATTCTAGTAAAATTTTTATTCCAAAAAATGAACATGTGCATATGATTAGGGAAGCACATACTTCTCTTATTTGGGGCATTTTGGTGCTAGTAAGATAGTTGCACATTTACAAAAATATTTTTATTGGCCTAGAATGCATGAACATGTAAACAAGTATATTAAGGGATGTGTTCTTTGTGCCACAAGCAAGACAAGTAATAGGAAATTAGGACTTTACACTCCTCTTCCTATTCCTATAAGGCCTTGGGAAAGTGTTTCCATGGATTTTGTAGGAGGATTTCCCATGACACGGAAGAAACATGATTACCTATATGTGGTAGTGGACAGATTTAGTAAAATGTGTGTGTTGGTTCCATGTACTAAACAAATAACTGGTGAGGGAATTGTACATTTATTTTTTTCAGTTTTTTTGGGTTCATTTTGGTTTACCTACTTCAATTATATCTAATTGGGATTCTAGATTTATTGGGGAATTTTGGTCAACATTGTGGGGTTAATGGACACCAAGGCGAAAAAAGAACACGCTTTTCATCTACTGGGATGATGGTCAAACAGAGGTTGTAAACCTCACAGTAGTACATTTGCTTAGGGGATATTGTGCCAAACATCCTAAGATATGGGATGAACATCTATATTATGTGTAACATGCTTATAATCGTGCCTTACATTCTTCTACTTTGAAGTCTCCATTTAAGACTTGTTTTGGATATCTCGCCTAATTCTCCTTTAGATGTATATTATGGACATGAAACTGTTGTTAATGGTTCAAGTGATTCTGACAGGGCTAAAAGATTTGTTCAAAGAATTCAACAGGTTCATCAGTATGTCCGTGAATAATTGGAGAAAAGTCAGGCTAAGTACAAAGATAGGTATGATAAACATAAAAATAATCACAAGTTCAAAGTTAGTGATTCATTTTGGCTTCACATTAGTAGGGAAATCTGTGGTGAAGGTAAAAAATTGAAACCTATAAGGTATGGTCCGTTCCAAATATTGGAAAAAATTGGTAACAATGCTTTCCGGTTAGATTTGCCTCCATATATGCAAATCTACTCAGTTGTTAATGTTGAGAATTTAAGATTGTATGAACCACCTATGATTGTTGATCATGATGATGCTAACATAATGCCTTCCATTGATGATTTTTCTCTTGAGTATCTTGATGAGTTACAGGAAGACATCATTTTGGACAGGAAGGTAAGAACTTCGCGAAGGGGTGATATTGAGTATCTTCATGTTGGGTTTAAAGGCATGCATCCAAAAAAGGCTAAATGAATGAAAATAGAAAAGTGAGGGAGAAATACCCTCACCTATTCACCAATTAAGTTGACTTTTGGGGTCCAAAAGTTTCTCAGTGGGGAGGAATGATCCAGAGGATCCTCACCAAGAAACACCAATCTAAGATCTTCTCAAAATAAGTTGTAGTCATTTTTAAAGCATGGAGAAAAATTATACGATTCCGTCAATATCTCGTTTATAGGAAACGGAGCTCGTTTGCAAAAGTTATAGCTTGCTGAAATTTTTGGGAAACTAGTGAATTCAATACTATGTGTAGAGATGATGCATGCACACGTGGACCAATCAACATTCACCATGTGGACAATATGGGTGATAGAGAAAAAGGTGGCTTTTGGAATAGTCTTAGCCTCCTTTACTTCACATCTATATTGCAGAGTTTTTGTATATATTTGCTTCAGTTTGCAAATACGGGATACATGTGGGATTATTCATATTTGAATTTGTTAAGGGATAATACCAAATCCCATTAAATTTGCACATATATAATTTATCCAAATTACCAAATTTAAATTATATACTATCTCCTAATTTTCGCACATTATATACTATATTACCTCCATATTTAAACAAACCTTATCCCTTAAAAGCCACCTTACAATGCAAAAGTGCCAAACCTTACCGTAGAAAGCGCCTACATGTCCCACAATGCTAGGAATGTGGGATAAATCCCATGGGAGATAGCATAGGAGGTGGGATTTGAACCGTGATCCCTTCCACCAAAAATATATGTCTTGACCACCAAAAATATATAGGAGAAGAAAAATTATAAAAGGAGCTATTTTGTATATGTACAGGCATTCGGGACTATGTAAATTATTGAAATGCTCATAACTTGAGCTAGGAGTGGAATTTTGAGGAGAATTAAAAAGTAAACCCTATTTTTTTATATAGAGGAAAAGCGTGAGAAGGTTAGAATTTGGAATAATTCTTTGTAAAGAATTATTTTCAAGATTTTAGTAGATCGGTCCCATTCAACCGGACCAGAGACGTAGGCCTCAAGTGCTGAAATCTGTTATCACGTCTTGTGTCGAATTGCTGGTGAATTCTCTTCATTTCTCTATATTTTTACACATTACTTGCAGGTTTTAATCTTTTATTAAAAAATAAAAAGGTTGTAATCGCTTAATTTTAAATCAAGAATCAATACAAATAAATTTTGTTGTGTAAATAATCGCTAGTTAAATTTGATTTTCGGATCACCTATGGATAGGTTGCGTACATATCTCCATAGCTTAGGCTCGCACTATGATACCTCATCTCACCCATCGCCTCCCCAAAAACTACCACTATCAGCTCCACTCGATGCCTCAGAAGAAATATAATATACTAGCTCCCCAACAATAAGAAGCCATAAGATCCTGTACACGTCCTCCAGGGTGACAGTCATCTCACCTGTCAATAAGTGGAAGGTATTTGTCACCAAATTCCATCTATCGATGAGAGTTGCCATCATACTATGATCTCAAACTATCCACCTATAGCATTGGACCCCGATAAGTCCAACCTCAGTCATATGCCCCCATTCCTTTGCGCTCATATTGGGCCTCATCTGTACTTAATAGAGGTGGTAATCGGTCCCACATCCTAAGCTGATCTCTAGCCTACATCATCCAACACAACCATGTCAAGACTTTACTACCTCAAATCACATATTACCCACCAAACCATACCCAACCACATTAATTGTGTCTATCCCCTTTACCTAATTCACCAACAAGCCTACTACCCATAATTATTATTACCCGTTATCTTAGTTCACTTCCCCTACTTACCTATCTCATATCACCACAATCATATTTTACCCTCTTCTACCTACAATAATCTTCACCTACCCCTTCTTCACCTATTTTACTTTCCTACCTAGCCCTTCTTATCCCTATTTACTCTTAACCTTAACCATCACCAGTCACTTTGACTATCACTAGTTTTTCCTAACCATCATCGGTTCCACTTAACCGATGTCGGTCACCTAAGACTTTATTGATCCTAGCCAAAGCCAACCGATGTTGGCCAAACCTTGACCAATGTCGGTCTCTATCGCAGCACCCAAAATCAAAAACCCATCCCCCATTATTAAAATTTGACAAAACAACCTAAATACCTACTCTCACCCACCCAAACCTATCCTAGATTCATTCCCCGTCCTATTTAACCTATGTCGACATTTCCAACCCTCATTTCCTTCAAGTTTAGCCCCAAATTCAAAATTACACTCCCACCCAAATTTTCTAACAAACACTTTTGAAAAAACTATTTTCAAAAAAATGGCGGGTTTAGATTTCCTCCTACCTCATCTTGACACTATCTCCATGGTGACACATCTAACAACCGCTTGCATCAATAGTCCACCCGCATTACCTCTCAAGCCTCTTCCATGACCAAATCAACTCCTCACCTCTTAACAAATCAAATCAATCGAATCGTTCTCGTTGACCCACTGATCGAACACCAATCACCCGCACGTGGCTTGCCAACTTAGCTCAATCCTCATATTGTCATTTTTAAATCTTCCCTTATCCTTTATCATTTTCTAAAAGAAACAAAGACAAAAAGAATCCATAAAACACTGATTTTTACTTTTAGCCCCAAATTTACATGACCGATGTTGGTCATGTTATACCCTAGCCAACTATTTTCAGTTACACCATAACCAAGCACCGGTCACCTGCTATTACCTTTTGAGTCACCTTATGCCCATTTTGGCCTAAAAACATTACTGACCAAATACCTTTTACCTTTACCAACACCTATTACACCCTACCCACAAGCCTACACTACCTGTACATTTCCTTAACTACATTTAGGGACTTGTTATTTACCTATACCTTGGCCTTACTTGTGCCCAACCCAACATACCTTGACCTAAAATACATCACCCTAGTGTCAATATGAATTTGTGTATTCACTATACCTTGTGATGTTGTTACCCATGTTGTTTAGCCTAATGACCTTACCTTGCCTATTTTCATGTTGTTTATCCTGACCAAACCTTTGGTGTATTAGATCATACCTAAACATTCCTGCACCTAACCTAAGTTGTGTTTCTAGACCATATCTTGTACCCTGGATACCTGAATCACTTCAACCTCATTTAGATAACCTATCGACCTTGGATGATGTAGAGTTTTCCAGCTCTTCCACCTGGTACCGTATTGTAATCTATACATGTGTGTGTTTTCAATTGTCATTACCCATTACCCAATATGACCCTTACCCATTACCCAACATGACCATACCTTTACCTAAAACTAGCCTACTCTCACTTTCATAACTAACCCATTCATCAAACCACTCAACAATTTAAGCCTAACACCTCATCAACTCCTGGTTTGAGGTGGATCACCTTAAGCCATTCTTGGGGTAACCCCACGCTCACACTGTATTTAGGGCAACCACTTTTTCTTATAGCATCGCTTACCAATACAAGCTATGAGACAAGAAGGGGGAAAATTAGACACCAAATTTGGGTCACACTCCCCTTGGTCCCCTTTAATTAATTAATGTAACGTATTCACCTAACCATGACCCCTTACCCCGCATTCATATTAATTTAATTACTTACAATTTAATTAATGCTCATCCTCACACTTTTAATTAATTTAATTACTTTAATTAAATTAATTTACACCTTACCTAGCCACATCACCTAGACACCTCATCATGGACTTATTCTTAGTCTATTAATTAACTAGGAATGAGTCTCTACTTATCTTAACCAACTAGGAATTAGTCTAACCCGAAAGTAAATTCCTATTCCTTCTCCAACAATACCCCCACTTATCTAAATTATAGCCTTCACTTGAGACCTAGATCTTGCCAATGAGAGCACACTAAAAATAACAAGGATTTGCCTATTTTTAGCAAACCTAGGATTTCCTGCCTTAATCGACGTCGGTTAACCCTCAACCGACACCGATCACCCTAACCATCGTTTCTTACCTTATATACGTTTTGTAACCTTTACACAGTGATTGGTCATTCTAAGTTTCGAGAGATCTAGTGCACTTAAGCACAAACTAGAGACTTCTTAGCATCAAAACAGCCGAATACACTCAATCATGAGGCCCAATCAAGCACCTAATACTGCGTCTAAAGGTATTGCAAAATCACAAGAGAAATCCAAGAGGTATTTCCATGACATTGACCAAAAAGTTCTTCATGGATCACCCACCACCATCCTTCACCAACCGAGGCTTGTAAATATAATTAAGTGTATTATATTTGTATCATTATGTACTTACTTAAAGTGTAGGTTCATTATCTTTGCTATTAGATTTTGTTCTTTCCTACATTCCTCCATTCCCACCTTCCTGCCAATCTATCCAACCTACCACCCACCACCTTCTTCCTCTCCATAGCTAAATCTTAGGAATTCCCAAGTCTTCCTGACATTATTACAAACTCAACCATCCTCCCTTCATCCTCTATGTAATCACAGAGAAGTCCAAATCTACCTTTTATTTAATTACTACTAAATTACCCCTACCGACATCAGTTATCTTAACCATCATTGGTTTCCCCTCTTCACCGACATCGGTACACGATCGACGAAGGTATTTGTGTTATCTTATTCACTTAACTAGCACATCCTCAAACCTCCTCAAAACCTCCTCAAACCTCATAAATATCATCCAAACACGATACCTTGCCTACAACCTCACAACAAACCTTCCTAACTCTTTGTGTAGACATAGAGAGAGCCCGTACTCCATTTTTAAAATCATTCCATTTTCCAAAGTAACCGATATCGGTCATCCTAAATCGACATCGGTCTCTCGAGCCTCGGTAAAAACTACCTTAGACTAGAAAGCTTGCTAATCACCCAAAAAAAATCAAACTTCACAAAATCTTACCCATACCCTATCTCTGACCCTCAAACCACCTACCTAGCCTACAATTTGACCCAATACCTTTACCAAATTAGTTATCAAACATTTAATTTGATTGACATGAATAATAGTTTGAGATACCTAAATCAGAACACTAGCATTAGATTCTGTTATTTGCATGTTCAATTATTTCATATTGAGTTATATATCAGTGGATTGAAAACCATCAAGGAAACATCACACTTCTTGAATCTAGCTCGGGCTAGCGGTCCACTTAATTTTTCTATTAATTGTATCTTGTGGTCTTATTTTGTATTATAGGTAGTTCCTCCTAGCTAAAAGGAAGCTCACACAATCAACTTGGATCAGAAATTAGAAACATGCGCACTCAACCTTCAACTAATGTAACAATAGGTATTCCTCCTTCGCCTATTTTCCTTTTATTTATTTTATTATCTACAATAATTCGGTGAATTAGGGCACCCGTGGGTTCCCAGTGCGAGATCTAAGTTACGTGGTCTACGAAAATGACCAGGAAACCTCCTCTAAGTTGTCATTGATTGTTCTCTTGTGTTTGTTTCATGTCATGTGAATGTTGATGTATTATCTCCGAAGTACTAGTAAACCTACAATATAAGAATCACCTATAAAACCACAAGTGAAGCATCTAAACCCTAAAAAGATAGATGCATGATGATCCCCAAAAAGATAGATGAATCTCAAATGGATAGAAAGTGCCCAAAAAGTGAGAGGAAAGTACAAAGAGGACCGGGGTGCTTGATGATGCCATAACTTGGCCATGAATTACCATTATTTTGTCCTTCCAAGTTACCTTTGAAAGTGGATTTAAATGTAATCTAGGAACTTATAGTTTGCTTAAGATAGAATATAGGATATATATCTTATTAATTATTTAGAAATATTTTGTTATCTATTTTATTGACTAATCCTATTGATTATTTGGGAAAAAATGCAAAGTCTTATCTATACAAGCCATAAAGGAAAGACAATGCTAGTAGTGGGAAAAATGGAATTGATCATGAATAGTAAATTTAAAAGCAAATCTGATTTCATATTCAAATTCCTCTCAAAAAATTATGCAAGTTCAAAAAACTAATCATTTCAATTTGAGGTTGCATGCAAAAGTTATAGTTATTTTAAGTTAGTTGCGAAACTCGTAAAGTTAGTTCTGGAACTCACAGAGTTAGTTCTAGAACTTACAGGTTTAGTTCCGGAACTCATGATTTAGTTCCATAACTTATTTAAATCCTCTTCCAAGGAATGAGCCGGCCACTCATTCCAAGGAAGATGGATCTATGTATTTATGTTTATGTTTATTCATTTGTCTTTAATTCATTTACGTTGTATTGTTTTTATCTTTGTATTGTGAAAATTCGGTTTGTTGCAAACTGCGGATGTTTCGTTCAATTATGTTTATTTTTTAATTCAAAAATTTCATTTATACAAGATTCATTTATTTCACGCAACATTTATTTATGTAAGTGTGATTTCATTTATGCAAGTGTGCCTTTTAATTCATGCAAGTGTGTTTCTTTCATGCAAAATTTATTTCTACAAGTGTGCCTTTCAATTTCCGCAAGTGTGATTTATTTTATGCAAGTTTGGTTTGTGTTTAAAGGAGTTACTTTCCAATATTTTCTTATCTTAATGCATACATCCTTGAAACCAAACTTGATTGACATTATTAATGGTGAGGATTGATGACCCTCATCGGTGCAGAGGGGACCGAGGAGCTTGGGGTGCCCGGTGGAAATAGGGAAAACTCGGCATAACAATACAAAATGGAAATTATGGGTGCAAGATCGAGAGTAAAAACAGAAAATAAAGCAATATGACCAAATACATGGGTTAATTAGTAATCTTTTTCACTTAAGAACCATATGAATTGTAATATGAGACTGAGAATAAATAATTACCCAAAGTGCATGATTTTGTGTCTACATTTTCAACCACTTTATGTTGGTGAGAAGAATTCTTGGTATCATAAAGTAGATAGAGATGGGTATCGATATCCATGTAGAGTGATATAGAAAGAATTACGAGGGACTAGACATAGCGTGGAGTGATTCTGCTGAGTGCATTTCTTGGCTCATTGATATCATTTCTTCAAGTCAAAAATACCCTTTTGATATGAATTATTAATACATGGGGATGTTTTGTGTAGTTATATCTTAGTAGGTTTGATGCATTTTCCTTTCTATAGTTTATGAAAACCGATTATCACATGAACCTCCTACTAACTATCTTTGTGAGATAAAACGTGATGATGTGTGCAGGAAATGATGGATGTTGCTGGTAGTTATGGAGCTCGAGTTCAGAGCAAGCGGCAGGAGACTGTTTCCACCAAAGTTGACCTATTAGTTTGGGGCTTGTTCCTAACTTCCCGTAGAAATTTATGCGTTTTAATTAGTATTTGGTGGATGGTGATTAATGTCACCTATTATGGTGAGCCTTGTAACTAACAATACCTATATGAAGACTTTGTCTTCAGAACATATGAAAAAGAACTACTTTTGATATATTGAGATAGATTATCTGCATTTGGTTTTTGGCATTATTATTTACTATCTATGCTATGAAACTTATTCTGAGTTAATGAAAGTCACAAAATTTTGAGAATCAAAGGTTGTTAATCCCTCTATCCTAAGGAAGAGCAAGGGCCCACTCGACCAAGGAGATAAGAGGTTATTTTGAGTTCATTTACGCATACAGTTCTTTGATTGGATTTACTATAATTATTGTTTGAGAATCTTACATGCATGCTTTGATTGACTATATTTGTTTTCTTCATTACCACTTTCATTTAGAATAGATGTTTCCATTATGAAAATCTAGTTAACAAGTAATCTCGCTTTCTGCTAAGCTTCATTTATACAGTTGTAATTTCATTTGTTAAAAGTAGTGTGTGCGCATTTCATTTTCTAGCAGAAGATTAGTTGTTAGTTTCCTTTCATCGCGAATAGTTGAATTATGTAGAACTGTATTTCAATTATGTAGATTTGTATTGCATTTCTATAGATTAGTCACTAAACTAAGCAACCCCAACAAAATAATAGATAAGCTGGTTCCATTAAACTGCATTGCATACTTCCTAGGACACAACCCTGGTTTAGAATGACACTGACAGGAGATTATGTCAGTTAAATGATTGGAGCAATACAATGACCCATCATTTTTGGTGCCGTTGCGGGGAATAACCATAAGCACCATCATTTTTATTCCATATGCTATGGGTGTTAATGGATTTCATATAGGAAACTAGTAGTTGTCTTGGACCTCATTTTAAAACAACCAACCTTGATGCATAGGTCATGAGACAACCAAGGGAGATTTATAGCACATAATATTCCACACATCTCTCTAGACAATTTACAAGGAAGAAACACTGAGAGTGATATAGATTCTAACTCAACGCCTAGAACCGCTTCTGAGCATTTTGTATCCTCTTCACAACACTTGGCAATGGGGGACCTTGGGAATCCTGGAGACCAACCTTTAGGGTGAACCTTTACGTATCCCATTGTCCTCGATGCGAGATGAGGATGCACCTATGAAAAACATCTCACCATCCATCCTCCCCATCTTTTGAGGTATGACCAAAGAAGACCCTAATCAGTTTCTGTTTGAATTTAAAATCCGTGCATGGACATATGATTACTGAAGGCGACAATAAAAACTCAAACTGTTTCCTTCCACTCTCAAAGATTCTGCTATGAGATGGTTTATTGGGTTACCATATAACTCCATTAATTCTTGGGAAGCCATGGAAATAGCCTTCCTAGATAAATACCAAGACTATTGTAGGGGAAGGGATAGGAAGGAAGAGTTCTTCCAAATACAACAAAAGGAAGATGAGAATCTAGAGGATTATCTGGACAGATTCCTCTTTCTCCACAAACACAATGGGTATGAGTTACATGTAGACATCACTAAGACAGTCTTTCTTAAAGGACTGGATGAGGAAACCAAGGATTCCCTCCATCTCATGGGAGGAGGAGACATGCATAAACTCACCATGGACCAAATTAATGAGCTATATAGAAGATACTCTAGAACACGCAGAGGAATACGAAAAAAAAAAACATCCAAGTCTTCCTTGGGTACCTCTAAACTTTTGGAAGAAATGGCCACAATGAAAACGGACATTCTGTTGTAATTAACATCAACCATAGATGGACTCAAGGCAAAAACCAGCCTGCCAAAGAACCATTGGACATATATTGCCCTAAGTGTTGGAAGAGACACCCCTTGAGAGAATGTCCTTTGGATGTCATAGACATGTGCTTAATTTGTGAAGTTACTGACCATGACACTAAGCATTGCACATTCTTACCACAATTAAAGGGAGGTTTGAATGTTATCTCTCAAAAAAGTGCTGAATTAAACTTTTTCCAAAGACCAAACAATCAGGTTGGGTTCCCATCTAGGCCGGCTCATAATCCCTGGAGGATGTCATGGCCGAATCAAGCCTCTCAGTCTTCTTGGGGACAACCTGAGTGGGAAAACTCAAACTAGATGACTTATCCATATCCACCACCCTGGAAAAATCCCTACACTCAGCCAGGTTGGGCACCACCCCACCCAATCCTTGGCACAACCAACAATGGGGTCCTCAACCAAATTTTAGCCAAAATCAGTCCTAGGCACCACCGCAAAATGGTAATCACCAACGTAGATTCCAACAACCACAACAAGATTTAATGCCTCCACCTCAAGCCTACCAACATCAAGGACAAGTAACACAAACACAACTTCTAGCTCAGCAAATATCCAATCCTAAAAATCAACAGACAACTTTAATTGATGATGCAGACCAGGTAATACCATGCAGGTTAATACTATTGGCAATTTACGTTTGCACTCTGGAAAAATATTGAATCCTCCTATTGTTATCACATAACTACCTGCTGATGCCGATAAAGAAGAAACCCTTGAGGATAATACTGGTCCTTCACCAATACCAGATACATTGGATGATCAAATACTCAAATAGAATACAACCCCTTTTCCTAAGTGATTATAGGACATTCGAACTGCAGATGAAACAAATCTAGTTCAGGAATTTAAAAAAGTACATATTGAGGCCCCATTTCTGTGACAAATAAGGAACATCCCTAAACTAAACCAAACCATTAGAAACAAGTGTATAAAAACACCGGGAAGGAAAAATAAGTACCCAAAAGAGGCTGTCAGGGTCGAAGGGAATTTGGTTGATTTAGTCCCTAGCACCCTTATCTCACGAAAATATGGGGATCACGGGAGTCCTATCATTACTCTTTTTATAAACAACCGAGTCAATATATAACATTTTTGTGGATCTTGGTGTTTCCATTAATGTCATCACAATGAAATGTTTAGTTTTCTATCGTTAACAAGACTTCAACCTACCAACATTGTTCTACAGTTAGTAGATCAATCCATTATTATACCTGATGGTGTGGTTGAAGATATAATGGTCATTGTTGAATCATGGGAGTACCTAGTTGATTTCATGGTTTTGCAGCCTAAAGCTCGGAAGTTGGGATATCTAGTCATCTTGGGAAGGCCCTGGTTGGCTACGGTTGCTGCATACATTGACTATAGGTCAAGACAACATGACAATTCTAAATGGGCAGAAATCCAAACACATTTCATTATACCCTCCTGCCCAGCCTTATGCGAACAATTGTGACCAAGTATGGGTGGATTCTTTGGATACTAACTCTTTGAGTTCTTCTTTTCTGGCCACTATTGCAGTACACAACCATATGGTGGAAGTTGTGGATTCATATACACTGATTGATTCTAAGGACCCTATGACTACGGAAATTAGCACTATTGCTATGGAATCTGGAACTCCGAAGCATTAGACATATCCTCTGCTATTTCTCTGGTAGGCACTACCTCTGTTGAGTCTGGTAGGAAACTCTATGCTTATAATTTTGAATATTTAGTTCCTAATTTCTATTGTCCTTTAACTAAGATTCTGTCTTTTGACAACATACCCATCCTACACATGCTTTAGCCCCATGTTTTCCCATTGAATTCTTTTATCACTAGTACAAAGCTTTCTCTTGTGAATGATACCAAGTAGGTGCTTGTTGGTATGGGAAGAGAGTTGACCATAGGTAATGATTTGGAGGTCAATCAAGAAGCTAGGGTGCTTGAGGTTCTGAAGAAACACTCCCATGATTTTTCTTGGGATTACACTGATATGAAGGGAATTCATCCTAGCATCTGTACACATCATATTTACACTGATGACGTCAAACCTATAAGGCAGCCGTAACGAAGAATCAATCCAGCATTGAGAGACAGTCAAAAGTGAGATAGAAAAACTCCTAAAGGTAGGTTTCATCTATCCTATATCTGATAGTCAGTGGGTTTCCCCATTAGTTATTGTTCCCAAGAAAAATGGTAAGTGGTGAATATGTTTTGATTACAGGGAACTTAACAAAGCCACCAAGAAGGATTATTTTCCCCTGCCTTTCATTGACCAAGTTCTGGACAATTTGGCTAGTAAGAAATATTTTTCTTTCTTGGATGGGTTTAGTGGGTATAATCAAATTAGTATTCCCCTGCTGATCAAGATAAGACTACTTTTACGTGCCCTTGGGGTACATTTTCTTACCGAGTCTTACCTTTTTGGGATTTGTAATGCCCCTGCTACATTTCAGTGGGCAATCTTGGCTATTTTTGTAGATCTTGCTAATGAATGTGTTGAGGTTTACATGGATGATTTCACTATCCATGGATCCACTTTTGAAGAATCTTTGAGTAACCTAGAGAAAGTACTCAGTCGATGTGAACAACACCAACTATCCCTGAGTCATGAAAAATTTCTAATGATGGTTGATCAAGGAATTGTCTTAGGTCACCATGTTTCAGCCCAAGGTATACAGGTGGACCCCAAAAAGATATCAGTCATCACCCAATTACCTACACTAGCTAATCAGACTAACATCAAAAGTTTCCTTAGTCATGTAGGTTATTACTATCGATTCATAAAAGATTTTAGCAAAATTACCACACCTATGTTCTCACTGCTAACCAAAGATTGTGTTTTTGAATGGTCTCCTCAGTGTCAACAGGCATTTGATTCTATCAAAGAAAAGCTGACCACGGCCCCTTACATGGCCCTGACTGGGGACAACCTTTCCATATCCACACTGATGCTTCTAATACAGCCATGGGCACTATCCTTGGGCAAAAAGACTCAGAAGATCAGATGTATGTAATTTATTTTATCAGCAAAAACCTAACTCCTACGGAAAGGAATTACACTACTACGGAAAAATAATTCTTGGTTGTTGTCTATGCTTTGAATAAATTTCGTCATTACATCACTGGATATAAAATTTTTATTTACACTGACCACTCTGTCATTCGATATTTGATGAATAAACCAGTGGTTGGTAGAAGGCTTATTCACTGGTTACTCTTGTTGCAGGAATTCAATCTCACCATTATAGATAAGCCTGGGAAATTTAACGTTGTTGCTGATTTCCTTTCTAGATTAAATGTTTCAGGTGATGATGAAGTAGTCTAGGATCAATTTCCCAATGAACACTTGTTTTCTATCTCGACTAAGACTCCTTCATTCACTGATCTTGTGAATTATTTAACAACAGGTAAGTTTCTTTCCTATTTTACTCGTAACAAAAGAAGGTGATTAGTTAAAAATAGTGCAACATATAAATGGTGTAACGGATTCTTATTTAAATGTTGTCCTAACATGGTTCTTTGTAGGTGTGTTCGGGAGGATGAGGTACACGACATACTGTGAGCTTGTCATGATGAGCCAGGAGGCGAGACATTACTCAGTAAAACAAACAATTCAAAAGATCCTTGGAGCAGGGTACTATTGGCCTTCCCTCCATAGGGCTATCAAAAAGTATGTGTGGTAGTGTGATGCATGCCAACGAATGGGAAAACCCACACTTTCAATGGAAATGCCTCTTAATCCTCAGCTGGTTTTAGGACCATTTGAGAAATGGGGGATTGACTTTGTTGGACCATTTGATCCTCCATCTTTCAGGAAGGAGTATCTCTTGGTATGCATGGACTACGTCACTAGATGCACTGAAGTTAAAACATTGGCATCTGCCAATGAGGATGTTGTTGTTGATTTTTTGTACAATAAGATATTGCTGTGATTTGGAGCACCAAGGGCCATTGTATCTCATCAAGGTTCTTAATTTGTTTCAAATATGATTGAAGCTTTCTTGGAAATCTACAAAATTAGGCACCAAAAATCGTCACCCTATCACCCCCAATCTAATGGGCAAGTGGAGGTAACCAATTGATAAATCGAGAATATTATAACTAAAGTGGTCAATGCCGATAGAAAGAATTAGGTACCAAAGCTTCTTGAAGCCGTCTAGGCCTACAACATGACCTAGAAAACAACTACTAGTTTTTCTCCCTATGAGTTGGTATTTGGGAAGAAGCCACTGTTGCCTATTGAGTTCGAATTGTGCACCTGGAAAACAACATTGGATGTTGGGATCAATTTAGATGAATCACAACGCGAACGAGCATTGTTAGCTGAATGAATTAGATGAAATGCGGATGGAGGCACAACAGTAGACAGAAATTCTACAACATCAGCGAAAAACCTGGCATGATGCTCATATAAAAAAAGGACATTTCATGAGGGACAAGTGGGTTTTACTCTTTGATTCCCGCTATCAGCAGTTTAAAGGCAAGCTTCATACACATTGGTTGGGTCCTTATCAGGTAAATCAAGTGTTTGATAATGGCTCTATTTAGTTGTTACCTATTGATGGAGACAAACGGACTCTTCTGGTGAATGGACATAGGCTCCGGATTTATCGCCAACCGCTGGATAAGAAGACTTTCACTAATGACATTTTGTTACACACAGACATGCATGCTAAGGAGGCTCTTTGCCCCTCAAACATGGAGTAATCAATATCTTGTAAATTCAATAAAGGAAGATGATCCTGCATTTGATCTTCTTCCCTTAGTTAACAGTTTTTCTTGTTATTTTTTCAATAAATGTAGGAATTTTCATTATTTTGCAGCTGCTAATCACGCTTCATCTCAAACTGCAAGGCGTAGGAATCTACGGATATCGGTGACTAAACATGGCATGGGTAAGTGCATCCTAACTTGCTAATGATATTTCCATGCAAAACATTTCCCCATGTGCACATTTGTCATCATTACGCCATCATGAAATGATCGCTATATTTATTTTAGATCTCTTTCCAAATCCGGTTCTGTGGATGATGGCATAAAAGGGGTAATGTCTCATAATCACCGCATACCTTGAATGTGTCGCATTCTTCAAGTCAGGATGGGTGGCACTCGCTCCTCAATAGTGGGATATGCACCACCTCAAATATCTTAAATTCACACGGATGGCTGGTCTCATTCACTATTTTTTCCGCCACCACCTTCGCTCGATTTTGCGTCATCCAAGGGATATGGTGTAATTTGAAATTAATGCTTCTACAACTACTTCTTACCATTGTTGCATGTGCATCAAGCACGATTAGTTCTATCAATCACTAAACAGGGAGTGGGGGCATGCTTTATTATGGCTCTTTTGGCTACCTAGTATTACTCACCTTGACTTCAGCATGGGACAACAAAAGAAATCAGAGCCTGACTCACTGGACGCCTTACTCCGGAATGCCACGCTTTCACAAGTATTTCATGATTCTAGGTGGCTGGATTTCATTCACCAATTCAAGGGTTTCGATGAAGGCATTGTGGAGGAATTCCTGGACAATTTTGAGTCCACCTGTTCACAAGTCGAGAAGACGGGTTGAGATTACCAGTCAGGTCATTTCTGACCTATCTGGCCTGCTGAATTTGGTTTGAAGGTCATGAAAATGCTCCTCTACAAAGCCTGCTTGCTTTGTTTCACAATGAAGGGGAAGCATTCCCTGAAGTCATCCTGACCCCCTTGGGTATCCAGAAGGGCGTTAGGTGGGTGAGTCTACCTAGAATCTAGAGTGAAATAGTGAAGTGGGTCAACCGAGTATTTCATATGTGATGGTCAGGCCTTTGTTCTGGGTGGTGATGCACTTAAAATGATAATTCACCTTAAGAAGGGATGTGTTAACTAGGCCCTCTAGGTAAATCTACCTGAATACCTCGCGGAATCCATTATTAAATTTTTCCGAAGTACTCGGTCTAGTGGAGGCAAGTCTTTCATTAAACACCCAGGGTTGATTCATTTGTTATGCTCACATCAGGTCTTCTTTAGACCAAAGCGGAGGCTCAAGGGACTTGTTGTGGGAGAAGGGTCTAGACCAAAGCAATTGAAATCTAGTCTCTTTTCTACACCCCGGTCTACCCTTACACTGGGCCCTTGCCCTTCACGTAACCAAATAGAGGTAGTTGGTGTCCCCGAGCATGCAGACACATTTGGCACTCCTGAGGGTCCATCCCCTTCCATTTCGACTCAAAAGGTAAGTGCACCTCGGCTCCGTCTTCTTCCATGCACCTTCAGCCTCAACGGATTAGTTCATTGTTGAAGTCTGGCGGTTCCCGATCAGAGACTTTTCCTGATGATACCGCCCCCATTCGGGAAGAACAACATGAGGAGGATCACCTGGCTGTTCCGACACCTACTATTCCTGCATCTGCAAAAATTCACCTTGTGGTTCCCAAAGTGCTTGGCACCTAGGCTACATCTTCTCGTAACTATTTGGAGGAAATCACACTACTGAAATCTCAATTGCGAGGTATGGAAGAAACAAACCTTTTACTGCAAACTGAATTTACACAACGAATAGTAGAGAAGGTTCGGGAAATCACTGCCCTATAGCTTGAAGTAAGTAGTTTGAAGCGTCAACGCGATAAGAGTCTTAACATCTTGGATAGATTCCATCAGTTATCCCTTCAGGAAAGAGAATTGAGGAAGGAAAATCAGAAATTGAAAAGGGAAATGGAATCTATACAAGAGGAAAAGCAAAAAGTGACATCTATTTTAGACTCTGTCTGTCCTTTGGCCCTCAAGCTTCTATCCTATAGAAAACCCTCTCCGGTCTATAGCATGTTCATTCAAGAACAATTTTATTCCTGGCAGTTGTTCCAATTGTGTCATCAAGCTCCTCATGAAATTCCCAATGGCACTAGTTTCTTATCAGTTTATAAGTGCAGTACTCCTAAGATCCAAAATTTTCTTTGTGAATTCTACCTTCATAACATGATAGTTACAAATGTGCCTGATTTCTTAATCAATTTATTTGTGGGTGATTTCCAAATCAAGGCCTTTTAGTCTGCACTACAAAATCAGATCATCTGGGGTCAGCAAACAAATATTTTCAATCACACCGCTCAGTCCATTGGGTTCCACATCCATCCAACTCATCACATTGATGTAGCTCTGAGAAAAACTTTCACTCACTTTACTATCAGGTAGGAGTCGGGGTAAACACTTCCCAGATTTTACTTCAATGTGTCATGGATTTTGAAAATTACAATCAGTAGAACTTTGGGACAGCTTGGCAGGCATGTGATAGGAGGTGGGATACTCTGAGTCTGCCCTTGAAATGCAGGGAGGTTCTCTCTCCCCAAAACTTGAGCTAGAGCATGTGCAGGGGTGATGCCCTCATCACCATTATAAGACAAACCACAAAGCAAACCAGCCAATAGTATAATGATGAATGGGCAGGCCTCCAAGTACGTCCACCACTCCTTTTGATCCTCTCTACTACTGGCATAATAATGCAGCCCATTCAAATGATAGTTTCACAAGCATGGGTAGAGGTTACCTCCAACACTCAGGGCTATAAGAACACCAAAAAACAATATGCTGATCAATTTGAAGAATATGACATGGCTGAGTAGCTTGGTAGGTGGGTAGGATGAAGATAAGTTACATAGGGACATGCAACAGGAAATGATGAGTGCATTGTTTGGCTCATTGATATCATTTCTTCAAGCCAAAAATACCCTTTTGATATGACTTATTAATACATGGGGATGTTTTGTGTAGTTATATCTTAGTAGGTTTGATGCATTTTCCTTGCTATAGTTTATGAAAACCGATTATCACATGAACCTCCTACTAACTATCTTTGTGAGATAAAATGTGATGATGTGTGTAGGAAATGATGGATGTTGCTGGTAGTTATGGAGCCCGAGTTTGGAGCAAGTGGCAGGAGACTGTTTCCACCAAAGTTGACCTATTAGTTGGGGCTTGTTCCTAACTACCCATAGAAATTTATGCGTTTTAATTAGTATTTGGTGGACGGTGATTAATGCCACCTATTATGGTGAGCCTTGTAACTAACAATACCTATATGAAGACTTTGTCTTCAGAACATATGAAGAGAACTACTTTTGATATACTGAGATAGATTATCTGCATTCGAGTTTTGGCATTATTATTTACTATCTATGCTATGAAACTTATTCTGAGTTAATGAAAGTCACGACATTTTGAGAATCAAAGGTTGTTAATCCCTCTATCCCAAGGAAGAGCAAGGGCCCACTCGACCAAGGAGATAAGAGGTTATTTTGAGTTCATTTACGCATACTGTTCTTTGATTGGATTTACTGCAATTGTTGTTTGAAAATATTACATGCATGCTTTGATTGAATATATTTTTTTTCTTCATTACCGCTTTCATTTAGAATAGATGTTTCCATTATGTAAATCTGGTTAACAAGTAATCTCACTTTCTGCTAAGCTTCATTTATATAGTTGTAATTTCATTTGTTAAAAGTAGTGTGTGCGCATTTCATTTTCCAAAGCAAAAGATTAGTTGTTAGTTTCCTTTCATCACAAATAGTTGAATTATGTAGAACTGTATTTCAATTTTGGAGATTAGTCACTAAACTAAGAAACCCCCAATAGACCCAACAGATAACTGGTTCCATTAAACTCCATTACATACTACCTAGGACACAACCCTGGTTTAGAATGACACTGACAGGAGATTATGTCAGTTAAATGATTGGATCAATACAATGACCCATCGGTGATGAAAAAAATATGGAGTGTGGTGACTAAAAGATGCAAAATTTTAACAAATGATGAGAGTGAACCTAGGGAAAAGTGCGTGTGTAGATGCCAATTTATGTGATGTACCTACATGTTATTATCATGTGTGTGATGTACCCACCATGTGTTTGATGTTGATTGCTTGCTTCCTATATAGACATACAAGCAAAAGAGAAGATAATCAAGTAGTGAAATACACATATATATGTGTAAAAACATGTAAGGGAATATGTAAAGATGATTAAAATGTGAAAAAATAACATGTGCACTTTGATACGTGATGAGAAAAATGGTGTAGAAAGGATAATGTCGGTGTCATGTGATTTTTTTGGGTGATCTCACACATCTGGCTAAAGAATTGTAGGGAAGAAATTCTGATTTATCCTCCAACATGTAATTGTTTCCCGAGAACTGAAGAGATCTCTATACTATTTGGGTTTTTGGGCAATCCGACCCCACTAGCCAAAGTAGTGTAGATAGGAAGGTATGGTTGATCTTCTAAATTGTAACCACTCCCCGAATGCTAAAGACAATTTTCCCTATAAAATCCATTTTGTATGGAGTTTTGTATACTAGTATGAACCCACTCACTATGTCATGGAAAAACTAAAAATTGAACTATACCGGTATTGTGCTATGTAATGTGTGTAATCCCAAATGATGTCCCTCTTCTTTGGGGGTGCATGCAACGTTGCGGATAGGAGAATGTGGCCTAAAAGAGGACCGTCTGTTGATACTTTTCCCTGCGCATGGGGGAGGGGATGTGCTTGATAAAAACCAAGGCACATTCAAATAAGGTGTAGACACCAAGTTTTGGTATCACCCCTTGTTTTGGTCTCCTTCAGCAGGCTTACTCAAATCTCATTTCCTACCGACAATTCATATTCAATTAATTAATCTTATAACTATGTTAATCTCTTATCACATGCCAAAACTATATTATGCTAAATAATTCATTCTTTCAAATAAGTCATATCATTCTATTTAATAATTCACATAAATATATATATATATATATATATATATATATATATATATATATATATATCAACAACCCCACATGTTCCCCACTTAAGTCAAAATCAATTCTCACCTAAAAATCAATTCCCACCTAAAAATTCAATCCCTTCAAATTATTAAATTATTAACCCCACCCATGAAGTCAATAATTCAAAAATCTCCCTATCTCGACAACAAATCAAAAATCAATAGTGTAAAGTGAGCACATGACTTCACTATTACACCTAACCATGTCCCCACTCCACATCACATCTTTTCCTTTTCTCACATCATGAACCCCTTAATCAAGATTGATTCGCAAATTATAGTTATTCGTTAATCCTTTATTTTAATCCACATTCAAATTATAAATAGGACTCTTTCTCCCCCTCTGAAGGAGAGGTGGAAAATTCTTGAAATTCTCAAGCTTAAAATCATAATATTTGTTTGTGAAGCTTTGAATCATATTGTGGAGTATTTGGAGGCGGAAAATTCTTGAAATTCTCAAGCTTAAATTCATAATATTTATTTGTGAAACTTTGAATCATATTGTGTAGTATTTGGAGGTGAAGCTCTATCAGTCTCATATCGTCATCCTAACGATCAATTTGTTGTTCTATCGAATCCTGGTTTGGTATCATATTTATATTGTTTATTCAACATATTGCAAATCTATGTAGTTTTGGCATGTCATCTTATCATTGGATATCCATTATTTTCTTGTGAACATGGGGGTTGATAGCCACCGAGGAAGTTAACGCTTCCTAGATCTTCTTTGTCAGGAAGCCCCCATATATCATTATCTAATCTTATTTGTTTATATCTCGCAGATCTATTTTCTTTCTCACAAATCTATTTTCTCTATGCTTATATCTAGAATCCATATCTACATCTAAGGTCCTAATCCCTCCATCATTCAGAGTTGTTGGTGGCTGGCAGTCTTAGTGTTCACCCGTGTGAGAATGAGTTTTCCGGATCAACATTTTGGCACGCCGGTGGGACAGACCGAGCTTTGGTCATTTTTTTTTAATTACGTAACTTGTTGTGTGCAGGTGTCATAAAGATGACGGTTATCTTATTTGTTTTTGGTTGTCGTTACTTGACATATATTTTGTGAATATTTCGTTTGGAAACTCACTTGTTTGCAAGATTTAATTATCTTCGCTAGTGTGGTGTCCTTTGTACATATAGTCATTTTTGTCTTCGCCATGAGGTAAGTGGTTTTTTTGCTTTGAATAAGGTTATTATTTAATTTTTTTATAATAGTTATAAAATTTTATTGTTATATTCCTTGAAAAATAGGAAAGTACATAAATATCAAAAAAAAACATATATATAACTCTTTGTTGTTATTGTTATTATCGTAAACTATTTCCTCACCTCTTCACTCGGCCACCTCCACTCCATCCGAGCTATCTCCTTTGCTCGTTGAGCCCCACATCCCTCTCCACACATACACCCTACTCTCCTACCCAAGCTCCCATATCCTCAACACAGACTTACCTGCGCTACTCTCCATCCCACATTGGCCACCTCCTCCACTCCATCTCCACTCACCCGCTTCTCATCTCTCTCTACCCGAGCCCAGTCATCTCCCCAACTCCATTCGACCCCAACTCCAACTTCACTCCTCTGCCCACACTCCCATTTGACGCATTCACCTCTCTTTCATATGATTTAACTCTCTATGTCTGCTGCTGCCTTGTCGAGTTCTATTCCACACAGGCGTATAAGATTCCGATCCAAGCTTTGTGGTTAGCCAACATACTTATAAAAATTATATTTTTCTTTAAAATTAACTTTCACTGATGGCTTAGCTCTCTTTGGTTGTTGTATATTCTAGTATTTTAATACTTCTATAGTCTTCTCAATACGTATTGCCTAAATCTGCAATCTAATTCTGGTATTATTCCACTATATCTATCAATTTTGATATCAAATTCATGTTGGTTCCACAGTCCATTTATAGCGATCCACTTATAATTCATTACAAGACACCTGTTATAGATTATCTTTACGCCACGCTAATGCTTGATTGCTTCCAAATGCAACATTCCATTCACACCAACTTTGTATTTAGTGACTCTACAATCTTTGTATATCAGTTGGCCTACAATTCTTTAAAATATATCATTGATAGCCAATGTTGTGCAGTATTGAAGTAAAATTTGGCAATTGTACAGTATTTTTATAGCAATCGACTTCTAATTCCCACCATATATCCATGCAGACCCACCTTTTAGTTATTTCCAGCTCAGTTTCAATTCCCACACTGTCTTGTGAATAACTATTATATAGCAATCTATTTACAATTCTTTTATTAATTTACCCTGCTCCATTGTAGTTGATTCAAAAATTTCCGCCGCCTAATCTCCTCTTCGACAAAATTATGTTTATTGTTATTAGCACAATAAAATTATAAAGAGAGAGGGAGGAAATAGTTTAAAGCACAGATTTCAAATCCACACAAACTTTGTGTATGGTGACTACATCTTATAGTAATTGATTCACAATTCTTTAGAGCACATTTATAAACGGTGTGTGTGATAAATAATGCCAATGAACTTTAAAGTTTATTTATAGTAATTAATTCAAAATTATTTAGAACATATTTATAAACCCCGCGTGGCGTATGGGAGGAGCAGTCACGGTGCACCCTAACTTTGGTGCACTATTTGCAACAGCAAAAAAATTAGATGAATCACAAAAATCAGTCAAAAGAAGCGGGCCAAAATTCTCTGCACACTCATCGCCTTTGCCAACTCAGCAGACACGTAGATCTCCGTACGCATGAGCTGGAGTGTGAGGTGTCCAAAAAACTACGTTTTCACGTGCTTGACCAAATCCGGTGAATGTCACCCCCCACCGGTTACTATATTCGATGCCACTTAAGGCACATTAACTCTCTGTATATTGAGGACAGGGAAATCCGCGCATAGGGATATGGATGTCATAAATGGTTAAGGCGCCGTGTCAACCAAGCAACCGACATCAAGAAAGCCACCACGCGGATTCAATGCCTGTGCTTCATGGCGCCACCTACTCCCAAACCGCCTCCAGCAGATAGACTGTATACCGCTCGAACCAGCAAAGAATGCAACAAAACAGTGCAAGCCATCGGACCAGGAGGGGAATGTCTACGGTTTTGGCGTGATAATTTTCTTCTTGCGACTTCACGTGTTCATGCTTACGGTTACGGCGTTGGGAGCTACTCATACTTGCGACTTCTTTCTTCAGCAATAACTCAGTGTTTCAGTTATAATCCTTCTGATCTGCCATCTTCAATCTTGCCGTGGATGCTTCAAGACAGGTTTCGTTCGGTTCTGTTCTGTGTCATTTACTTCTTTTAGACAAACCCTCCTTAGTCATTTTAAAGTGAAGTTCAATTTGATTTGGTGGTTTTACATATGAAAACTGACAGTTTTTTCTGTACGCGTCTTGCAGTGGTGGGGAGGAGCTCGTTCGGTTGACGGAGAATGATCCACGCAGATGCAGACACATTCCTTCAAATGTGTTTATCAACACATCAAAAGAGCTTGGAAATTGTTTGATTCTCTTCGAATATTAACAGTCGATTCGGTTCTAATAGGTGAGGTTTTAACCCTCACTGAGGCAGTGATAGAAACAATTACTAATACTTCTTCTGTACTGGTAGATTGTGTTATATGTCTTCCTAGTTACGTGATTCCTTCTTGCAAAGACTTAAACTCCTATTGTTTCTGAAAATTACAATATACTGAACATTAAAAAAAGCTGGGTGATCCAAAAAATGTGTCAAAAGAAGTGCGTGAGAGTTGAATCTTTTTACTTGTTGAATTTATATAAAATATGTCAAAATAAGCGCGTGAGTATTGTATCATTGTATCATTGTAGCATTCGATTGTGCTCAACTGAGCGTGCTCAAAGTGTGATTTTTGCTCTCACGTTTCCATTGTTGTAGCTATGTACACGGACGCTTCCATTCTTTTAAAGACATTACATTTTATCTCCTCTACTTCTCGATCACTCTTAATGGAACTTGTGCATTTGGCAGCGTAAAATTTGGTTTGATCCTTCCCTTTTCCTCTCTCTGACACAATTGTAACCCTCCTATTTCTTGAACCTCAAAGCAACAGGCACATACCCATTGTTTGATATACATTATACTTGTTGAATGAATGTAAAAACAGTTCAGTGGTTCTCTAAAATCCGCACCGACAAGTATGATGCCACGACCATTAGTAAGGTTCCTATAAGAAGATGACCACCTACTGATCACTGATACTGTAATTGAATGTAGCTGCCTTTGTAATCTGATACTGTAATTGAATGTAGCTGCCTTTTTAATCTGATACTGTAATTGAATGTAGCTGCTTCGACACATTGTAACTCAGCTATCCTAGTCTGCTATACTCAATTTTTTTGGATTTCTGTTTATTGCCCAGAGAATAAGGTTAGTGTCTTACTGTATGAGAGGGGATCCAGTCCCGGTGCACCCAAACTTTGGGACACTAAACTGAACATTTAAAATCACCAGGTAATCACAAAAATCTGTCAAAAGAAGCGCGTGAGAATTCTCTACAGCCCCATCTCCTTCGCTGTTTTCGACAACTGTGAAATCCACGCATAGGGATATGGTAAGTTTAACAACAGAGCTGCCTAATGTTTCGGCCTGAGATTTTTGTGTGTGGGTGTTTACACTGACCACCTCTGTGTTGGGAGCTAGTCATACTTCTGAGTGTACTTCTGTTTTCTTTCTTCAGCAATAATATCTACTTGAAGTGATATTTTAACTTTGCTTCCTTCAAAACTAGAAATAGTCATTTGAATCTTGCCGTGGATGCTTCAAAAGAGGTTTCGTTCTGTACACTGTTCTGTTCTTAGCCATTTACTTCTTTTATGGTAACCCTCCTTAGTCGTTTTAATGTGAAGATTGGAAAATTGTTCATATTTAAAGGTAATCAAGGGGTTAGGCTCCTTGAGCAATAAATGAAATGGAGTTGATTGATTCAAACTACACTAGTATGAGATCGATTTATAATCGGATATGATTTATAACTGAATATAATTTTCTTCTGATATAATTTATAATCTGATATAACTGAATATAATTTATAATCGAATATAATTTATAATCGATATCGATTTATAATCGATATGATTCAAACTACACTTGTAGATTGGGTTATTGGCTTCTGTGTGTTACTTTAATGACATTTACCATTGAATGTTACTCAGTGTAATTTTCAGAAACAATAGGAGTTTAAATCTTTCAAAAAGGTTATCACATAACTTGGAAGACATATATATTCATTCAGTAAACATTCCATTGTCCATTACAAAAACATGGCCATACAATATACTTGGGCCATATAACTACTACTACTATATTGTACTTTTTAAATCGAAAGGCCAATTCCACACATCAAAAATTCAGCCCTCAAAATTAAATATTAACTTTCGAAAATATTATTTCCAAAATCCGAGGAAGGGCGGCGTTGAATCTGCAGTTGAGGTTGAAGCTGGGGTGTTACTTTGCAATTGCCTCCCAATGTTGACATCCCTCGCAGGCGTAGTTGGAAATGGATCAGAACTTGGAGAAGCATTCACTCCGACTGCAGTATTATGTGTTGAAACTGATAAAGGGCAATGTATGCCCATTAATTCTCTTAGCATTGGGTGTTGATCAGGAAAAGGATTAATTGGACTGCTCAATCTCCTTTTCCTTTCTAACTCTCTTCTTGCCTTCTCAAACTCCTTCTCCTTTATCTCTTGATCCCTTTGAATCCTTTCCTGTTCCTTTCTCTGTTCCCTTTCCTGCCTTTGAATCAACTTTTGGTGCTCCTTTGTTTTCCTTCTATATTCTTTTTCAATCTTTTCCTGCTCCTTCCTCTCCCTTTCAACAATTCGTTCAGCCTTCTTCTCTTGGATTTGTTCCTTTTTTCTTTGCTTTAATTCATCTATTTCTTTTTTTCTGTTCTCTTTCTCAACCAGAAGCTCCATGTACTGATCTGCTGTAATTAGTAGAGATTCCCTACTCAATCTTATACCAGAAGCACTATTTGACCTTGATGATTCTCTAACCTTTTCCACAGGGAGTTTCAAGAATCTACCAAGAGTTTTCTGTCCCTGGTTTGCCTCACAAGTTTGGTTCGAATCTGCCCCTAATACCCCTGCTACCTCTAACTGTGAATCTGCATCATTATCTTCGGGTTGACTGCCAACATAGTAGTGCACCAAATCTGAGTCATGAAATACTACTGGTTGAGAGGGTAAAGAGAGGCTGACCTCTTCATTATTGAAGTTCAAGTTGACACCAAGATTAAGAGCTGCTTCTTTCATCCAATCGGGTGGGCTTTCTTCTGTGGGCAAAGATAGTGATTCATCGATTTGATTAATTCTGTTTGGAGTTTCCAATTGTTGAGCAACACATTCATTTATATTTATCTCCATCTGCTGAGGTTCTGATTCTTTCTCCAATTGTGTGTTAGGCACCATCTGAGCATCTTCACTTCCCTCTAAATCAACCCTAGATAGATGAAGCATATTTTCTGCTACACCAGCATCATCTTGAAAAGATGTGTCAAATGTTCTGCTTGGTGCCATGTCTTCATCCAAGGCATTGGGATTAAGAGGCCATATCCCTGTTCTTTTGAATCCTGATTTAATGTTGCTAGGTGTAAGAGCCATTCTGAATGCTTTGCTCCCTAACTCTGCTAATTCAGCCCTTTTCACATCTATCCCATGGTTTGCAACTATCCATTTGCGTCTCTCCTCCTTGAAGTATGTTTTGAATGGAGCAAAGACACTCACATCCAATGGCTGTAATTTATGAGAGGTGTGTGCAGGCAATGTTAATAAATCAATCCCCAAACTCTTGGCTTCTTGAATTGTCCCCAAAGCAACATGTGAACCATGGCCATCAAAAATTAGTAAATGCCTATTGGTAGGAGACACTCCACCAGGTATAGATGATGCAAAGTGATGTAACCAATTCATGAATAAATCTTTTGTCATCCATGCATGTGATTGTGTTGCCATGCAAGCTCCAGGCTCACAACCTGCAATATAATTTTCTAAATGGCTCTTCCCCTTAAAAAGATAGAATCCTGGAATACTTTGTCCAACAGCATTTACACAACACAAAATGGTAATCCATTCTCTGCTTTTTGGGATGATATATGGCACACTCCTACTACCCCTTTTAGCAAGCACTCTCATACCGCAGTTCCTCCCACTTGTAATCCAGTTTCATCACAATTCCATATTCGGTTTGGTCCATATGGGTTGGCCTCATAAGCTTTAGACAAATTAATGTAGAAGGAACTGACAATTGATGGCCTCAAACACACTGCTCGATCCTTATCAAGGCCTTCAGCTATCCTTAATGTTAGATCCGGGTGTCTTTTTTTAAAACCTGCCCACCATGACTTACCCGGAAAACCATCCGTGAATGGGTTAGACCTTGTTTCGCAGATTTGTGCCACACATGTCTTAAGTTGTATAATTTCTAACCCATGTCCCATGTCAGCCATTTCATGACACCAACTCACTATCTCCATCTCTTCTTCTTCTGTTAGAATTGTTGGTGGACCCTTTCTTTTAGTGGTGGTAATGCCCATTAGCCAAGAAGTAAGGGTGGTTGCTGGTATACCCCATTTTTTTGCAGCAGCGCGTGTAGAGTATCCATAATCTTCAACATCTTTCATGGCATTATTCATATCAGACTTGTTCCAATCAGATCTTGGCTTTGACACATTTTGTGTTGAAGGGCTCACTCTTATTGCTTGGACATTTACTTCTTCATGTGGTGTGTCATTGGCATCTTGAGGTGGGGTATTGATAGCCTCTTCTTCACGTTCTTCACTTGGCGGAAATCTTGCTCCCCTAATTTTGGCACATGCAGGTCTTACTCTTTTTGGAAGCTGCCTTCTCCTCATGATGTCAATAAAAACCTGCTAATATAGTTAAATTCACCAAACCGATGTAACTTACAACAATGAGATATTCAGCATATTGAATCATCAAACGTAATTCTCAAGTGCAGCCATTTGATATGAGTGCCTATGTTCTGAGCAATGGATACTTCAAAAATCAAAGGTAGATGAATATTCACAAGTAATTCTGAGCTAAATTAATGAAACTGTATACTTTATGCTGCCTCTAAATGTAGATGAATATTCACAAGTAATTGTGAGCTAAATTATTGAAACTGTATACTTTATGCTGCCCAAGTAATTCTCTACAGCCCAATCTACTTTGCAAACTAATTCATGTAAGATGTATATCAACAAGTAATTCCAGTCTAAAGTAATGAAACCTGCAGATGTATGTGTACTATTAGATTTATATTTACAAGTAATTCCAGGCTAAATTGAAGAAATATGTATATATATATGCTTACAAAAAATTACATGTTAGATGCATATTTTATGCTGCCTTTTCATGTAGTTGTATATTTAATGCTTCATTTTCACGTAACTGTATTATTTATGCTGCCTTTTTTGTCGTTGTATATTCTGTAGATGTATATTTAGATCCAGATGTGTATTCTGTAGATGTATCTTTACAAGTAGATGTATATTTCTTATATATCTATTTGCAAATACAGAGCCTTTCCGTAATTCAGCCTGGAATTTCTTGTAAATATACGTCTACATAACACACAGCTACTTGTAAATATGAAATACAGGTTTCATTAATTTAGTCTGGAATTACTTGTTAATAAACATCTACATGAAAATTAGTGGTTGTTTATTACTACCATATACCTATGTGTGGATTTCGCTGTCCTCGGAAACAGTGATTGTTTTAGTGATAAGTGGCAGCGAATACAGTAAACTGTGGGGGGTTCTACTAACAGCTATTGGTCCGCACCATGAAAACTCGGAATTTGAGACACCTCACACTCCAGTTCATGTGTACGGTGATCTGCGTGTCAAATGTGTTGGCAAAGGAGATGGGGCTGTAGAGAATTCTCGCGCGCTTCTTTTGACGGATTTTTGTGATTACAATGTTTTTTTTAATGTCCACTATAATCCGCCAAAGTGTGGGTGCACCATGACTGCCTCCCCTGCCATAGAGCCTTTCCGTAATTTAGCCTGGAATTTCTTGTAAATATACGTCTACAGAACATACAGCTTCTTGTAAATATGAAATACAGATTTCATGTATTTAGTCTGGAATTACTTATTAATATACATCTTACATGAAAAGGCAGCATAAAGTATGCACCAGCAAGGGGATACATACTTTGACTGTATAATTGTGAAATACAGTTTTCATTAATTTAGACTGGAATAACTTGTTAATATACATCTACATGAAAAGGCAGCATAAAGTATGCACCAGCAAGGGGATACATACTTTGACTGTATAAATGTGAAATACAGTTTTCATTAATTTAGACTGGAATTACTTGTTAATATACATCTTACATGAATTAGTTTGCAAAGTAGATTGGGCTGTAGAGAATTCTCAAGCGCTTCTTTTGACAGATTTTTGGGATCATCAGGTTTTTTCCCATATGGAGATTGACAATAAAAAAAAATTAAAATTAAATGAATGTGCATCAATATAAGAACAGAGTTAAGAACTTACTGTATGTGGCACTATGATGTGGAATAACAGTTGATTATGGCAGCTTGGAACTGTAATTGTCATGCACTAGCAAAATAGCTCTAACTGAATAAAATTTCAGAGCAGTTGAGGAACTAGATTTATAGGAGATATGAAAAGTGTTGTAGTTGAGTGATCCCTGTGCTTTTTTTTGATTGGGTAAAATTGGTTGATCCTTGTGCTTGTTTTTGATTGGGTGAAACTGATAGGGGTGGATCAAGATTTATGATATTTTATTTCAATACTCATATTTGAAGTTCAATTTGATTTGATTTCTCATTTCAATTCAATGTTTGTTTCTTGAGCCTCACATTTGTTGAAAATATGCAGGTACATAATTTATGGGAGTAGCTGGGATGGAAAATGGTGACAAAGTTAATGCTTAAAAGACAACTTGTATCTGAAAATGGTGCACTTTGGACTTCTGCTTGTGAGAACCTGGCCTAAAGTGTGTGAATGACAAGACCTTTTACACAGTAAACTGGGAACTTAAATTATGTGAAAATTGACATCAAATTGATATGATGATGTGATATCTATTTTGTATAGGGATGAAATACAATTATATATCCTTGTATTAAATACATGTTGACTTTAAATCTGGCAATTTTTGAAGTGTAATATATGTTATTATATGTTTAAAAGCCATACTGACTATTCTATCATTGCATGATTCATGGTTTGTACATGAAAAGTGACAGACACATCAGTTTTGAGGATACTTTGTACATTTATAGGATAATATTCATTCCATTATTAATATTTTACTGTGCAAAAGCTGACAGCAAATACTCCCACTACCCTCACCACTACTGGGTAATGCACCATGATTGGCTCCTCTCCCTACCATAGCCAATCGATATGTCCCGTTTAGATTTTATGTGATTCTCCTTATAGAAGTGCCACGTCCACTGTGATTTAACTACCACAATTGTTGCAAATTTCCTGTGATTTTCATTATAAGTGCCACATCCATGTATAATTTATCTTCGTGTGTGTGGAGATCCAACCAGCTTTGAAGGTAGCAACTGTATAGTCTCTTTATTTTGATTTACAGTTCTTTAGAATACGTTTACAAACGGTGCCTGTTATATACTAGTAAAGTTTAATCAATTGATAGTATTTTTCTTCATAATTCATTTGAACACATTTATTAGTTGTGCTTTGCTCGGTAATGTTGCGGTATAGTAATAATTATATAGTCTCCTTATAATAATTCTTTACATCACATTTATTCTTGATACACAGTCCCAATGAAATTTAATTACACAGTCTCTATAATAATTACAATTCAGTAGAATAATTTTATGAATAAAGTGCTAGTTAGGATTACATAGTCTCTCCTAATAATGTATTTACATCTAAACGTCCAATTATATATCATTAATAAGCGTCTATTGGTGAAGTTTGTTTAGATTAAATAAATAAACGCATATTCACATTGGTTTTGATAACATAGTTTATTGTCTAGGAGCTTAATTATTATCTTGTTCATTTATCATTCATTTTTATAAGTCTAAAATAGGTTTGTCATTTATATAGTGTGTGTCGTTATTTATTATTTTGATTTGATTATCACATTTTTCGTGTCTAGCATTTTGTATTACGATTCACATTATTTTCGCATTAGATCATCATTTATTTTATTACTTAATAATAGTCATTGCATTGTTTAGTATCTAATTTAATTTATATTCGACTAATCCCGATAATTTATTCTAATTTATTTATTATTTTTATCTCTTTTGGGTCATATCCACTAATTTTCATATTTTGCTTTTATAGGATTGTTTGTCAAAGATAAAATCTTAAACTCAAACCACATCGCCAATCATCTCTTGTCAATCTAAATCTCATAGTCATAAGATCCTTAGACGTTCCTAATCATTAAATTTTTTACTTGGATACTACAAAAGGTGCTTTCCAGATCTTATAAAGCTTACACTTGGCTCAACTTGTTGTCAGATAAAAGGAAAAGTGATATACAGGTATTCTTCAGTTTTCCCTATTTTCTCTTTTCTGCATTGTACTTTCCCATTCCTGGTTGATTGTCAGCATCAAACTTCATATTTCAAATTTGGAGTAAAATGAACCCCATGCATTTTGCTGCTCACATAGTGTAAATAGGGGTTTAACTTTTTGCATCACACACTACCTAAAACTTCACAAACTAATTAACACACTGAAACATTCCTTGCACCTAGTTCACTGATTGGGATTTGATCACCCAACAAGAAACCATTTCAGACATTTCCCAGCCATAACTTACCTAAAACCAAACATAGTTTACCTTCTTCTAGGTCCTCTTACAACCATTTTCTTTTTTCTTTCACATGTGTTCTTCATCAAAACAAAACAAAAATAAACACATAAAAAGAATTGTTTGCTTAATTTTTTTGTTTCAAATGGCACAAAACTTCATCCTAAATGGTTCTTATATGTACCAATCACCACAATTTACCAACATTCACAATCCTTGTATATACCCACAATCAAATGTGTTAATCCAACCTCAAGAATCCTATCAAACATCTCCTCCAGCTTTAACATACCAAGCTTCCTCATATCCTTATCTATCCCCTCCTTGTGTTGTACAACCAAGACCATCTTATACCTATCCTACACACACACCAACCGTAACTACAGCCTTCATGCCTACCACATCAATTATTGCTACTCCTCGGAAAGCTAGCACGATCGATACCTCGTGTTTATCTCCGTCTAGCTGCCTTTACAAATGCTTTCACCGTAACTCTAGTTCTCAACCACAAAATTCTACTTTATCCTCGTCACCTTATGCCAATACTACATTGTCTTCCCCACCTACATCATTTACCGCACTTCCTGTATCTCAACAATCTCATCCATCACATTATGTCCCTACTTCCCAACATTACACAACCTCCCAACCAATTCAATCTCAACTCTTGGATATCTTCCAACAAATCTTCCCAAATCCACCATCGAAAAATCCATTTCTACCTTCCACACCACACGATTTTAATTCTTATTCAATTAATACTGTCCATCTAGCATCCCCCATTGATTCTACACCTCAATATACCCCATCCACTCCCTCATCCACATCTATTCCATCTTTACCCATAATACCAACCATAGACCCAATCCCAGTTCCTACACCTACATCTACTACAGGAGCCCAACAATGATTTACACGACCAACACCCAATTATACTCCTCTGGGAGAATCATACAACACCATCTTCGACAAGTTAATCACAACACATTTGATCACGCTGCCACCTATCCAACCAGTTGAAAAATCTAGACCAAGACCTATGTGGTATCATGAAGACCATTACTGCAAGTACCATCAAGTCGAGGACACGACATAGAGAGATGTCATACTTTCAAGGATTCGGTCCAAAGACTCATCGATCAGGGAGAACTTCAAGTGGATAACCCAAATGCATCACCCAATCGACCACTAGATATTTTTAAACAACCATTTCCAAACCATACACCCACATCGATAAGTCAAACCACCACTGCTTCTACATCGTCCAGTGCCCAATACCCACACCATAAATATTATACATATTGCTGGTATAAATCCAAATCCATCCACAAATTTACCTTCTTCATCACCCACCATATCCACCTCACTAGAAGCTCCCCCTTTCTTCATTCCATTAACCCTCACCCCCATACCAACCTCGGTCCTATCTACATTCACCTCAGCACCTCTTCCCACATCCACTATTAATTCCACATCTGAACATACCTCATACACTCCATCACCCACATCTATTTCATCTTTACCCATAATGTCAACCATAGATCCAATCCCAATGCATGCACCTATTACATCAATCATTGAGACCACATCCACATTTTCCTCCCCTCCTACATCATTTGAAGAATCTTTGAAAGATCTTCAACTAGATTCAACTTCAAATAATATCTCTACCTCATCAGTGCGACCAAATCAATGTTCACCTTCTTTAGATTCCAACGAACAAATATCCCTTCCTACATCTCTATCAGTACCACCTCCGGATCCTCCGGTAGAAATTATTGTCATTCCTCCCAAGGACGAAACCTCTCAAATATTGCCTCAAGATTCCCTTATACAGGAAAATCATATTCCTTCTTCTAAACAATCCAACCCCAAACCCCTTCAACTAAAATCATCCAACACTATGAAAATCATGACTTGCTATCAGCCACCAAGACATAAACATGTTCGAACTTTGTCTTCAACATCTGAATTATCTCAAACATCCACTCCTTCTCCAAAGACCAAGAAATTCTACACAGACAAAGCACCTCCTAACACTGTGGTCGAATCATGTATTGAGGTCTTCCGACACTTGCTACAAATTTCTGCAATCACACTTCCGCCTATTAGGGCCTTTGACCCCAGTAGTAAGAAGCCACCATGGTTTAATTCCAGCCTTGTTTGTGCATATCATCGCACCCTGGACATGATATCTGACATTACAGAGCGTTTCAAGCCATTATTCAGGACTTCATTAAGGAAGGATGCATCCTTCCCAAACCAAACCAATCTATTCCTTCCACTTCAACATCTGCATTGTTGACCTCATCTATCCAAATGCAAATGTCCCCTCATTCTTCACACACTTCCACAATCATGTCACCTCCAAGTGAAGAATATTTTAAAGAGGATCCTTCATTCTCCATCAAAGTTATTCAAGTACCTCCTCAGTCTAGTTCACGTGACCCTAAATCATCAACTAACACTAAAACTGAAACCAAAACATTAAAACCGCAATGCAATCCATCCCCATCCTCAGCACCTATATCAGCTCATACGTCGATATCCCAAAGTTCCATGTCTAAATCCAAGCCAAAACATCATCTTAAAACCCATAAGAGTGGTCTTCTATGCGACACTTCGATCAGGTCTTATGTAGATATCCTTCAACATCTAATTCAAATCTCTGTGATCACTCTTCCTCCCATTAGACATTGGGATCCTTATAGTAGGAAACCTCCATGGTTCAATCCCAATTGCATTTGCACCTATCATCGTGTTGGGCCATGACATTGAGTAGTGTAGGGCCTTTCAGACCATCGTCCATGACCTCATTAAGGAAGATGATTTCCTCACTCAGGAGGAACATCCTTCCCCATCCAAAATGAATACAACTCATCTTTCTACATCCTCATCCATCGGGTTTCCTAATACTCCCCCATCCTCATCTATTCTACCTTTGCCTATCCTACCATCTATTGATTCTATCTCAGTTCCTCTTTCCACACTTCTACTCATGCCAATCACATCAACTAGTGTGAATGTGAACACACCATCTTCTTATTCCACATCATTTGAAGAACATTGGAAAGCACTTCAACTAGCAACAACTTCAGATGCTCCTCCCGTCTCATCTATAGATACTCCCACATCCATCATGAAAATACCAATCCATTCACCTGTATCAACTACGACACAACCTTCAGACTCTCGATTGAAATCAGTGTCACATCTCCCAAGAATGCTTCTTCGCAATCCAAATCCAAGAACCTTGGTACACGTCCACAAAAATCTCTTGTGTGTCCCCAAAAGAAGATAGACATTTTACCAACAAATACCAAATATGCATCATCTGTTTTGGGGCAATATCAATCTCCATCTAAGGCATCACAATCACTCTACCAACCAAAATAAAAAATATCCAGCATTCCCTCGAGATTCGACTCAAAATTATGGAATGACATGACGCAATCCTCCAAGATAGCTCATACAACCACATCCCAAGCATTTGCATCCCAATCCAAGTCCAAAGAAAATACATATACTAATGCGGAAACCCTTCAACACTTATTACAAATTTCCACCATCACGCTCCCACCTGTCAAGGTATTTAACCCAAATAGTAGGAAGCCATCGTGGTTTGATCCCCACCTCAGTTGTGCCTACCATTGTACCCCGGTCATGACACTGAGTGTTGTAAGGCCCTTCAGACTATCATTCATGATCTCATTGAAAGAGACGATATTTTTAGGATTGTCCCTCTACTATTTTATCCACAACTAATTCCACATCTATTGAAGTCTCTAAGTCTTCTCTTCCATCCTCCATTAACATCTCTCCTTCGCATGTTACTCATACAGAAGGTCCTCCCTTATTCATCAACATTGTTTTCCTATGATCCCCAATGCATCTACCTGATCCAAATCTAAGGTTATCATCATCCAATCTCTTTCACCTGTCCACATCTAATTTTATGACAGTGATATAATATTTTTCACTGAGGGAGTAGCCTCCCCTCATCCTTAAGCATATCATTCATGTTAACTCATTTCGTATCTAAACAACTCCTCTTTGATGTCGGGGGATTTACTCCTTGACATTGTTTTATTTACCTCATCCAAATCCATCTGATCTAAGCTAACCCCCTCCAAATATCCACCCCATTTTAAGCCCACTTTTGTGGCCATATGCATCTATCCCTTTGAAGATCATTTATTTTTATCTTAAGCCCATTGTTGTGGCCGTGTATGTCCTTCCTTTGAGGGACCATATTTCCATCTTCATTAAAGTCCACCATTGTGGCCATATTCGTGTCTCTTTTGGGGCACCATCTATTTCATTAAGTCCACTTTTGTGGCCATTTTTGTCCTTCCGTTGAGGGACCATATTTCCATTTAAGCCCACCATTGTGGCCATATTTTTGTCTCTCTTGGGGCACCTTTTATTTTCATCAAAACCCACCATTGTGGTCATATTTTTGCTTCCTTAAGGACATAGTTTTATTTCTTGCTTGTCTATCACATCTAATCCTTTGCAAGCTCTCATCTTGTCATAACTTTAATGTCTTCTCTCCCTTGGTGGTAAACCAGAGATTGAACCTCTTAATGCATTGCACTTACGGCCATTCTATTGTTAGTACACACACTTATGAGTATAGTCTTATCTTTAGATCATTCCTCCATCAGTATCCCCTTCCATCTATCATTGTAATGATTTTGAATCATGTGGTCTACCGTCACTACTAGACATGACCTTGAATATGAGTACCACAACTCTACTTGTAGCATATTCACTATGGATAAGTTCTCCCATTTTGTGAGAACCCCATGATCATTACATCCATCACCATCTCATTTTCCTATTGTACTCATGTAGAGGGTCTAGGGGTGTCTCTTGTACATTCATTCTCCCCTCCTAGGTGGTCTACCTTGCTATCCCCAACTCTTCCCTATGAAAAGATACAATTTTTCTATGCGAAAAGCAAGATCAAGGTTATCAAAACAGACTGATCCCTCGAAGGATAGCTGTGCATAAAAAAAATGCAAATCAAATTCAAAATCAAATCAAGTAAAATAGACCGATCCCTTGAAGGATGGCTATCATATTATTCTTTTCATCTATGTTATGTATTAAAATAGACCGATCCCTCGAAGGATGGCTATCATCCTCGCCATTTATGTTGTATATATAGTAGACCATACCCTCGAAGGATGGCTACCCTGTTGTTATGGCATCCAGAAAGCTTCCGCATTAATCAACTTTCTTCTATTATTGTTCTTTCCCTTTCCCAGAGTTGGGGCATAGATTTAAGGAGCACCACCTTTGGAGAACCTTCTTCCTGCATACAATTTACATCTTGAATCCCTTGTCATGTCGACATTAAGATTATGAGAATATTTCATCCATATCTTCTTCTTAGTCTTGTGATATAATCAAATCTCATTGGCTATGTACTAACACCTGCTATCGACTACAAGTGCAATGTCTTGAGTAGTACCTTTTCTTATGTACATCTTATCAGGGTAACAACATAACTTTCTTACTTGACCCTTGCTATGGTTATGCAACATTCATTTCATCAAAGTCATCTTTTATCACAATTATCTCCTTAGAAATAAAATTTCATAGAATATTTATCCATATGTTTACTCTTAAAAGATGTCCCCTATTAAAATCATCCATAAATTCATGTAATCAATTATTATCTTTAAGCAATCTTTTTAATGCATTATTTGGTTTGGGAATTCTACTTGAACTCCATTGCAGTTTGTGAATTCTACTTGACTTCCATTGTAGTTTGTGAATTCTACTTGAGGATAACTCTCAAGTAGCATTCATTATCTGGTAGCTCCTCATCCCCCACCATTGTTCATTATCCTCTTCTTCACCATCTCATACCTTTCATCCCCAGCTTGGCACATCTACGTAATTCCCTACGCAACACAGAAACCCTACTCGAGGTAGACCTGTCATTCTAGACAAGGTCTCATTCGTGATCATGTCTGTTGACCATTCCTTCCTCCTAGCCCTCTTTATCAACCCAATTTTCTCCTAAAATTCACCTCATCTCATTCTCTGTTGCTCTTCTCACCCATTTTGTCCTTCTCCGTTGTTTGTTCAATACTTCACGTGTCATCATCCACGGGCCATTATTTTTGAGTTTTTCTCTTAATATCCTTTTATTGTCATCTAATTTATTATTCCATTTCTTTTTCATTCTTCTTTCGGCTTGACGATCCTACTTAGTCACCCATTCCACACATGTATCTTAATCACAATGCGTCTCTTTCTTAAGATCCTACCACTGTAGAAACTCCTTCATTGTTTTTTGTTCCATTCAATGCTAGAAACATCTTCCTACTTCATAACTTCTTCTTAACACTCTGACATCATCACTTGTACAACATAGGCATCCTAATTAAGAATTCTCCTTACACTCTCCATCTATGTTGCATACATTCCTCCATCCACTCATGTCACACTCCTTTGTTTCCTTGTTATTACCTCCTTTCACTTCATGTTCCGTTTTGGTATACACCGCTCAGTATTTTCATCATTCTTCTTCTTCAGCTTGGCGATCCTACTTAACCATTCCTACGGCATGGCGATCTTACTTAAGAGTCTCTCTTAAGAATGATTTGTCTCCTTGCCTTTCCTCTTTCCTTCATATTCCCATCATCCATATTTTTTCTTCATTCCCCACAAACACATCCTCTTCCCTTCTCTTTTTCCTCACACAAAATATCTCAAACTTCCTCAAATATCATCTCCATCATCCCTCATTTAAAATCTAGCTTAACTACTTCATACCCTCTCTTACTATGTCTTGTTCCTTCATCTTTACTTCTGTCATCTTCATCCACATCCTCATCCATTGCATTCTCTCCTCACCTTTATCTTCTTACATATCGTTAGCCCTCCTTTCTTTACTCTTTTTGGTCCATTTTCTAGAATACTTCCCCATATCTATCACCATATTTACTCGTCATTATCATTGTTCATCTAACATTATGTCATCATCACTTCCATTCTTGCGCTAAGAATTATCGGTGGACTTCTCCTAAAACTCGTTTCTCCCCATTCTACTAATACCGGTTCACTCTTTTTTACCTCCTCCATTTTCTCTTCCTCCCTTTTTCCTTTTGTACCCTCTAATCATTATCGGAGGATTTCTCCTAACATCCCTCTGTTGGTATTGCCTTTTCATCTTCCCTTCACCTTTTTCAATATCTCTACTATCTTCATCACATATTACCTTTGCATCATTTTCTTTGTTGTCCTCTCCTCCTTTCTACCTCTATTTTTCTTTCATATCATTTGTATCATCTTCATCTCCTCTTCTCCTCACACTTTCGTCGTACTTCCCCATTGATAACTTGACTCACCAACATTGTCCCATCTTCCTAACCATCTCACCATCCACATGCATTTCCATGTGTTCGGTTTCATATTCAATTCCTTTCCTATTTTGGCTCTATCATCCCTTCTTTCCCTCTTATTTTCATTTCCCCCATTACTGAGCTTCTTTCTCTACCACCCCTATCTTCCTAGCTCCTCATGATGCCTTTCTTTCTGTTTTCCATTCTACCTCCTTCTGCATCTTCTTTAAATTCTTCATCTTCTTCATCTCCTTCATCTTTCCATCCTACTATACATGTTCATCTCTCCAATCATCCTTCTCTCATATCCTTCACAACTTTTCTTTCTCGGATTGTCATCTCTTTCGTGATCCATTCTTTCTTTCCCTCTATTTTGATCTCCATCTCCCTTTCATCCTTTCTTCTATCATTTCTTTCTTACACCATTTCTCCTCTTTATTATCTCTGTTGCTTCTTTACTATGATATATCTTTATACATTCAACTTCCCTTCTAATCTCTTTTTCCCTCTCATCTCATCTTCTTCTTGTTTAAACTTCCTCCCTCTCTTCTTCTCCTACTCACTTTCTCTATTTTCTTTTTCTCCAGGTCCCTCATACCTTACCTATTTATTTTATCTTTTTCCACTACCCTCTTATTGAATATTATTCTCTCTCTTTTGTGCTTTCGTCTATCTTCTCACCTCTCTTATCGTCCTTCTCTACTATTTGACCCCTCTCCTCCACCATGTCCTTTCTACTTCAACCATGTCCACTTTCTCTTATCTCTATCATCTACCATTCCATCTTCCTAGGAAATTTTTGTCTTGGAAGATACCATAATGGCCAACATCTATCTGATCTTGTACTCTTCCATGCATATTTTCTATGCTTTTGTTTTTTCGCAAAAGTATATTGACTTTCGTCCTACGTATCGACAAGTAGGACTACTTTTAATTATAATTTACTAACACTTATACATCTTTCTTATGAAACATGATTACCATCATATTTATCACACCTTTAGGGAATTCTATCTCACCCTTTTATCCTATCTTCTCATCATATGCACATTTATGGTTATTCCCCTTGGGAATTTTATTTACATATCCATCTCCCATTATGTCATCTTCGTGCCCTATCATGGGGCACCTTTTTCATTCTTGTACTTGTTGGCATATATAACTCACTTTGTGTCTTTCTCATGCCATGTGCTGGAGCATCATTGTATTCATCCACATCCTTTTTGTGGACGCATGATTTTTCACATGATTCCTTGCAAAAAAATGATTGTGCACGTATTTTCATTCATTTGCAAATATTTTGATGTTTTCCTATGACCCATTGGTCATCTTGGTTTACATCCATATGCAGTTGTCTTCACCCACTCCATGGTCTATAGAAAGTTGTCCTCTTTCTCCATTGAGACCCGCAATTGTCCTCTACCAATGTGATATTAGAGTTTTGCCATACTTTTTTATTGTTATTGCAATATTTTTTTCTGGGGCATCTTGCCTTTGGTCATATCTTCATCCATCTTTAGACACATATTTCATCTAACCCTTTTTGTTTTTGTCTCGTGGCTTGCTATCACAAACCACTCAACAAAAAGGGGCAAATGTAGACACCAAGTTTTGGTATCACCCCGTGTTTTGGTCTCCTTCAGTAGGCTTACTCAAATCTCATTTCCTACCGACAATTCATATTCAGTTAATTAATCTTATAACTATGTTAATCTCTTATCACATGCCAAAACTATATTATGCTAAATAATTCATTCTTTCAAATAAGTCATATCATTCTATTTAATAATTAAATAATTCACAAATAATTAAATCAACAACCCCACATGTTCCCCACTTAAGTCAAAATCAATTCTCACCTAAAAATCAATTCCCACCTAAAAATTCAATCCCTTCAAATTATTAACCCCACCCATGAAGTCAATAATTCAAAAATCTCCCTATCGACAACAAATCCAAAAATCAATAGTGTAAAGTGAGCACATGACTTCACTATTACACCTAACCATGTCCCCACTCCACATCACATCTTTTCCTTTTCTCACATCATGAACCCCACCATCAAATCAACTCTTCATCATGTCCTCTTAATCAAGATTGATTTTGCAAATTATAGTTATTCGTTAATCCTTTATTTTAATCCACATTCAAATTATAAATAGGACTCTTTCTCCCCCTCTGAAGGAGAGGCAGAAAATTCTTGAAATTCTCAAGCTTAAATTCATAATATTTTTTTGTGAAACTTTGAATCATATTGTGGAGTATTTGGAGGAAAAAAATTCTTGAAATTCTCAAGCTTAAATTCATAATATTTGTTTGTGAAACTTTGAATCATATTGTGGAGTATTTGGAGGTGAAGCTCTATCAGTCTCATATCATCAGCCTAACGATCAATTTGTTGTTCTATCAGAATACTGGTTTGGTATCATAATTATATTATTTATTCAACATATTGCAAATCTCTGTAGTTTTGGCATGTCATCTTATCATTGGATATTCATTATTTTCTTGTGAACACGGGGGTTGACAACCACCGAGGAAGTTAATGCTTCTCGGATCTACTTTTTCAGGCATCCCCATATATCATTATCTAATCTTATCTGTTTCTATCTTATAGATCTATCTTCTTTCTCACATATCTATTTTCTTTGTGCCCGTATCCAGAATCCATATCTACATCTGAGGTCCTAATCCCTCTATCATTCAGATTTTACGGTGGTACTTAGATCTCGGTGTTCACCCGCACGAGAACGAGTTTTCCAAATCAACACAAGGTGGCTAGAAAACAAGTATAATCCAGCCAAAGTTATAGGAATCAGACCTAACACAATTCCGGATAACAAAACTTCAATCATATTGATTAAAAAAAGGAAGTAAAGATTAATAGCTACCCCGGATAGTAACCCAGACTTACTAGAAATCTCAATCAATTTTGAATTGAGAAAACTTCTTGATTAAGCGAACGAAGAGGTTTTATTCCTATTTAATTTCAAATAAGTATTTCAAATAAGTCGTATATTACTTAAACCTATGAATAGGACTAAGGTTAAAATAAGCAGAACTAATAAAAAAATGAAATAACTAATAATAGTAGACATTGGAAGGTACAAACAAACATGCATGTAGAAAAAAGTGTAAGCTATGCGAGATAATGTAAATACCCAAAAAGATAATGTAGTCCACACAAAATGGGTTGCAAACATGGGACATCACTTACGATTTTGCAAGGCACTCAAGTCCGTAATGGCTGTAAACAAACAAGTGTACACATAAGACAAAGGTAAAATCTTGCAAATAAGAACAAACAATAACATACAATGTAACAAACAAGTATTGAAGTAAATATCCTTACATGAAAAATGTTACACATGAAACACTCATTAGCATGTTAGAAAGATAAAACATATGTCAAAGCATGTGTAAACCAACAAAGTATTTTTCTATGAAAAAAATGAAACAATAACACTTGCTAAAGTGGATTCCCCTAGAGCCTCTATAGGACTAGTAGTAGGAGCAACCATCCATCTTTGTGTGTAATAGATCCATAGATTTTACGATCACAACTAGAAAATCAAGTGAACGTACATGTGTGTATGGTAAAATTAATGGCATACAATATATCTATCTAGCATATGTAATAAAGTGTACATGTGAAAGCATGAGTAAGCAAGAGTAAATAAAACCATGAAATGCAGTATGTTGTGGGTGGATCGAATGAAATGCATAGTGAGTGATAGGAGCTGCATACCCCCAAGAGAATGGAATTTTATGTAGTGAGGTTCATTTAGTATGCCCCTTAGTAGTCAAGAATGAACCGTAAATGAGAGTGCATCATCGGGAAATGGTTGAACTATGTGTTGTGTGTAGTGTGTTGTGATGAGTGTGTAGTGATGAAATGCGACATAGATATGAGGTGCATGAATGTGTGATCATTTATCCTAAAGTGTATACCATAATTAAATGACAAAAAGAGTGATGATTTACCCTACAACGTATATCACTAAATGATGCTAGAATAAGTGACCCTATAGCCCAAATTGTATATCACTATCCTAGCACGTCGCATAAGAAAGAGTGGGAATGATCAAATTTTTAAATGTGATGTGTTCCATTTGTATTATATACCATCAACGATCAATTGTGAACTGAATCAAAAGAGTGTTTCATCGGGTAGTGAGTGTAGTGCATAGAAGTAGATGAGTAGAATGTTTGATATGTGGATTATACTTAGTGTGATATGCAAGGTGTGTAATGCATAATGTAAAAGATGTGATGTAAGGTGCAAGGCATATATATATTGTGTATGATGTATATAGGAAAAAATGTAAGATGTAGGATGTAAGGTGTATGATGTATGAAGATGTGAAATGTGTATATCCTATAGTGTAATGTGTGGGGTTCATTCTTATAGGATCCTCTCAGCGGTCAAGTGTGAATGAAGCAAAAGAGTGTATCATCGTGTAACGTCGATGCAAGTGTATGTCAAAGTATGAGTGTAATGAGTGGATGTTGGATTGTTATGTGATGAAGATGTAATATGCATGTTTTTATTTGGAAGGAGGGGGATGATAATTTCCATGCCCCCAAGTATGTAAGTGATGGAGATTTAGAGAAAATACACTAAGTGGATCAATGTAAGGAGTAGTTTCTTTGACAAAATTGATTGGACACTGAAGCGAGGAATGGATAGGGTCTTTAAATTACTGACAGGACAAAATATATCATCTAGAATTTGTTTTCCTTGTGTAACGAGTGGTTGCTTGTTGACCATAGATGAATTGAGAGGTGGAGGAGTTGCAGTTATCTTTATAGGGTGATCTAAAAATCCAAAGAAAACTTGCACACACACACTCAATATTTTTCTTTTAACTATTTTTAATGAAAATTTGACATTATGATCTTTTTGTAATTTTAATAAATAATTGAAAAGCTGCAAATATTGTGTAAAATCGAGAAATAATAGATAATTTCATGAGTGGATTGACACATGATATGATAATGGATTTCGATGCTTGAGGCCTATGTCTCTAGGTCCACTTGAGCGGGATCAATCTATTAAAATTCTGAAAATAAATCTTTACAAAGATTTTTACAATAATTTAACCTTCTCACAGTCTTTCTCTAAAAAAATAACACTTGTTACCTTTTACATCATCTCAAAATTCCTCTCCTATCTCAAGTTATAAGCTTTATGATAATAAAATAGTCACAAATCAATGCTTGTATAAATAACACAAACCCCATTTTATCTTGTTTCACACCTCCGGATGCATTGGTTAGGCACTTATCCTTTTACACCAGTGACCTGTGTACAACTCCCTCCAAAGTGCATTTTTTTACCATTTTGGTATTTTAATCCCACATTTGGTGCATGTAGGGATAGAGATGAGTTTAAATAGGGGTGGTGTAGGTTTAGCATTGGATTTATAGCCATTTTGGTTGGGCCATGTATTATTATCGGTGGGAAAGGCTAAGTTGGGTGCTTAGAAAATTAGGTGGGCGTGTGGAGGGATAAGGGATGAGTTGGCATATAATTAAAAAACGCGACAAAGGAAGTTAGGGTATAATACAAAGTGGTTCACATATAATGTGTGGAAAGTTTAATCAAATGTCTTTGGAGATATAATTTGATTGGCCAATGTGGAAAATTAAAGGGGTGTGTGGCTCGGTGGATAAGTCAACTTAGTTGGCTGAGTCGGGTTATCCATCGAGCCCTTTACAATGTTTGAACAATAAGATCCCACAAGTATGTAGGAGTTACAATGTAGAGAAAATATAACCAAAAGCTCTGCAATATGAATATGAGAAGGAGGCCAAGACACCCCTACATAATTGATTTTATCAAACCTAGTTGAGGGCCCCGGCCAAACAAAATAGTGGGGCCCACCTATCCATCACCAAGTGTCTAAGATCGGCATTCAAAATAAATTTTTACCCTTCATTCAAATTGTCCACATGTCACATTTTCATTGGTCCACTTGGTGAGCATGCACGTGTTCAACCTACGCATAGTTCGAATTTTCCAGTTTCCCAAAAATTTCAGCGAGCCATAACTTTTTCATACGTGCTCGATTTCTGCAAACGAGATATCACCAGAAAGATCAAATTTTTCTCCACACAATGAAACTACCTATAATTGATTCTGAGAAGGTTTTAGATTAGTGTTTCCCAGTGAGGATCCTTTGGATCATTCCTCCCCACTAAGAAAATTTTGGACCCCAAAAGTTAACTTAATTGGTAAATAGGTGAGGGTACTTCTCCCTCACCTTTTCGGTTTCCATCCATTTCACCTTGTTCGGATGCATGCCTTTGAACCCAACACAAAGATATTCAATATCACCCCTTTGTGAAGTTTTGACCTTCCTATCCAAAATGATATCATCCTGCAACTCATCGAGATACTCAGGTGCAAAATCATCAATGGAAGGCATAATGTTAGCATCATCATGATCAATAATCATAGGTTGTTCATACAATTTCAATTTCTCAACAATTGAATAAATTTGCATATATGGAGGTAAATCAAACCAAAAAGCATTATTGCCAATTTTCTCCAATATTTGGAATGGACCATACCAAATAGTTTTCAACTTTTACCTTTACCTGTCAACCTTTCTTTGTTGATGTGAAGCCAAACTGAATCACCAACTTGAAACTTGTGATCAATTCTATGTTTATCATGCCTTGCTTTGTACTTAGCTTGAATTTTCTCCAATTGTTCTCTAACATACTAATGAACTGTTGTATTCTCTACACAAATATTTTAGCTTTTTCATAATCACTTAACCCATTAACAATAGTATCCTATCTAAAAGAGAAATCTAATGGAGATTTAGGAAGATAACCAAAACAATCTCAAATGGAGACTTCAAAGTAGAAGAATATAAGGCATGGTTATAAGAATGTTGCACATAAGATAAATGTTCATCCCAAAATTTAGGATGTTTACCACAATATCCCATAATAAAATGTACCACTGTACAGTTCACAACCTCTATTTGACCATCGGTTTGTGGATGGAAAGCATTAATTTTCTTCAATTTAGTGTCCATTAAACCCCACAAAGTTGACTAGAATTCCCCAAGATATCTAGAATCATGATATGAAATAATTGAAGTGGGAAATCCAAAATGAACCCATAGAAAATGAAAGAATAAATGTGCAGTCCCTTCACTAGTTATTTGTTTAGTACATGGAATCAACACATGCATCTTGATAAAATTTTCCACAACCACATATAAATAGTCTTCTTTCGTGACATGGGAAATCTTCCTTCACAATCCATGGAAATACTTTCCCATGGCCGTGTAGGCATAGGAAGAGGAGTGTAAAGTCATAATTTCCTGTTACTTGGCTTTCTCATGGCACAAAGAACACATCCTTTTATATACCTGGTTACATGTTCATGCATTCTAGGCCAATAAAAATACATCTATAAATGTGTAACTATTTTACCAACACCAAAATGACTAGAAATAAGAGAAGTATGAGATTCCCTAATCATATGCACATGCTCATTTTCTAGAATACAAAGTTTACTAGAAAGATATAAAATTTCATCATGCACATGATAATCCTTTTCTCCTACTTATTTCCCACTTGTTAAATCATCATACACTTATTTAAAATCAGCATCATAAACATATTGTTCCTTATAACTATCATGAGTCAAATAACTATGTTGTAAAAGAATATATGCAACAACAATGGAGGTCTAGATAACATGTCAGCAACCTTGTTTTGTATACCTTTTTTATACGTGATCATGAGATGAAACTGCTGCAAGAATCCCATCTAATAGAAATGTCTAGACTGTTGTAACTTTGTTTGTGTTTGCAAATACTGAAGGGGCTGATGATCGGTATGTATAACTATTTCTTTTCCCATTAAGTAATGATTCCATTTCCTTAAACTATGCGCCAAAGCATACAACTCTTTATCATAATTTGGATAATTTCTTACCCCACTTGTGAAGGTTTCTGAATGGTAACACACCGTATCAAAACTACCCCCATTACGTAGTGTCTAGTCTCTATCTCAATTTCAAATGATTGTTGCAAATCTAGAAGTTTCAAGACTAGAGTGGTACTGATTTTATCTTTCAACGCATCAAAATCCTTCTAATATTTTCCTCCCCACTAAAAGACCTATTTAATACTTTTCAAAGCATGCAAAGGATATGCAATAGATGAGAAGTTAGAAATGAATTTCCTCCAATATTGTACTCCACCAAGAAAAATCCTAACCTCTGTCACATTACTGGGTCAGGCCATTTCAAAATAATCTCTACTTTTACAGGATCTATTTTTAATTCACAATTTCCCATAACATACCCCAAGTAAATTAAATATGTTTTTCCAAACTCACATTTTGACATCTTCAAAAATATTTTCTCCCCTTAATGCATCTAAGACTTTCTAGATGTGAATAACATGATCATCCCAAGACTTACTGAAAATAAGAATATCATCTAAGTAGACAATAATGAAATCATCAATGAATGGTCTAAAAACATCATTCATAACTCTCATGAATGTTTTGGTGCATTACACAATCCAAAAGGCATCACTAACCATTCAAATAATCCCTATTTTGTTTTAAAATCAGTTTTCCAAATATCACCTTCATCAATTCTTACTTGGTGATAACCACTTCTTAAATCTAACTTAGTGAAGTAAATTGCATTCTTTAATTGATCTAGTAAATCATCTATTCTAGGAAGAGGGTAATGATTTTTCACCATGATCTTGTTTAAAGCATGAAAATCAACACACATTTTCCATGTGCCATCTTTATTTGACACCAAAATAATTGGCAAACCACATAGATATGTACTTGGATGAATAATACCTTTGGCCAAAAGTTCCATCACTTGTTTCTTGATTTCCTCATTTTCAACCACGGACAATCTATACATACCAATATTGGGAAGAGGTGCATCCTGTAGCAATTGTATCTCATGTTGAACCCCTCTTTTGGGAGGTAGACCTTGTGGATCCTGAAAAACATCATCATAGTTAGAAACAATTTTTACCAATTCATTACGATGTTTAGGATCACAATCCTCAAAATCCTTTTCGTGATCTTTCTCTTTGGCTTTGATCACCATGAGTAAAAAAATATTTTTGAATTAACAAGTCTTTTCATCTATCCTGTAGTAACCAATGAAATAATTTTTTACACAATGAGCTCTAACAATATAATCAATTCCATATTTCACAAGAAAGTATTTATTTTCTTCCTTATAGAAGATTGCTTTACGATCATATAAATAAGGACTTCCCAAAACTACTCCACAAATATCCAAAGGAACTACATCCAATTCAACCTCATCAATAAACTTGTCTGTAATGGAAAATCAAAATCTACAAGTTTTAGTTACCTAGAGTTTCACATCATCACAAACCCAACCCAAAGGATAAGGCTTAGAATGTGGATTAGTTTTGAGTCTTAGTTTCTTAACAACCTCCTCTAAAATCAAATTAGCTTGAGATCCACTGTAAAAAAGAGTATCAATTTTTGCATGTTTTGAAATCACTCTAAGGTGGAAAAGCTTATTACATTTCTTTTCATCATACATAGATTGTTGATTAGAATAAGATACAACATTTGAATTACTAGTGTTAGAAGAAGAGAAATAATGATTACCTTGAAAAATCATGCTGTTATCTTGGTTTCATCCTTGAATCGGACTCAAGATCATGAATCTCGGTATTCGTTTTCTTCTCTTTTCCTTTTTAACCATCCATTTAGGCTTATTTTTTGGATGTAATTTCTAACATCTAGACTCATCATAGTTTTTTTACAATGATTACAAAATGGTTTTTCATTTTCCTTCTTAACAATAGAATTTGTTTTTTTCTTAGCCTTTCCTTTTCCTTTTCCTTCGATTACTTTTTATTTTGTTTAAAAGAAGAGGAGGAGGACTCATTATTCATTTTATCTTATGCTTCCAAATGGGTTTCTTGAAAAACACTTTGCATCAAGATTATTGGCACCTAAAACAAGAATCATATGCCTTAGGTAACTATGCAATCCACCTATATATTTAAGTAGTGTTTCTTGTGTGTTTAGAGAAATTCCCTGAATTTGAGCCCTTTTCCTAAATTATTGTGTGTAGTCTTGAACACTTTTTCCCTTAGTTTTACTTAATGTTTGCCAATCCATCATAGCTTGTTACTTGTAACCAAGAGGATAATTTTTTTGTCTAAGATTTGAAACAAAATCAGACCAAGAAGTGATTTCATTACCTTTGGTTTCATCCACTTCTTGAAGCTTACTCTCCCACCAAATGAGTGTTGTGCCACCCATCCGAAGAGTTTCCAAATGAATCTTTGCTTCATCATCCACAATTCTCTAAACCCTACAATATAATTTTATCTGCTTGATCTAGTTATCCAATTTCTCTGCATTAAGCTCTCCAGTATACATTGGCAATTCAAACTTGATATCTAACTTTAATGAAGGAAAATTATATTTTAAAGGTTCACCTTTAGGAATATCAGAACTAGAGCTTTCTTATTTTTTTACCTCCTCTAGTTCCCTTTTCCCTTTGTCTATCTTGGTACATTTCTTCCACCATTTCCTTCATCTGTAGGAATGATTGACAAAATTCTTCTTCCTCTCGATCCTCCATTGTAGGAATTAAAGATTGTTAATATAATCTAAAACCAACACAATAACTTACAATCCAAAAACCATTACTCGATCCAAAAGCCAACTAAAACCAACTCTGATACCAGTGATCTAAAAATCCAAAGAAAACTTGCACACATACACTCAATATTTTGCTTTTAACGATTTTTAATGAAAATTTGACATTACAATCTTTTTGTAATTTTAATAAATAATTAAAATCTACCAAGATCTTGTGTAAAAATAGAGAAATAATAGAGAATTTGATGAGTGAATTGACACATGACATGATAAAAGAGTTTGGCGCTTATGGCCTACGTCTTTGGGTCCATTTGAATGGGACCAATCTATTAAAATATTGAAAATAAATCTTTACAAATATTTCTACACGAATCTAACCTTCTAATAGTCTTCCTCTTCCAAAATAACACCTTTGGTTTCCTTTTTTATCATCAAAAATCCCTCTCTAGCTCAATTTATAAGCTTTACAATAATAACATAGTCACGTATCAATGCCTATACAAATAACACAAACCCGATTTTATATGGTTCCACACTTCCGGAAGCATTGGTTGGGTGCCTATCCTTTTACACTAATGACCTGGGTTCAACTCCCTCCAAAGCGCACTTGTTTTACCATTTTTGGATTTTAATCCCACATTTGGTGCATGTGGGGATAGGGAGGCATTTAAATAGGGCAATATTGGTTTAGCATTGGCTTTAGAGCCATTTTGGTTGGGCCATGTATTATTAGCCAGTGGGAAAGGCTAAGTTGGGTGCTTAGAAAATTATGTGGCTATATGGAGGGATAAGGGATCGATTGGCATATAATTTGAACGTGGCAAAGGAAGTTAGGTATAATACAAAGTGGTTTGCATATAATGTGTGGCAAGTTTAATCAAATGTGTTGGAGATATAATTTGAGTGGCAGTGTGGAAAATTAATGGGGTGTATGGCTCGGTGGATAAGTCGACTCGGTTGGACTAGACGGGGTATCCATCGATCCCTTTACAATGTTTAAACAATAAGATCCCAAATGTATGTAGGAATTACAATATAGATAAAATAGAAGTGAAATTTCTACAATAACAATATGAGAAAGAGGCCAAGACACCTCTCCATAGTCGAGTATGTTGAACCATGATGAGGGCCCCTAGCTAGAAAATAGTGGGGCCCACCTATCCAACATCGAGTGTCCAAAACTTGCGTTCAAAAAAAAATTACCCTTAATTTGAATTTCCCACATTTCACATTTTCATTGGTCCTCTCGATGAGCATGCATGCATTCAACCTATGCTCGGTTCTTAATTTACAAGTTGCCTGCCTAAAAATTTCGGTGGGCCATAACTTTTGCATACGTGCTCCTATTTCTACAAATGAGATATCAGCTGGAAAGATCAAATTTTTCTCCATGTAATGAAACTTCTGTAACTGATTCGAGAAGGTTTTATATCGGCATTTCTCGGTGAGTATCCTATGGATCAGGTTGCTTAGTTTGGCTCAATAATACTATAGGTGACTTAGTAGGAGGAAGTGTTGGACTTATTTGGAGAGGTGGTTATTTAACTTGAGTAGATTGCATAGGTAGCACTTGAGTGATAGAAGAAGGAACACTAGAAGTGATGGCATGATGCTCACTAGACATAGATGAATCAGATTTAGGAACCCATTGAAATGTAACTATTGGAGCTCAAAATTGCACCCTCGATATGATTGTGAATAACCAAGAATTTTGAGGCAACATGGTACTATCTCTCAGTTGTGGGACATGTGAATTGAGACAAAACTTTGGAGAAGGTCAGCTTCCTCTACTTACATCTAACTCTACGCTACTCTTAGGAATTGAAATGTAACTATCTAGCTCTACTCTAACATTCCAAGGGACCAGGGTGAGAAGAAGATGCATAAAACATAAATCCTAAACTAGAGAAGGTGATAGAACTAGAAATAAGGGGAAAGATACTTCTAAAAGAGAGAAAATGGGGAAAATGATGATGAAGAGGGTCAAAATGATGACCACATTTCAAGACAACATCTAAATTACCAATTCCATGATACACAATAGATATAGATTTCAAGACAATATAAACAACAAACCCATGAATGAATTAAAAGGTAAGAAGACACAATAAAATATCAACTAAGGAAGGAATGAGCCAAAAATAGATGATTTTTTTATTTGAAGATCATGCATAGATCAGTACAACATGGGAAGAGGTGTAGCACATTCACAAAATTTTGATCCAAGGCATGCAACTCTTTAAAACACTTGTGCAACATAAAAAAATGTTTCCCTTGCATTCCTAAAGTATCCAACCTTACAATTGAGCATCATTTTTACAATATATAGAAAAGTGGAAGAATAAGAAGAAGAAGAAAATTAGATGGAAATTTGAATTCCTCCTTCCATCCATCGACCACTTCCATTAAATTCTCTAAAAATATCTAATAACCTCTACAAATTCATTTCCCCACACCAATTTCCTTATTGGAGAAGAAATGGGTGCCCATACTACATTAAATTCTAATGGTTGCATCACCTAGAATAGTCCTTTTTCCTTCTCAGGAAGGTTACCTCTATTTTTCCCACCTACCTCCATTTGAATTGGGAAATACAACTTCTATTACATGGAGGAGGTTGATATTTTCCTAATGACATAAGATTTGCAAAATCATATCATTGGATCAAAATTCATATCCATTTTTAGCTCCCCATGAACAATTTTTGTTTTCCTTTGATACGTGGCTTTTGTTGGCTTTTGCATATTTTCCACATGTTTCACAGCTATTTTTCTCCTAGCCACGATGTTCTAGTATTTTGCGGCTCCTTTAACATACCCACGGATTTTTTTTTTTAATTATGGGTTGTCTTTATCAACCCATGGCTTTTCTAACTCCTTTGCTTCATCCCATGGCTTCTAGTTATGTGTAGCTTTGGACTTACATGTATCATGGCTCACTCAACCTCCATGGTCATTCAAATATTTCCACGGTCAACTCCATACTTTGGCAGATTTTTTTTTGGGTTGTGGCTCGTTCAAAACTCTATGTGACTTCTTCCTTCTTTCTATAATTCTCGTACCTCAGCCCATGGCTATCCAAGTTGTTCAATTTTTACCAGAGTGTAAAAAATAGACAACATTTTTTGTGACTCATAGGGATCATCTTCCTGCTAGATGAACTGATCAGTAGCCTTGAATCATCCATTGGGTAAGGAGTCAACCTGATAACCATGAACTCTGATATGAAACTTGACGAACACACCCCTAAATCCACTTGAAGCACTGCTAGAACTGAAATTGATCCTTTTCTTGCTCAAATTGACCATTCACATTATGAAAATATTTTGAATAAGGTTTTATGTGAGTGGAAGATTATCGAAATCTGAAATCTTCTTTCTCTCTGCAAATATGTGTTAGGTTAATTATTATTTGCCTTTATAAATTATGCATTGCATATTAATAGGTTTATTTATTTATTTGTTATTTAGTTATATTTCTTCATAACCATCTAATTGTCTTTATTCGCATACGGGTCTTTGTTATATTATTTTAACAATATAATTGTTTGATTATATTTATTATTGGTTATGCTTCTCGAATGTATTTTGGGCTATTATTGTAAAAATTATATTTTTATTCATCTCTGTATAATTCCTATAAGAATTGCAACACTCCATTGTATCTACGGTTGATTGATATTAATAAAGTTTATCGAGGATTCCACCAATGTTTCTCAAGTTTAAATTTGGTACCATAGCTGGTTGAAGCTCCTGGCAAGGTTGGAGAAAGGTTGCAAAGGAAGGAAGTCTTGGAGAAGAAAATTGCTTCACTAGAGAGCCAGTGCTTACCTCCAGCAGCCTTCCCTGGACCTTCTTGTAGTCTCTCAACCTCCTATGCGTTCTCGGGTAAATGGAAAGCAAATGCTTTTTCCTTGGTGCTCTCTGCACCAGGAAAATTTTCTTCTAGAGCATTTTCTGGTTTATAGAAATCAGATTAAAAATCAATTTTGTTTTATCCCCATTAGGGGTTTTACCTCTAAACTTAGGCGAGCCTTTAGTCTCTACTAATATAGTAGTCTACTATATTTCAAGAATTTTGTGTATTGGGATGTACTTGTGAGCTCTTTGGCCAAGCCCATACCGAGCTATGCACATGAGAAAATAGAGCCCTTCATTAACAACTCAGCAATACCGAGCTCCGATAGAGCTCTCTCGAAAACCGATCCAATCTATGATCAAATTAATCGTGTTGTTTTTTGGCTTTAAGCGAGTCAACTTGTGTGTTTTGTTTACAAAGTCCAAGAGGCCAAGTTCATTCAATCATGGAGCCAACATTGTATTGGAGTGACTTCCGTGGAGATCCATACCACTGGCATCAACCCATTGCCATCGTTTAAAAATGCCAATCCTAAGCTCCATCTACCTCTGTCTCCAAGTCCACGTACCTCTCCACGCCATACCGCACAGGGAAATCAAAAAACAAAAAAAAACAAGGCATCGATTCAATAGTGATCTAAGGTGAGCTTTGTTTGAAGTCGATCCAACCTCCACTCAACATGCAGTCCCTGCAACCATAAACAATGACCTAGAAAACCACGAACCTGCATCAAAATAAATGAGGAGATAATAATTAGCAGCCGTGGTAAATACAAAAGAGGGTAAATGCAAAAGGAGATACAAAGAATCAAATCTAGATTCTTAGGCATATACCTTAACTGAACTCCTTCAAACTCACAGTCCATGTTGGACTCCAACCATGTTTTCATTCAACAAAGTCAAGTATGAGATTTTCTAATTTAAATATAAGTTGCTTCAATTTGTTAACCAAGTGCACACAAGTGGCCTAACTAGTTAGGTTGATCGACTTGGGAGGGTGAGGTGAGGGGTTCGACCCCCACCCCCATCAAATTTTTGAAACCAATTTGAATTTCGCAGCAAAAAAAGTGAAACCACCAAGTTTGGAGAAGTATTTAGTGAAAAACCTTGACTAAACAACCTACTAAAATTTTAGCAAGAAAAACCCTATTTTAGGGAAATTTTATTTTCTCCTATCAGGCCTATTTTTGATTCTGAGAAACATTTTCTAAAGGGGGGATAGCTAAAAATTTCATTTTCAGCTGTTTTTAAATAATTCTTTGCATTCTTGGTCATATTGGGCTGCGAGAGGCCACCAGGGCCCACAAAACAAAATTTTTTTCCTGTCATTCAATTTTTTCAATTTTTTTGAATGTAATCATATGCTTTAGTATATTGTACTAATTTTTAGGTTGCCATAGTCAATCGTAAACTTTATAACTACTCAGAAACTAGAAGAATATTGTAATAAAAAACTGTGAAATTTGGTTCTAAAACATTTACGAGATCTTAGATCTCATTCGCATGCGTTTCGGCATATACGGTGCCTCTGGGAAGCACTTATGGGTAAAGCCATCGTGATTAATACTACACTTAATGCCCAATATAGATGCAACAATGTCATGTGGGCATCGTCCCTTTAAATTGACGGGGATTAATTAGATCATAATGCACACACTATGAGCCATCCCATCCGTCTGTGAATGATTGCATGACATAAATCCAGACCGAGAAATTCTCTCGATTATATAGTGAATTTATGCTCACGTATGAGGATATTTATTTGATCCAGTGTTAATAATCACATAGACCCCTTTCAAGATCTTGTCTTGGTACAATGTATTGAATTCTTTCACGTATCATCGGGTATATAGAAAGGGAAAGATTCTTCCACGTACAATTGTGTATATCGAAAGGGCACATATATAGAAAGGTTCGATATATCGACTAATGGTATATAGATTAGGAGACCTTATACCTAGAGTGATAAGAGCCAAAACACTCGGTGATTTCTAAAAATGGGAACCTTTGCCCCCAAATTTTTTTCTTCCGATTCACAAATACTCGGAGGAAATAACTATGCTTCCTCGAAGACAAAAATAGAGACACATCTTGAGTTTAAATACATATGGCCTATTGTGAGTGGTACTGACTAGATCAAAAAATGATACAACACAACAATGAAATTTTGATAAAGCAGATCAGAAGGACAAACTCATCATCTTGTTTTGAGTGTCCAATGATGTGCAACCCCACATTTCAGATGCCAAAACAGCCAAAGAAGTGTGGGATAAGTTGAGCATAGTATATGAGGCCAAAAACAAGAATGCCATACTGAATTTGCAGATTCAGTTATACACACCGAAGTTCAAGCAGAGTGAGAAAATATAAGCTTTCTTGAGAAGAGTTGTAGAGTTAAGGGATTCACTTCTAGCCTTGGGAGAAGCAGTCACATATGAATCTCTCATTCCCATTTTTCTGATAGCTCTCCCTTCTTCTTACCACATTTTTTTCGCAACACTAAACTTGTTAGATACAACAGTTAGTTTTGACAAGTGGTAAACCTCCGTAACAAGAGGAGCAAACACTTTCTTCACTTGAAAAATGGAAAGGAAAACCTAATTCCTATCAAAAGTCCCAACATCAAAATAAATATTAACATTAATGGGACAAACAATAGAATAAGAAATGTCCAATTTGTAAAAAAGGACATGACTTACAAGATTGTTGGTATAATACTTGCAAGAAAGGTTCATCCAGTAAATCTAGACCTCCACATCAAAATTCTCACAAGGGACATTATAACTACAATCAAGGGTAGAAAAGGGGGAACTGGAAAAGAAGACCCCATCAGCAAGGAAATATTGTTGAGCAAGAAGAACATTTAGATAATGAAGACTTCTTGTACACTGCTTGATCAAGTGAACCATCCACGTCATCTAGTGATGTCTGGTATGTTGATTCGGGAGCCACTCAACACATGACCGGCCATAGAGACTGGTTTACCTCAATGAGGGACACACCTTCGAAAAACCATGTTTCGTTAGGTGATGATTCTTCATATATATTTTAGGGGATTGGGAACATTTCTCTACCCCTTGGTTCACGCAACTACAAACTATCAAATGTCTTATATGTCCCTAGGTTGACAAAGAATCTTCTTTTAGTCAATCAACTCCTAGATCAAAACTTAAAAATTGACTTTGATATTCATTCGGAAAGAAAACATGTTTGATTTGAGACAAATCATGAGGCTCAAAGATAGTTGTAAAATCCTCCAATGTGGGACACATGTTCCAAACTTGATTTTATCCACATAGATGATCAAGAACTTGTGGCTAAGAACTCTACCTCGACACAGTTGTGGCATCAAAGACTTTGTCATGTTAGTTTCAAGTATCTAGAGACACTACGTCAGTGAAGTATGGTATATGGGATACAATCTCTTTAAAAGGATATAGATAAGTGTCCTCACTACCTAGCAGGAAAACAAAATAGAGCTTCATTCCAAAAGAGTACATATCGAGCTCATGGTAAGCTTGATCTAGTTCATACCGATCTTTGTGGTTCAATGCAACCAAGTCATTCTAGATTGCTTTGTGTTGACGACTATTCAAGAAAAATGTGGATTTTTTGTCTTCGCAAGAAAAGTGAAGCTTTTGAAACCTTAAAAAATTTCAAAGTAGGTATTGAGAATGAAACTAGTTGCCACATCAGAAATCTTCACTCAGATTGAGGGGGGAATTCACCAGTAATGAGTTTAAATACTACCTACAATCTCACAAGATTCATCGACATATGCCTCCTCCACACACACTGCAGTAGAATGGTGTTGTTGAGAGAATAAATCATACTATCATGGAAATGGTGTGATTCATGATCGATGACTCGGACTTGTAAATACATTCAGGTAGAAGCGGTAAAGACAATAATGTATTTGTTGAATAGAGTTCCCATAGTTTATCTTGATGGATTAACACCAAAATAAGCATGGTCAAAATGAAAACCATCTATTACACACCTTAGAGTATTCAAGTGTAAATCACACATGCACATACCCAAGTAGAACAGAAATAAATTGGACATGAAGTCACAAAAATCATCTTCATTGGGTACATTGAAGAGACTCTTGGGTAAAGATTGATGGAAAAAGAATGACAAATTCCAAGGTGAACCAAAATCAAAATCGTTAGTCATCAAGATGGAAGAAGAGTTATTTGAGGAAGCAGAACAAAGCACAAATCAGCATACCAACAACCACATTTAGGAAGAAAGTTTGCAGGGTGACTCCATTCACAGAGTTAAGCATCAAAGGAGTGGGAAAATTCAAAGAATCAGCCCATTGGTTTCAAAGGTCACATGTCCTATCAAATACTTGGAAATTTTGGAGCCAAACCAAGAGTCACAACAAGTCATGCTCAATTTAGAGCATGAGGTTGAGTTTCAGTGTACCAAAGGTCAGGTTTAACACCTCCAAACAAATGCAGAGAAACTAAAAGAGGTTTTTTTGCTAATAATTTGATGAATAGAGTGAAGAACTAACTTCTAGTAAGTTTTTCACTCTTACTAATGACCATATCCATTGTAAAATCAGTTACATGGTCTAAGTTTATGAGGAAAGGAAGCTACTTCTCCCTTCTTGTTGTAGGATTTGTTTGAGTTTCCTTTGCCTCTAGTTAGAGTAGGCTATTATAGGTTTGCTTTCAGTAGAATAAGTTCTTATGTACACTTTGCATGCTCCACTTGGGGTATGTATTGATTTCCTCTTTGTACATAGCTTGTGTGTTGTTGTTTCTTTTTCACAGCCCATCTAGAGGAGGCGATGTTTGGAGAAATTAGTTCTTTTAAGGTAGTTTCAAGTGTTTCCAAATAATCATGCCGAACCTCTGTAGTGCTTCATCCTTTTCTATGATTCAGTATAATTTTCTTCAAAACTTGGTAGAAATCAAATTGGGATAGTTTCATGGGTTTTCCTTCATCCCAATAGATCATATTGTAAACTTGAGCAACGGGGTGAAGCTGTGATAAAATGTATTAATATCAATAAAAGCAGTAGATACAATGGAGTGCTGCAATTCTTATAGGAATTGTACAACATATGAATACAAATATAATTGTTACAACAAATTCCAAAATACATCCAGAAAGCATAACCAATAATAAATATAATCAAACAATTATATTGTTAAAAAAACATAACAACACCCGTATGTAGAATAAATACAATTAGATGGTTATGAAGAAATATAACCATATAACCAATAAATAAATAAACCTATTAATATGTAATGCATAATTAATAAAGGTAAATAATAATTAACCTAAAATTCCCCCTTAATTGTGCATTGTCTCAAGGGATGAGCAGAGGAACTCTCTGAACAACTCAAACTTGTCACATGCAAGTGAATTTGTGAAGATATTTTCCCGTTGTTCAGTTGGACAAAATTGAAGCTATATGTTTTGCTTCAACACATGCTCATGTATGAAATGAACCTTTACCTTGATGTGCTTTGTTCTTTCATGAAAAAATAGATTGCGAACAAGTTTTAGAACACCTCCATTATCAACATACATGGTGGTTAGTTTGTCTTGTGGTATTCTAATTCATTCGAGTATACGACATAGCCAAATCACTTCACAGACAACTTATCTTGTAGAATGATACTCAAAGCTTCTATGGAAGAACGAGAAATAAAGGGTTTTTCTTGCTTCCCCATGATATTGGTCTAAATCCCATAAAGAACACAAATCATGAATTGTATTTTCTGTCATTAATATTTCCTTAATGATATGAATCAAAATATCATGACAAGAATAACTTGTCATTCTTCTTGTATTCTAGACCAAGATCCACTGATCCTTTGAGATATCTCAAAATGCACCTTGCTACCTTCCAATGAAAAACTTTGGGTTCATGTATGAACCTGGATAGATAGCTTACTATAAATCTGATATCTGGTCTAATGTAGGTTATATAAATGAGACTCCCAATCAACTGCCAATATGGAGTGACATTTACATTAGGAGATGGATCTAAATGAGATAATTGCAATCTATTTTCCATAGGTGTAGCAATCAGTGTGCAATCTATCATCCTGAATTTCTTGAGAATTTTCTTGGTATATTTCATCTAAGAAACAAATATGTGATTCTCTTTCTGTCATACTTATAATCCAAGACAATAGTGCATTGCTTTGAGATCGGTCATGTCGAACGATTAATTAAGATCTTTCTTCGTTGTATTGATCATCCTCATCGAATCGCCGCGGTGATGACTAGATCATCGACATATATAATGATAATCACAATCTCCCCCCTTGATTTTTGAGGTAAAGATTGGGATCATATGGATTTCTAACAAATCCATGTTGTATGATATGCTCATCAATTTTGATGTACCATGCTCGGGGTGCCTGTTTGAGGTCATATAGAGATTTCCTAAGTGTGCATACCTTTTCTTCTTGGCCGGGTAATACATATCCCTCAGATTGAGTCATGTATACTTCTTCTTATAAATCTCCATTCAAGAAGGCACTTTTTACATCCATCTAATGGAATTTCCAACCAAATTGTGTAGCTAGAGAAAAGATAATATTGATCGTCTTGATCTTAGATGTGGGATAAAATGTCTCCTCATAGTCAATACCTTATTTTTATACATACCCCTTTCTTTACTAGTCTCACTTTGTACTTTTCCACTTTGTCCCATATGTTTTGTACATAGTTTTGAATATCCATCTACATCTAATGGGTTTCTTCCTAGTTGAAGCTCGACAAGCCGCTAAGTGCTATTTTTCATTACCGATTGATATTCGAGTCCATGGAATCTTTCCAAGATTTTGACTACGAGGATTCCTATATTGTATAGGGCTCATCGAGACTTGATAACTCTACTCATCAAAGGAAATTTAACTTCTTCTCTTGCTTTACTAAGAGTCGTGGTCCAGGGGTGGATGTATTCGGTGGCGCATCCATTCTTGCACCTCGTAATGTGCTAGTACACCACTTTGGCATACATTGAACTATTCTCATGGGTTGTGGTTATATTTGATCAATACCATCATCACTTTCATCATCGTGGGAATATTAGCTTCAATTTTACAATCGGTGAAGAATCTACATCAGTGAGTCTCGGAGGAGGAGACTCTACTTCCTTTTTCTCAAAAAACTCAACATATCTCTTTGGTGTAGAATTTTCTAGTATTTAGATCCATCAATATATACCCAAGAGTCTCTTCAATGTACCCAATGAAGATGATTTTCTGTGACTTCATGTCCAATTTATTTATGTTTTGCTTGGGTATGTGCATACTTGATTTGCACATGAATACTCTAAGGTGTGCAATAGATGGTTTCCTTTTTACCATGCTTCTTTTGGTGTTAATCCATCAAGTGCAAGTTTGTGGGAACTCTATTCAACAAATACGTTGTTGTCTTTGCTACTTCTACCCAAAATGTATTTACAAGTCTAGATTCATTGATCATGAATCACATCATTTCTATGATAGTATGATTTCTTCTCTCAACAACACCATTCTATTGCGGTGTGTGTGGAGGAGGCATATGTCGGCGAATCTCGTGAGATTGTAGGTAGTCTTTAAAATCATTACCAAAGTGAATTCCCCCTCAATCGAGTGGAGAGTTTCGATGTGACAACCAGTTTCATTCTCAACAACTAATTTGAATTTTTTTAAGGTCTCAAAAGCTTCACTTTTATTGCAAAGACAAAAAATCCACATTTTTCTTGAATAGTTGTCAACACAAAGCATGAAGTACTAAAATCCAAAATGACTTGGTTGCATTAGACCGAAAATATCAATATGAACTAGATCAAGCTTACCATGAGCTTGATATGTACTCTTATGGAATGAAGCTCTGTTTTGTTTTCTTGCTAGGTAGTGAGGACACTTGTCTGTATCCTTATGAAGAGATTGTAGCCCATATACCATATTGCACCAGTGTAGTGTCTCAAGATACTTGAAACTAACATGACCAAGTCTTTGATGCCACAACTGTGTTGAGGTAGAGTTCTTAGCCACAAGTTCCTGATCATCTCTATGGATAAAATCAAGCTGGAACATACGTCCTACATTGGAGGTTTTTTCAACTATCTTTGAGCCTCGTGATTTGTCTCGAAGCAAACATGTTTTCTTTCCGAATGACTATTAAAGGCATTTTTAAGTTTTGATCTATGAGTTGACTGACTAAAAGAATATTCTTTGTCAACCTAGGGACATATAAGACATTCATAGTCTGCAGTTGCATGAACCAAGGGGTAGAGAAATGTTCCCAATCCCCTGAACTATATATGAAGAATCATCACCCAACAAAACATGGTTTTTCAAAGGCATGTCCCTCATTGAGGTAAACCAGTCTCTGTGGCTGGTCATGTGTCGAGTGGCTCTGAATCAACATACTAGACATCACTAGATGACGTGGATGGTTCACTTGATTGAGCAATGTACAAGAAGTCTTCATTATCTAAATGTTCTTCTTGCTCAACAATATTTCCTTGCTGATGGGGTCTTCTTTTCTAGTTCCCCTTTTTCTACCCTTGATTGTAGTTAGAATGTCCCTTGTGAGATTTTTTTTGTGGAGGTCCAGAGTTACTGGATGAACCTTTCTTGTAAGTATTATACCAACAATCTTTTAAGTCATGTCCTCTTTTACAAATTGGACATTTCTTCTTCTGTTGTTTGTCCCCTTGATGTTGATATTGATTTTGATGTTGGGAATTTTGATAGGAATTAGGTTTTCCTTTACCTTTTCCTATCCATTGCAGAGTAATGAGGATCATTGCAGCAAGTGCTAGACATGCAGAGTAATGAGGATCATTGCATTCCTTGAAGACATCTTGCTCACTTTCAATAAATTATTCCTCAAGGCCTTGGGTGCCAATAGTGTTCAAAAACACTTTCTTCTCTTCCCAACCTTTCCAATCTATTTTTAATTCAAATTTTCCTCCTTTATTTTGATATGCGCAGATCCTCCTTTTGAAAAATTTGGATCCTCTCAACTGTATAAGACCAATCTTCAACAAATATGGAATTATCTTCTTTGGTGGAATCAGTTAGAAAAGAGGCATAAACAAAGGGTTGTTAATTTTTTCACACTTGGGAAACGATATTTGATTCTCAAAAGACTTGAATTTATCAATTGGAGAATCCAAATTATCCTCCAAAACATACCCCTACTTTGCTGATATGTTGTCTCCAAAACAACTGCATGGTTTTTCCTAAAGTCTTGTTGTTTGGGGTGTTGCATGGGTTATTCCCTCTCTCCAAAAGCATAAAAACATTCTGTCTACCAAAATCATAGGATAAATCAGTTTAGTGAGTGCTAGATAGAAGGTAGGGACAACATATGAAATACCACAACTCCTGAGAACATTATTGCAAGGTCTTGGGAGGTTGGGTAGTGCTCTAGGTGGAGATGGGAGGGATTTTTACAAATTTTGGGGAATGCTTTGGGCATGACAAACTTGTGAAACATCAAATGAAGGATAAGGAAGTAAAGGAGCTTCCTGATTTTGGCAAGGAATGATGGATTTTTCATTTTTTACACATGGAGAAGGAATAATTTGAGGTGGTGAAGGAATAATGTAGCAGCAAAGATGGGTTTTCTTTTTCATCTTGAATGAGAATCTTCTCAACTTGGGATGCAATGGAAAAATATTGAGGAAGACTACTACCCCCTAGGGATTGAATCAATACAGCTAAATCAACATCAAAGGATCTCAAATAATACAAGAATTCCATACCTTGTGAGGGTCTGTATTCTTGAGGAATTATATGCCAATTATTTGTGAATTTGATGTTGAAATCAGGAATAAACTCCATTGGAGCCCATTGTATTTTGCTGAGATGTCTCACGTTGCAAATGAAATCCGTATCCTCCTTGAATTGGTTGTGCAATTGTTCTCCCAGCTAATTCCATGTGGAAATGGATTGTGGAGCCAAATTGTTGTACCAATATTTTGCTTTGCCTTTGAAAGATGAAACCAGAAGTTTGAGGAAAACATTCTCTTCTGTGACATCATGAATGGCACAATGGTTGGAAATATCTTGAATGTGATCAATAGGAGATTGATCTCCATTTCCATAAAAAAGAGGAAAAGATTTTAAGGTTTTTTTGGGGATAACATCCAACTATTGCAAATGGAGTGGAATGGAACTAAAATGAGGGAATGGAAAAGATCCTTAGAGATCCATGACTGAAATGGAAACATTAAAATGAATGGAAAGATTTGCAACTAAGATAATGAGTTTCTTAAATCAGTGGAGTCATTAGATATGCTTGAAACTTACCTCCAAAGGCTGAGATCTCACCAAGAGCACATCAACTTCTTTGAGATGAAGATGTAGACCAAGATACACACCTGTGAAATGTATATCTTTCACCTTCTTATCTTACTTGGCGTGTCAAAACTGTTGGAGCTCAAAATTACACCCTAGATATGATCATGAATGACCAAGAATTTTGAGGCAACATGGGATTGTCTCTCATTTGTGGGACCTGCAAACTGAGACAGACCTCTGGAGAAGGCCAGATTCCTCTACTTAATTCTAACCCTAAGATACTCTTGGGAATTGAAATGCAACTATCTAGATTTACTCTAACATTCTAAGGGATCATGGTGAGAGGAAGATGCATAAAATAGAATTCCTAAACTAGAAAAGGTGATAACACTAAAAATAAGGGAAAATATACTTTTGAAAAAGAGAAAATGGGGAAAATGATGATGAAGAGGGTCGAAATGATGACCACATTTCAATACAACATCTAAATTTCCACTTCCATGACACAAAATAGATACAACTTTTGAAATAATGCACACAACATACCCGTGAATGAAAGAAAAGGTAATAAGACACAATAAAATATCAAATAAGACATGAATGAGCCACAAAACATATGATTTTATTTCTTGAATATCATGCACAGATCAGTATAACACGGGAAGAGGTGCAACGAATTCACAAAATTTTTATATAGGGAATGAAACTCTTTAGAACACTTGTGCAACATTAAAAAAATGTTTCCCTTGCATTCCCAAAGCATCCAACCTTATAACTAAGCATCATTTTACAATATATAAAAATTGGAAGAAGAAGAAGAAGAAAAAAATTAGAGAGAAATTTGAATTCCTCCTTCCACCCACCGACCACTTCTATTAATGTTTCTAAAAATATATGAGCACCTCTAAAAATTCATTTCCCACACCATTTTCTGTTAGAGTAGGTATTTACCTTAGCTCATGTTCACCTAGGTACTTTATTTTCCTTTATTGTATTTATCCTCACCCACTTATGTGTGTGGATATATATTTTTATTTATTTAGATATTAGGGGGATATTATCTAGTTGTTAGGTATAGTTATTTCCTTTATCTATGGTATTGACTAGTTCTTTTCTTGATCAAGTGATGTCTAGTTTTTTCCTAAATCTATGGTCTTGACTAGTTCTTTGATGACTAGTTCTTTCCATGATTTATGGTTTGATCTATGACCTTGACTAGTTCTTATATTGTTATTCCCTACCTATATAAGCAAGGCTCATTCTCATTGTATTTCATTGAGTTCCATAATAATATATGATATTGTTGCTCATTTGTTTGCAAAGGTTTTATGTAAAGTTATTATGGCAAATTTAATTCATCTTATTGATCATGGTGTTTGATTAGAATATGTGTTCTTGTCTTGGTATGATCTGGTTATCATTCCTTTTAAGGTATCAGAGCAGTTTATGAGGATCGACATTCTTTTTCAAAGGCTCATGGGATACAAGAGTAGGATGATGCGATGAAAACTGAGTATTATTCTTTGATGAAGAATCATACTTGGGATTTGGTATCTCTTCCTAAAGGAAGAAATATGGCTGGTTGTAAGTGGGTATACCGAACCAAATATACGGTGATGGGTTCATTGAAAAGTATAAGGCTCGTCTTGTTGCAAAGGGTTTTTCTCAAGTTGAAGGTATTGATTACTCTAAGACTTTTACACCCATTTCCAAGATGGATTCGTTAGGAAATTAATAATAATGTTTACATTATATGTTTGGGTGGTTAGTCAATTAAGTAATATTGTTAAATATAATAACAATATTATGTACTTGGTTATTTGGTTATACCCGTATCACTATTTACAGTTTATTATTTGTAATACATCCTATTTTATAGGATGTTTTGTTACCTACCTTTATGGCTATTTATTAGCCCAATGTAATGTATGATGTATCAAGTATATTGAAGAATTATTCCCTGTGTAAATCTGCTGCTATACCAATATTTGGTATCAGAGCGAGATGGGGTTCTAAGAGATTTGGAGGGGCAGTGGTTTCACTCTATGTTGTCCCAAATTATGGTTGCGTATATTTAATACATCACAACTCGGTGTGGTCAGTGCATATCGGAGGTCTTCGACACGTCTAAGTTTTCCTTCCAATGTTTTGTGTATGATATATATGTTGTTTGCCATAGTCTTCATCGGATCACGTGCACAACAAAGCATCCAATTTCTGTTAAGACTTCTACAGTGATCAGATCGTGCCATAATAGGCTTGCATGCACCTCGATTGTAGTATATTGGTTCTTCGGCTTTATTTACCACATAGTTTGAGATGGAAAACGTGAGATCTTGATGGATGATCATGGGTAGTTCCACCATTGTTGATTGCCCGATCCATGATTAAATTGTTCATTTGGTTGCAATTGTTATTGTTATCCCGTCGCTTCCAAATATCCTGTGAAGATTGTCTCTTAGTTCTGATCGTCTGGATAGATCTGAGCACAAGTGGGGTCACAACTTTATTTAATTCATCCACATAAAAGATTTGCATTCCAATTTGAAGAAGAAATTGACAAACACGCATCCTCCAACGTAGCACCTCGGCTTCACTAGTTCGGTCGCACCAATATTGGATAGTCGTGGCATCAATCTGCTCCAACTGGCACTCGAGATCCACCTAAATCACTTTAACTAGCTTTGGCACGAATACAAAGGTGCAGTGCATGGACACCGGTTTGATATTTATTAATTGTTTTTTAATATAATGTTGTTTCTAGAAATGGTCTTTAGTTTGGTTTGTAGCAAATCTGTATCCCATCCTTAATAATACCATGTATGAGTGCCACATTCAAAGGTGTTATACTACCCAGTGAGTCTATTCATAGTCAGTTATGTTTAAATTACGTGTCAAGTTTTAGTGTCATTTTAATTTTGTATTAGTCTTGGATTTAATATCCTATGTCTATCTAGAGGGTCATTATGTTATTCAAAAGATTGACAAGTCAAATAATTCCATATAGGTGATTTTAGGATTTTTAATACTCATTTTCATTTAAAAAGTAATTTCATTTTATTACTTTTTAATTTAGTCGAGTTTTTTTTTGCCAATTCAAAATAGTCATTGTCAAAGTCAAGAGTTAGAGTCGTATAATTGTATTAAGTCTGAAAAATAAAAAAATTTGCCTTATGAATGCATTTTCAGCGGAATCCGACGTTCGGGTAAGGTGTGTAATTTTTAAGCCTCAAATTCCAAATCGCTAAGTTAAGTAGCATATTAATGGAGGATGGAGGCATCGAGATGCTTGGAGGTCGACAACGACCTCTTGTCAGTCACCAACAACAGGGCCGCATGTGTTTGTGGTGGCATATGTATGGTGTGAGTATATGATTTTCAGTGTGGTTTCCATTTTCTCAGTATGATTCTTTTTCAGAGTTCCTATTTTGTGTGGTATTTGATGGATGTTGGAAAGAAAGTTGTGTTGGAGCGCAGATGACTGTCAGTGATCCTCTGACTGACTTGGTCCTCTGACTGCCATACTTCATTGGAAGATGGTCAGCTAGAAGAATACGTTCACTAGCATTAGTGACCATGTGCAGCAAGACCTAACTAGCAAGATCCATTCAGGAGTATGTTCTTCGATGCATTTTGCTTCTCAGTATCTATATGAGTGGAATTTCACATTGTGGGGGGGAATACATACCAATGTTCCATTCCCATTCTGCACCCAAAATGACTTAGTCAAGGAAAGCTTCCAGTGGCAGTGGCAGTTTTCTATGTTGTTCGAGATCGAGTGGCAGCGATCAATGACAGAGACTACGATTAAGAACATTACGATTCTTATAGGAAGTAATGTGAAATATTTTCAGTATATCTTCTATTGTGCGGTTTTTGTGATATGCAAGTTATTTTTCCTACATAATTCGCTGATGTATAAGCATAGTGATGAACAGTAGCACCAGAGTAAGTCAGTTCATGGATCTTGAAAGGGTTTGTGGGAGGATCTAGAAAACCACACGAGGTGGACAGTTGATGAGGTTCCTGTCACGTCAAGGTTTGTGGTAAGCCTATTTAAAACCATGGAAGGAGAGAGCCTTTCTTTTGATCAAGGTCATGAGTCACAGAGTTGGACATGCCACAGGGGTGAGCATACTGCAGAGGAGCGTGTGGATGTTTTTTACCATGTAAACATTAAGGGGGGGAATGTTAGGAAATTAATAATAATGTTTACATTATATGTTTGGGTGGTTAGTCAATTAAGTAATATTGTTAAATATAATAACAATATTATGTACTTGGTTATTTGGTTATACCGTATCACTATTTACGGGTTTATTATTTGTAATACATCCTATTTTATAGGATGTTTTGTTACCTACCTTTATGGCTATTTATTAGCCCAATGTAATGTATGATGTATCAAGTATATTGAAGAATTATTCCCTGTGTAAATCTGCTGCTATACCAATAGATTCTGTATGCCTTGTACTTATTTTTGTTGCATCACAGGGGTGGCCCATATACCAGATGGACATGAAGAGTTCCTTCTTACATGGAGATCTACAAGAGGAAATATCCATGGAGCAGCCATTGCTAGATTTTTCAGGATTCTTCTCTTGTTTGTAGGCTCGAAGGTCTCTCTGATCTCACACAAGCCCCTCGGGCTTGGTATGAGAAGATGGATTATTTTCTTCTATCTACTAGTTTTGTTCATTGCCACTCCAATCATACAGTGTATCTCTAACATGTTGGTGAGGATATTGTGATACTTTTCTTGTTTGTTGATGATCTGTTACTTATTGGCAACTCTTCTTCCCACATTCAGAGTATTCAAAGGGCTCTTTCTACGCTTTTATATGACAGATCTTGGGTTATTGCATGATTTCCTTGGTTTGGAGTTTCTTAGACATATTCAAAGTGATTCATTTGAGTCAACAAAACTACACCCATGATCTTTTTCAACGCTTTGATATGGCTGATTGCAAGCCAAGTCTATCTCCTTTTAGTCTGGGGTTACTCTTACTTCCACATGTACCACACCACTTTTTGATCCTACATTGTATAGGAAGTTGGTTGGGAATATCATGTACTTGACCCATACTTTCCTTGATATTTCATTTGCAGTAGGGTTTGTATCTCGGTTTGCACATTCTCCTCATAGTATTCACTAGCAGTTTCTTTAAAAGGATTTTGCGCTATTTGCAGGGAACTTCCCACTTTGGCCTACACTACACTAGGGGTTCTACTTATTTGGTTGGGTATATAGATTTAGATTGGGCAGGTTCTATTGATGACAGGCATTCCACTTCTGGCTATCTTTTCTGTCTTGGTTCTTCTCCAATTTCTTAGGTGTGCAAAAAGCAACAAGATATTGCACTTTCATCTTTAGAGGCAGAGTACAGGGTAGTAGTTACAATGAGTCAACATATTATTTGGCTTTGCTAGTTATTGACAGAGTTTAGATTCCCACAGAATTCATTGACTATACTTTGGTGTGATAACCAAAGAACATTCACATTTCTGCAACCCGGTTGAGCAACAAAGAGACCAAGCATATTGAGATACACATTTACTTCATTCATCAAAGACATTCGGGATGGAGTTCTTTTCTTGGAGTACCTTTCAACTCGTAGAGAGGTTATAGACATCTTTATGAAGCCTTTTGCATCACCTCTCTACGTTGAGTTGTGTGGAATGCTTAGGGTTTCGAGAGTTGTTCTAGGGGGTGTTCATGAGAACATCTTTCTTCTTCTTCTTCTTATTTCTCTTTCCTTCTAGCGAGGATTCTTTCCTTCTTTTGGTTTGATATTTCCTCATGGATATATTATACATGAGTACCTCATCAAGCCTAGTTGTCGAGGACTCATATTTTGGACATGTCACTTCTATTTTGGCCCCTACCTTTAATTGAGGGGGTGTTAGAGTATGTATTTACCTTATCTCGATGTTCACCTAGGTACTTTATTTACCTTTGTTGTATTTATCCTCACCCACTTATGTGTGTGGATATTTCATTTTTATTTATTTATATATTAGGGTGATATATCTAGTTGTTAGGTATAGTTCTTTCCTCTATCTACGGTATTGACTAGATCCTTGATGTCTAGTTCTTTCCTAAATCTATGGTCTTGACTAGTTCTTTAATGACTAGTTCTTTCCATGATTTATGGCTTGATCTAGGACCTTGACTGGTTCTTAGATTGTTATTCCTTACCTATATAAGCAAGGCCTATTATCATTGTATTACATTGAGTTCCATAATAATATATCATATTGCTTCTTATTTGTTTGCAAATATTTTATGTAAAGATATTATGTAGAATTGTTTTCATCTTATTGATCATGGTGTTTAATTACAATATGTGTTCTTGGCTTGGTACGATTTGGTTATCGTTCCTTTTATTTCCCATACTTGTTAGAGAAGAAGTGGGTGCCCATCTTGCATAAACTTTTGGGGTTTTTCCTCCTAGAACAATCTTCTTGCATGCTTAGGAATTTTTCCTTTGTTTACCCACCTACCTCCATTTTAATTGAGAAATAAAACTACCATTACATAGAGGAGGTTGATATTTTCCCAATGACACAATATTTGTAAAATATGATCATTGGATCAAAATTCATATCCATTTTTAGCTCACCACAAAAACTTCTATTTTTCTTTGATACATAATTTTTGTTGTCTTCCGTGGATTTTCCACATGTGTCGTTGTTATTTTTATCCTAGCCATGAATTTCTAGTCTTTCACGGATCCTTTAACATACCCGCAGACTTGATCTTTGAATTACAGGTTTTCTTTTCAACTCACGACTTTTCTATCTCTTGATTCATCCTGCAACTTCTAGTTATGTGTGGATTTGGACTTACATACATCGCAACTTGCTCAACCTCCATGGTCTACTCAAATATTTCCATGGCTAACTCCATACTTTGGCAGCTTTTGGTTTTGGTTGTGGATAATTCAAACCTCTCTGTGGATTGTTCCTTCTTTTCGTGGTTCTTGTACCTCGGCTGTGGCTATCCAGTTGTTCCATTTTTTCCAAAATGAAAAAATGGACATCATAAAAATTTAAGGGGACGATGGAAGATGATGTTGTATAGTGAATGAGATAAATATTTAACACTCAAGATGTTTGATTTCTCTCAAAAAGCATAGTAATCATTTTCATTATGTCTATTGATTTGATGATAATTTCAATGTGGACGACCTTGATATTTTGTTATCCGATAACAAGGATAGTAATGAGTAGGTAGTAAAGTGATCAATTTCCGAGTAAGGAGAATAGTAAGAATGTCATGTTGCCTATTATTACGATCAAAGGTGAGAGGAACTAGTAATGGTATGACTTGAGGCTCACTGATATGAACACATGTAGTAGACACAGAATGAAGATGAGATGTAGAAGGAGAAAAAACATGAGCCTAAGAAGCATAATTAAGATGTTGGATTTTAGATTTGAGAGATGTAATCGTGGATTCCATAGCCTTAAATTTGTCTTGAAATAAATAATGCAAATATTGAATTGACTTCAATATGAGTTGATTAGATGGAGGATCATGGAGACTAGGGTCATCGAATAGATGATAAAAATAACACTTAGTTGATGTGGTGGTGTATCGCTAGGGAGATACATAGTGTTTAGATATTTCTTAAGAACACATTGGAAATTAGGATGCATCTTAATCAAATCAGAAAAAGTAATTTGAGGAATTTTAGGAGTCATGATAAAGAAGACGATATGCCAAATAAGGATTTGAAAGACCGATCATGAGTGGGGTTCACCAAAACGATTAACCGAAATTTGAATATTCTAGTGTAATCTATATACTATAGGAGTAGTAAATAGCTTAATAAATGAAACAATAAAATACTGAAATACAACCCAAAAAATCTAAGCAATGAAATGTAAAAACCTAATGTGAAAAGAGGGTTAGAATGGCCTTAGCTGATTCATAGATGTCACGAGATTATGTCATAGTGTAGACCGGGTGAATAGGAGGAGGAAACCAACACACGGGAACCTAAGAAAGTGCATATTTGGACTTCCTAGATAGACCGGGATGCCTAAAGAGGGACAAGGGCTCCATGAGTCCGAGATATAGGTGTCTTGGCTTGCAGAAATGACCAAGAAACCTCTTCGAGGTGTCATTGAGTATTCTCCTATGTTCACTCTGTCGTCACATGAACTTCGTTGTATGATATCCAAAGTACTAGTAAATCTACAATAGAAGAATAAAATGCAAAAACCCAAGCAAAGCATCAAAACCCTAAAAAAGAAAGATGCATATGAAGGGGTCAGACTATCCTCTCACTACCAAATGGATGGACTTGTCCGAGAATTTCACTAGGTATAATACCCAATGTAGTTATAGGGGTGTGTGTGTGGAATTATGCCCTAGGTTTTTCTTAAAGTAGTCTTACTTTGTGAGTAATATGTAAGTAACTAGATGTAGAATGTAATAAATGTATGCATGGAAATAATAGACTCCCCTCCAATGAAGTGTGATGCATATGAACCAACCTTGTGTCCCTTGTGATGGATCTAGACAAATGCAAATGGAGTTATAGATGCCTTGGATGGATGCAATCTTAGGTGGTGATAGTAAGTTCTTAGTGCTTGGTCCCTCATTATGGTCTCATAACTTTATATTTATATGGTTATCTTGCTCTAATTTCATAATTATCCCCAAAAAGGTGACCACCAAAAATATAAGTAGATCAAATGGGTAGAAAGTGCCCAAAAGTGAGAGGAAAGTGTAAAGAGGATCAGGGCACCCAGAGGGGACCAGGTGTTTGCAGACCCCGGTCTAGTTAGGCACCCTAATCAAAATTAGGAAAATGTAGCATAACAATACAGACTGGGTAAGTACAGATGCAAGATCGAGAGTAGCAGAAAAAAAAAAAGAAAGATGAAAAAATAAATGGGTTAATTAGTACTCTTTTTCACTTAAGAACCATATGAATAGTAGTATGAGACCGAGACTAAATAATTACCCAAAGTGTATGATTTTTTTCTACAATGTACATCTTGTCCCCTTGCACTATGGGGATATTTGGGACAAATAGGATACTTTCCACACACATGACACAACCGTATGACAAGGGGAGGAGGATGAGGTCATAATATTATGTCCATCATGTCCCCTTTGTCTCCAAGGGGACAATTGGGACACAAGGAAGTGAGAAGTGTAATTTGGGCCAAGAATGGAAAGCCAAATTTGCACTAGATGTCTAGAAATAGCTAGGAAACTATATTTTTCACTCCAGAGGCTTACAATGATGTTTTAAAGTCAAACCTTATATTATTATGACTCAAAAATACATTATAAGATCAATGGAAAACTTTTAGAACTTTAATATTCCCAGTAACTAAAAATATAGGCCCATTTTTGTTCGAAATGGAGAGAGGAAATTGCATTATTTAGGAATGCTTCAACAAACATTTGATGCTTAGATCAAAATTGATGTACCCGCCATGTACATAATTATCATGTATTTACGATTCATACTTTTTTCATTTTTAACTCCTTACAGAGCTCTAAGAATCATCCAAAGAAGTCAGGTTTCACTTTTAGGGTGTTTATTCCTTGCATTTAGAAAACCTATTGTTCAACATTTTGTCCTTGATTGATAAATTATTTCCTATATCTTCCTAAATTAATTATATCATGCTCAAGGCTCCCCAAAATCACCTTCATATGCTTTAGATATTTCTTGAACTCTTCTATAGGATGATACTGGATCTGAATGACCAAAATTGGCCTTTTTGGCCTCCAAGAAGACTTTTCTATCACCTGAACTTCACTTAATCAATCAATGAACTTGATCACACTTCCTTAAATGGTGAGGAATGATTTAGTAATTCATTATGACCTTTAATAGGGCTAGGAAGATGGTGTCATTAGAGACAAGTCACTTAGAAGGAGGGTTTAGTGTAATCAGAAGCAAAATTTTGCACTATAGGCTTAGTTATCATGCTTGAAAGTTTGAATTTTGAGGATAGTCATTTTACATGATAATAGTTGGATCTACCTTGTAGAAATTATACTATAAGGGGAAAAATAATATTAAAGATCTCTTGGGGTAGTAGATCAATGTTTTGTCAAATTGGGCAATAGAGTCAATTCCTCACCACTAACACAAACAATGAACAAACACAAAGGGAAAAGATATAACACACCAAATAAAAGGAAACACAAAAAAATGAAATCAAGCACACAATAAAAAGGTAAATTATTGTACATGGGAATGAAATATATTGAGGCAGGAGAATAATTTACACACACCTAGCAACAGGTTTATAGAAGTATGTACCATCATAGAAAAGTGGGCTAAATTCATACCATTTTCAGAGTTTAAGGATAATCATCTGATCATGTCATGTTCTCATGATGGTTTTGCATGGTTTGAGAAGAAGGAGAGAGACTAAGTTTCCATCTTCATACTGATACTTCATAGATAACACCTTTACATCTAATGACCACTTTGTTACTTGTTTGGAATTTTTTTCTATAGTCTCCACCTGATGCCTCTTGACTATGAAAAGCCATTCCTCCATGTTCTCCAAAATGGAATCATTTTTAAAAAATGAAATTATTCATCTTACTTAAGTGAAGGTTGTGGCATGGAATCATTTATAGAATCAACGATAAATATGGAAGTGAGGAGAACAAGTTGATTTTCCTTGCCTTCACAAACATCTTCTATCTTCTCTCTTTGTTGTCATGAACAATTAATTTTTATACATAATATTATCCAATAAGCACCTATGCTTATTCAAATCACTTATTTAGGTTATTTAGTTAAAAAAATTGGATTGGTGGAAAATTAATGATATTTAGGAGGAAAAATGTGTTTTTACACGTAAGAGTTGAGCTGTGTAGCAACATAAACACACGTGCCTTAGGAAATGAGATGTGTGAAAAGCCACGTGACACAAATAAAAAAATAAAGATTCACACAACCTCCATGTGACAAAAAAATAACCACGAGGATCCATAGAAATAAGAAGTAAGTGTGTGAAATTCCATGCACAAAGTCGAGCGATGGAAGTAAAAACCTATAAAAACCACGTGACACAAACAATTCATGCATAGACCCACCCAACAAGTAGAAAAATCCACGTGACAAAAGAGGAATAAATATTTTGCAGAAATCCACATGACATTGAACAAATAGATGCAACTTAACTAAGAAAAAAAGGTTCGTAGAATGTCATGAAAGAAAAGGGACAACATTTAGTGTGGAAATCTGGTAAGAGGAAGACAAGTCCATGAAATAGAGGAAACAACCTCGTGGAAGGAAGAAAAGGTAACACAATAACCGCTGAAAAGTGCAAAATTTACACGACATTCACGTAACAAAACCTACACACCACAAGAAAGGAACCCTGTGTGCAAACCCACGCATCTCTAGTAAGGTAAAATGATAACATAAATCCATGGAAAATAAAGAGCAAACATGCATAAGGTCCACATTACAAAAGAGTAGATGCACACGCAAAAGGTGAAAAATGCAAAGGAACGTAAGTAAAGGAAATAATTTCACACAAGAAGTTACGTGATAAAGGAAAAAAATCGAGGGAAAGAAGTCTTTGCGTGACACAAAAATAAATCATGAAATGATTTATTTTTTTAAACGTAGAACGGTATTTTTAGAACAAATTTTTAAAGGTGACACATGGAAAGTTTAAAATAGATGAAATCATGTAGAGGAAAATCATTTCATCATCTATAATTTCTAATGATAGAACAAATCATGTAAAATTGGAGGAAAAGTTGGTTTTTCTATTTCGAGGAGTACATATTTTATTTTAGGTGTAGGATTGGATAAAATTGAATTATGAATATTATTTTCATAACACAAGGAGAAAATAAAGCAACATGTGACCTTACATGCATAGGGACTATTTCTAGAACATGACATGGATGTTTTTTCTATTTTTAGAAGTTATACTTGCATGTATGAGATTTTCTTTCATCCTCTCTCTCTCAAATTTTCAATAAAACTCCATAATGCATTGTAAAAAATGATCTTTTCCTCTTCATTCATGTTTTTTGAGTAATTTAGTATTCCGAGTTAGAAAACAAGGGTCATGAGTGAATCTTTGTGATTATTGCACGTCTTACAGTAATAAAGGAGTTGTTTTTACCCTTTTACAGTATGTGTTTAGTGCATATTTTGTTTTAAACTAAGTTTATATTCATGATACATGTTATCCTTTGTTTAATAGTTTAATGTTCATGCTTTCATGTAATTTTGTATCGGTTTTTACGGGTCATAGATTGTGTTTAACCAATTGTATGCAGGATATTTTTATGGAGCCATTTTTTGCCCCTTCTTTATTTTGTCACAACTCAACTCGAACCCTTCTATGAAATTTTTTTACTCGATATAGTCACTTGTAGTTAGTGTATGGTGTGCATATCTCCCGTGGTCCATCTATGTGTGTCTAATAGGTCTAATATCCTCAAAAATTTCTTGTGTATCACCATCTTTTCAGTTTTTTCTCTTCTTTCCTTCTCCCTTTTCCTTGTTGGTTTTGGTAGAATAGATTAGTCTTAGAGATAGAAAAGTAGTTTAGGTGTTACACTAGGGAAATAACCCTCTCTATAGACTCACTCCAACATATAGGTCACCCATAACCTAGGAGTGGTTCTATTTTTTCAATTGAAAGGAGAGTTATAACACCACTCTCGAAAGGGTACATTTCAAAGTGAAAATATTTTCTAACATGCCCGATGGGACTTAGAATGAAGAGTTTGTCAAATATTATATGATGTTCTTGGAAAATATCATATTTTCTGGAACATTTATCAAGCATCCTGGTGAATCCATAAGTTTAAAGCACATCTTAGTAGTAAATCAATGTGTATTTCATGCCAAAGGTTACAACTAGATCATCTACAAAAGGTATTCCATTTGATTTCATTGAGTTACCTTTGAATTTAGCTAAGAGAAGTAGATTTTCAAATTATAAGCCATAACCTAAATATTTTCCCACTCCAAAAAAAGAGTATATTTCTAAATTTCCCCATACACAGTCTCAATCTGAATATGGCTCTCCCAATAAATCAGGTTTTGTTTCCTTCAATGATGATAACCCACTATTTCTTTCTCAGTATGATGATATCCATGTTTCCTCTCTTAAGAGCATCCCATTTTTACCAGGGAAAGTTAGGTTATACCCATAGAAAACACTAAATATATGACCAATATGTGTCTATTTAACATGTTACTCAAGACAATGTTTTAATCTAAATTTTTAGCATCCTCTTTCAAAGGAAAAACGTTGTAGTGGTATAGGGACCGGCACTGAATTCCATCAACACATAGTATCAACTTGGAGAAGTTGTTCATAGGAATTTAGAGGAAAAATAAGACCATATTTTATTAGTGGAACAATTGACCACCATCAATAGAGAACCAAAATATTTCATGACTAATTTAAACTACAAATTCTAAAAATGTGGGACAAAATTACACAATTGGTAAGACCTACTCCTATGTATTTTTTAATTATTTAAGGGCTTTGAATGCTGATATTTCAGTAATGATACAATCAATGTGTGGAAGGACACTCCCTATTGCTTATGACATACAAATTGAAGCTAAAAATATTCTTGTACAAGCGGGAAAATATATCCAATACTTCCCATGCCCATTTTTCAAAACTTTCTCCTCCCGCTTCCTTCAAAATACATGCAATAGCTCTAATTCCAACCCTTAATTCTCAATATTTGAGCCAAATTAGTGCATCCCCAAGCCAATCAAATGATTTACAAGAGATAAAAGACATATTAAAATATTTTGGGAATGAGATAGTTGCTCTTAAAAGGAAACAAAATTAAAGTTTCAAACCTTACTATCCTCCCAATAAGCAGAATAGACCTCTTTTCCAACAAAATTTGCATCACCAAAATCAATTTGTTAATGTAAAACCTATCTAAACAATCAATCTAATTCTTATAGCACATCCAAAGTAATTATACTGGTCCAAAACAATTTGATCCAAGATTATGAGTGGTGTTATCCATGTAATCAAGCCCATAATTAGAATTCTTGCTTCAATGGTATTCAAAATCAAGAACTTATGGTACAAATAACTTCTATACATCTCAATGTTCATCAATTGAGACACCACCAGAATAGAAGGATTCAAAAGAGTCATTACAAGGTAATTATACATTCCTAAATTGGAATGAAGGTGATTTTTTTGGGATAGATCATCTTGACAATCAAAAAAATCAGATTTATACTTCGTGGAAGAAAACACAAGGTCAAAGAAAAGAGCATTAAAAGTGGAGCAACCTACTTGTAAGATCAATTACTAGTCTTCTCCAATGTTACAATTTATTGTTCTAGTTTTAAATCAGTAAATAAATTAAATATGTCATCTAAAAATTTTCAAAATGAACAAAAGACTCCAATCTCCATATCACAAATGTAAGAAGGTGATGTTTTTATTAAAGTACAAAAATGGTTAGTAATCCATAATTTAATATCCTTGAGCATATGAATCAAACCAAATTTAATATGTCAATATGGGATTCCTTGTCTCTTCCCAGGAAAAATATCTCTTGCAAGAAGCTTTGTCTAACCTTAGTCTCTCTAGCCAACCATCCAAAGAACCATCTAAGGTTGTGCTCACCAATAAAATTGATCTAAAAGAATAAAAAAAAACAAGAGTGTTAATCCACCTCCCTTTTATGTTTCATTGATCATAGGTCAAAACCTTGCTAATAATTACATTATATATTCCGAGTCTCTAACTGGGTCATGTCCAAGCAAATTGTTGACAAAAGTTCTCTAGATTATGAGCCTCTTTCTAAGGGATTATTTCATCTTGATGGAACACCCGTAGATACCCTTAGTTTTATTAGAGGACTAAGTCTAACCTTGTACACATGCCCCAAATTATCCATTCCTCAAGATGTTTTTATCGTCGATATTCCTCCTCTCTTTACCTTGTGTCTTTCTAGAGATTTTATGGCCAAAATAGGAGGCTACTTATCATCGATTCATATCAATGTTATTTAGGACAATATATGGCACTAAAATTACCATAAGGTCTGAACATATCTTAGAAAATCACATAGAAATTTATATTTTTAGTGAAATTAACTCAAATTGTATGATTATAAACAAAGAAGACCAACTACTTGATCAAGGGCCAACCAAACTTATTGAGGAAATTCCGATTTATTGCTTGATCGTGGGATATTCAAACTTATGATACTAATCCAAATATCTATATTGAAGAAGAAGGTCTAGGAAAATATTGTTTGCATGAGGAAAATTCTATTATTCCTAACCTTGTCAAAACATATCAACAAGATGAAGGTTTATGGAAATTATAGTTTAAAAGATCAAGAATAAAGAAAAGATAAGGTGAAAGACCATGCTTATTTCTCTAACAAAGGAATACTATTTCTCAACTATGAGATTTCAATTTACTTGCACTAACAACACAATTGAATATGAAGCTCTTATGCATAGTCTTCAATGGGAAAGGAGGAAATGAGTGAAACACTTGGAATGTTTTGGTGATAGTGAGTTGGTGGTTAGCAAAATTAGAGGACATGTTGAAACTAAGAACAACTTGCTAAGATCCTACAAGAACATGGTATGGGATTTAATAGAATATTTTGATGCTTTCAATGTTCAATCTATTCCTAGAGTGAAGAACAAACATGCAGATAGGCTAGCTGCCATTGGTGCTCAGGTTGATATTCCAGATCAGATCAAGAAAGATAAAAATAAGTAATATATCAAGATAGTGGTAAGGCCTTCTATCCCAAACAACAATATCAATTGGCAAGTGTTTGAATTATATCAACAAATTGTCAATTTCTTGTAAGAGGAAGCTAAGTTTTCAATCAAAAATCGGAAATATTGCAACAATAGTATGATGATAATATTATTTAGTTGGAGTATAACCAAATACCTCAAGGATTTATTACTATTTAATCCATCTTTAACACAGATGATCAGGTCATAAGTGAGAATTCTAATATGATGATCAAACAAGATGATTACGAACAAATCAAAATTAGTGATAGAAAGAACTAAAATTGGGAGAGATGTGTAATAACAACAGAAAGCTTGATTTTAAAACTTTCTCAATAATTTGATGATGGATTTTCATGGAGCTATGTTGAATTAAAGGTTTTTAATTTGGATTTAGCTCAACATATAATGGAATTAGAATTATAAATGAAACCAATCTGAAAAAGTAGAGACCTATCAATCCTAAAATTGAACCATTGATGAAGAAATAGTTGGATAAGTTGATCAAAGATAACATTATTTTCCCTATCAAGCACTCATCATGGGTGGACAATTTGGTTCCCATGAGAAAAAATAATGGAGAGATATGGTTATGCGTGGATTTTAGATATTTAAATAGAGCTTCTTCAAAATATCATTACCCACTACCATCAAGGGGAAAATTTTTACAAAGGGTACGTGGTTCAAAGCATCTCTCATTTCTTGATGGTTATTATGGTTACAATCAGATTTTGGTAAAGGAATTAGATTAGTTTAAAATAGTGTTTACCAAAAAAGGGGCACATATGTGTATAGAAATATTCCATTTGGATTGTTAAATGCAAGAACTACATTTCAGTGTGTAATGAACTTGGTGTTTCAAGGGTTAATCAATAATTGTGTTCTTGTTTATTTAGATAAGATAACTATTTTTTCAAAGCATGTTGTAGATCATGTCATACATCTCAAACATGTTTTTGAGAGATGCATACAATATGGCATTTCATTAAATTCAAATAAGTGTGTTTTTCATTCCATGATAATAAGTTGCTTGGTCATATTGTTTTGAGGAAGGTCTCAAAATTTATTTGGAACAAGTGAGAACAATATTAGCATTGTCTTTACCAAGTTACAAGAAGGTATTGCTAAGTTTTCTTAGGGAATTAATTTTATCCGAATTTTCATCCCAGATTTTACAAATTCGGTAAGACCACCAACATCAATGTTAAAAAATAACATGGTTTTCAGTTGGAAGATAGAAGAAAAGAATTCCTTTCAAGAAATTAGAATTTCTATCTCATAAGCTCCAACACTTTTCAATCTATATTTTAGAAGATATTTTATTTTATATGCTTTTGGAGTAATTGATACAATATCAACTATGTTGGTACAATATAATGATGAGAAATTGGAGTAGTCAATTGTTTTTCTCAGTCAAGGGTTATAAGATTACAAGGTGAAGTGTTCCTTTATATAGAAAAAAATTATTTCAGTCATTAAAAGCCTCAATAAATTTAGATATCTACTATCTAACTATAAGATTAATTTAATGGTTTCCCATCCAAGTGTTAAAGAGTTTCTTTTAAGCAAGGATTTGAATGAGAAAAGAGCAGGTTGGATCACAAAAGTGATGGAATATGATGTTGATATTAAAGTCACTAAGTTGGTTAGAGGAAGAGGAATTTTTGAACATATATCTTCATATTGAAATAATGATAAAAAAATAAAATTAGTGCTTCTAAATGGTCCAAACATAGTTGTTCCTTCATTGTCTCACAGTTGGACCCAAGATATGATCCATTTTCTGCAATTTGGAAAATGCCCACAAGGTTTAGACAAATAAAAATAGGAGTTATTTCAGATTACATTCCATTCCTTATGTTCTTGTTGATAACATGTTGTTTAGAAAATATGTGAATGGAGTTATTTTAAGATGCATTGATTTAGATTAGATTGAGCATGTTTTGGAAGAATTCCATGGAGGTATATTTGGTGGCCATTTTGCACCAAGAGCTACAACCTTGAAGGTTATGAGATCTGGTTATTATTGGCCAAACTTATTCAAATATTATCATGCATGGGTAAGGAAGTGTGAAAAGTGTGCCATTTTTGTAGAGAAATAAAATTTAGTAGCTCTTCCTTTTCAACCCATTCAGGTAAATCAACCTTTCATGTAATGAGGATTATATTTTATTGTCATGATTAATCCACCTTCTAGTGCATGTCATAAATGGATTCTCACAGCTACATATTACTTCACAAGATGGATAGAAGAAGTGGTTTTGAAATAAGTGAATGAAACTTCAGTTTCATACTTTTATTAAAGTCTAGTCAAAATATTTGGTGTTCCCATAACAATCATCTCGAACATAATGCAAGATCTTTCCTTGACACTAAAATTTGTACATGGGAAGTCAAGCTTAGAATTTATCTCTCGATATCTTCTAATTATTATCCTCAAGGGAATGGATTGGTTGATTCAACCAACAAGAATATTCTCTGAATCATCAAAAACTACGACAAAAAATCAGAGATTGTGGCATAAAATTTCAAATCATCCTTATGGGCTGATAGGATTATTGTCAGGATTTATAAGGAAGGTATAATAAACTAATTATAAATCCATAATATAAATTTCCAAAGATTATAGATTACAATGTGTATATTACAAAATGTAATAACAAGAGATGAAAGACAATACAGATGAGTAAGGAGATGGTAACACCTTATATATAATGGGAAAACCCAAAGGAAAAACCCCACTATAATAAATCATTGCTTGTAATGAGAATCTTGAATACAAATTTTACCCAACATTTCCACTTCACTCATTGGTCTCATAGTATAATTACAGAGCTACTTTTCACATTCATTGAATACTATGCAATACAATACCATTATATTATCATGAATGATATTACCAATTTAACATCTCTTTTGATATTTGTCTAGTACAAATGTAAATATTTCTCATAGCCAATCCTGAGAGGGGTCACCATAACCAACATAGGATGGGTGAATTAGTCACATCGCTTCACTCTTAAATGTGGAAGACCATCTTGATAAATTTTGATGAACAAACTTTAAATCATACGGAGTGTAAAGTAGTGGTAGCTTTCCCACTTGAAGTTATCACCCCAAAACTCCCCCTTAATGTTAAGTGGGAGAAAAAGAACATGTGAAATTACCTTTTTCTACAAAAGGATTTACAGATCCATAAATCATCAACGATGATTGAGGCTAGCATGTAAACAAGGGAAATCACACAGATCATCCTATACATAAATTATTAAGACCGATGCTTTATACATGAAGAATTATATTGGATTACGGAGCCTTTTATAAACCAAGGCATACCCATGACTAATGTTTCACTAAAATTTACATGTAAACTCACATACGGTGATTATCTACTTATTACAAAATGGAGGAAGTATTGAAAGTTTACAACAATTGTTAAGATTTGGCATTGTCATGCATGCTCCTCCTCAATGGAAACTTTGATAGGACCAATAAGGCACTAAAATTGTGAAACTTCATAGAACATAATGGCCCTAGATCCTTGATGTTGAACATGATTCTTTATCAAGGGAAATTTGACCTTCAAATAGAAGAGGAATACTTATTTTAGCTCTCATGTGTATCACTTTCAAAAACTCTTTAGCCACATGGATTCTTTTTGTCGCTTCAAGTGATGGCACCTACATCAAAACTTGAACACAAATTCATATGTATATCCAACACAACATTAGCATGGTTAGAGTCATATTATCATAATAAGAATCATATAAATCATATAATTTCACTTTTAAGAAACTATCATGATTTATAAGGAAGGTAAAATAAACTAATTATAAATCCATAATATAAATTGCCGAAGATTATATATTACGATGTGAAGATTATAGAATGTAATAATAAGAGCTCAAATCAAATACAAACAAGTAAGGAGACGGTAACAATGATTTATAGTGGGGAAACTAGAAGGATTAACCCCATTGTAATAAAGCACCATCTATATTAATAATCTTGAGTGTAAGTTTTACCCACCACTTCCACTTCACTCCTTGGTCTCACAATATAATTACATAGCTATTTTTCATAGTCATTCAATACTATGCAATACAATACCATTCTATTATCATGAATGATATTACCAATTTGATATCTATCTAGTACAAATGTAAACGTTTTCATAGCCAAACCCAAGAGTGATCATCCTAATCACTACAAGGTGGTTGAATTGGTCATGCCGCTTCACTCTTAAATGTGGAATTTCTATCGAGGATAATTTTATAACAAGGCGTGCATGTTTTTCCTATTTTTAGAAGTTATACTTGCATGTCTGAGGTTTTCCTTCTTCCTCTCTCTTATTTTTTTTATAAAACTCTAGAATGCATTGTAAAAAATGATCTTTGCATATTGATTCATGTTTTTGGAGTAATTCAGATTTTGGGTGAGAAAGAAAGGGTCATGAGTGATTCTTTGTGCTTATTCCACCTCTTGGAGAAATAAAGGAGTTGTTTTTACCTTTCTACAGTATGTGTTTAGTGCATATTTTGTTTTAAACTGAGTTTATCTTCATGATACATGTTATCCTTGGTTTAATAATTTAATCTTCATGCCTTCATGTAGTTTTGTGTCAATTTTTAGGTCATATATTGTGTTTAATGAGTTATATACAAGATTTTTTTATGGATTCATTAGTTGCCCCTTCTTTATTTTGTCACAACTCAACTTTGAACCCTTCTATGAAACACTTTTGCTTTTATATAGTCACTTGTAGTTATTTTATGGTGTGCATAGCTCCCATGGTCCTTTTTTATGTGTTGAATAATTCTAAGATCCTAAAAAAATTATGGTGTCTCACCATCTCTTTCAGTTTTTCTCTTCTTTCCTTCTCCCTTTTCTTTGTTGGTTTTGGTAGAATAGATTAGTCTTAGAAATTAAAAAAAAAAAAGTATTGTATGTGTTTAAATAGGATAACCATACTTCTCTAGAGACTCAATCCAACATATAGATCACCCACAACTTAGGAGTGTTTCCATTTTGTCAATTGAGAGGAGATTTATAACACCATTCCCAAAGGGTGAGTTTAAAAGTAACAACACATACCAGCTCAATATTGACCTTGATATCATTTTATGTGGTGAAGGTATTATCCTCATAGATGGGAACATCCATGGGCAATTCAAGCATATCCTTTACCTTTCACTCATCATGGATACAATCTTCCTCACAAAACGGAAAGGGGAAGAATTACCTTGATGCAGTAGCATCATCATGGAGCTTTGGAGTACAATGAAGTCTAAATAAGCCTTTCTTAGGCACTGAGCATATACAAGGAGTTGTCAAAGTTTTCTCTCTCCATTATATCATTTTTCAAATTCAAATCTACATTGAAGTAATGAAGGTGAAATACATTGTAGTAGTGGTAATTGTCAAGTTTGAGTAGGTATGAGAGGTTAAATATGTGTGTATGAGTTGTTAAGAGATAGATAAGGTCATGAAGACCATAAAAATATATATGTAATGAGTTGTGATGTGTTTTAGATGTAGATCATCCATAATTACTATGTTTAGAAGCATGATTGAATCATCTTAGGGTAGACTCAATCAAATAAGGAGCAAGTTGAGATTCTTAAGGAGTTGGAAAGGTAAAAAAACATAATGAAGGAATAATTCAAGGAAGAGGATCTTTCTACATGCTATTGAATGATGAAATAAAGATGTACAATGAAGAATATTTCATTGTTTCACTAACCTTATATGTTTCTAATAGACTATGTATAGAGAATGGGCCAAAACGGAGATGTAAAAACCCTCAATCCCTCCAAGTATTAGATTTCTCTAGACTATTAATGTGAATAGAATCTGCATGTGATGAGGATTACAAATATATTTTTATAATTCTTGAAAATGTACCATCCGGTCTTTATAAAAAAATGTTAGCTCACGGGCTTGAGCTAGGGCTTCTAATATTTTTTTAATACACATATGAATTTGTCTACAAATTGAAAAGTATCTTTGTCTTAACATGATCTAGAGACCCCACAAGTCTTATAGTAATTGAGCATGTGTATCTAGAGATATCAAGAACATAATTTTCAAGAAAACATGGTAAAAATATAGTGTACGATTAGCAAGGGAATGGAGAGACTTTTCATTATAATTTGATAAATCATGACCCTAGCCTGAGTATGGAGGTGACATTAGGTCTAATTGATGTGTTTGAATGATTCTAGGGAGAATCCTATAAATAATTTTCCTTCATTTTTAGTAGAGAATGACTGTGCAACTAGTAAGATTGTATTAAGTTACTAAAAGGGTTACTAAGAAAGGTTAATTGGGCTAAATTAGCTATACAAACAGTATATGAAGGGTCATGGATACCTCAATCATGGTGAGAGAGGTCAAGAGAACATGGAATCATGTCATGGAAACCTTCTAATTGCATTTAAGGCCTTGAATTTGGCATAAATGAACTATGAGACACTTGAGGGGCATAGTTCTATAAGATACATTGAAGACCAATGTTAGATCACTCACAACGGAGCCTAAATCTCTAGTTTAGTGCCTTTGGCATGTCCAATCAGGTATAAAGGTCTTATGACTCCATTTTAAGGACTCCATTGTAAGATAAAGTGTAGCTAAGAGAGTGCAAGAGTATATGTGCTAGTAACCTCATAAATGGAGGTTGGAATATGGGGACAGTCCTTATATGAAAAGATATAGGTTTAAACACCTATAAGAATTGATTCAGTGATCACTATTTCCTCAAGCTGATAACTAGTAATCTATACACCCAATGTCAAATTCCTACCATAGTAGGGGCTTAAGAAGTCAAGTTGGAATTAGCCAAGACATGGCAATATTGCCATTATTGATTGATGATTTTATAATTCATGCATGTGGATAGGGAATGTGAGGTGTATTAAAGGATCTTGACATATACTTGGTTACTATAGTAACCTCTTTCTTATTGCCTTTAAGATACTAGTAATGAAATTTTGGACAAGATCTTAAATTTTTCAAGCATTGTAAGTGGTGAGCTAAATTGCAGGGGTAGAGAAGACATCTAGACAAGCTTAGAAAAATTTAGCATTTTGAAGTCTTGTGTCATTTTTATGGTGTATGAGGAATCCTCTAGGTGAAGTAAGTTAGGCCATCTCATGGGACTAAGAAATGTATACAATATTAGCTTGAGGAAGGAGAGCTAGGTAAACCACCAAATAGAATCAATTTGGTGGTGATGAGTATGATATTATGAAAAGAGTATAGACATGAATTGGAGACCTAAAAAGGGAAGAGCATGGTTGATATGAAATAATGAATATTCATGAAGGGTCAAGGATGAATGAGTGCAGTATTGAATGAGCATGGCTTAAGGACAAAATATAATGGTTTAGGTGGAGTTAGTTTGTCAAGAGCATGATGAGTTAGCTGAGGGATAGTTGAGCTAAAAGGCCCCTCATTTTTGGTAGCAGAGAAAGGTTACCTCAATCATACATTTATTCCTTGTTAGATGATTAAGTTATTATTCCTTTTTTTTGTGTCAATGATTGGATGACAAGGTGATGCAAGGTTGAAAGTAATTGAAGGAGAAGAGAGGCTATAAGTAATCAAGAAAGGAGAAGTGAAAAGAAGCCCAAGAAAGAGACACAACTAGAAGAGAAAGTGAATATTAAGACAAGGAGATTGGAATGAGTGCCACTAGCGCTTGCACAATGAAAGTTTTTGAGAAAGAGAAAAAAGTAGCCAGAAGTATCCAAGAATAAGCTTGGATAAGAAGAAGAAATAAGGATACAATCCAAGGTGATAGAGACTTGGATAAGAGAGAGAGACCATGTAAGATATACCATGGAGACAATTAATTGTTTTGGTGCAAGAAATGAAGAGGATGAGAGTGGAAGAAGAAAAGAAGAGAAAAGAAAATAAGAAAGCAAAAGAGATAGATGAAATAAGGAGGCAGATTGAACTCCTTGAGAAAGAGATTGCAGCAGTAGGGGAAATGCTAGTTGGTAGAGGGTATGAATAATTTGAAAGCACATAGGATAAGATGATGGATACACAGGAAGAGCTAAGCTTCATGAGTGAAGCATGTGAAGAATCTTGTAGAGATGAGACAGAGTATGAGTGGTCTAGTGAAGGTGAAGAAGAACCAAAAAGAGAAGTGAATAAGAATGATGGAAATTCCATTCAAAGGACATTTTTGTATGCTAGTACTATGTTTAAGTATGATTTTGTAGGTATAAAGGGCAACCTTTCCAAGAATCCGTGATGGATGAAAGATCAAGCAAAGATTCCTTGATGAAGGATAGAAAATAATGCATTTTAAATCATTCAAACAGGAAGATATGCAACAAGTAAATAGGAAGAAACAGAAAAGGATGAACATAGAGGATCTCGCAAGAGAATATTGATACATAGTGGCCAAATGGCTCAAGAATACAACACCTAAGAAATAATGTGAAGATCAAAGAAGTGCAAGAACATTCCAAAAATATGCATATAGAGGTAAAGACACTAAAGAACCAGTTGTTGTTCCAAGAAGCTACTAGAAAAGATGGATGTTAATTCATCAAGTTGATGATATTTCAAGCATGATTAGTGATAGTGATGAATGCATGGCTGGATTTTGAAAAGAAAATATGGGATGGACTAATGTGGAAACATGTGAATGTTCTCATGAAGGGAAAAGGGAGATAATGAAGGAAAATGTAGACTTATTGGAATAAGTACAACAATGTTTAAATGCAAGCCCAAAATTTGATGAATATCATGAAGATATAAAAGATTTCTTGTTGCAGGAAGAGTTAAAGGTGATAGAAAATTTGTATGCAGGCACAAGTCAACTTATAGGTGAAGTGATGGGACTATGGAAGGATGATAAAGGACAGCCTTAAGTGAGTGAATCTGATTTTGTTCATAATGAAGAAGTAAAACATGTAAGTATGCAATCTAGTTGTCGGATTTGGTTGACTATGATGTTGATACTGATGACATGAAACTCCTTCAAGAGATATTGCATTTTGAACAAGAGGAAAATGAATTTGTTTATGAGAACATGGAGCAATTACAAGATGAGATGAAGGCATTAGAACATGCAATCTATAAGGGAGAAGACAATAATTGTCCTAAAACAAAGATGGAGAAATTTATTGTATGGAATAAGGAAAGTGAGCCTCAAGAAGTGGGAATTATAAAAGGAGAAGAAAGTGCGATAGTAATAGTGACATATTGGAATGATAATTCCATTCACAAGCTTGGAAATGGGGTAAGCCAAGCACAAAACAGAGATGAAAAGATCAAGTTTAACTTGGTCAATGAAAAAAGAGAGAGCAACAACATGAGGAAGCTTCATGGATTCAAATTTTGGTATCTACGATTTGTTAGTGTTGTGCATGCACATATAACAGCTGATAAAGAGGATGAAGTTCAAAATTACATGAGAAGGCTCTTGAAAACAAGAGAACAAGAAGGCCTTGAAGACCTATATGAAGATGAAGCAGTAGCATGGAAACTAGTAAATGATAAGCAGACAAGGAAAGGAAATTACAAGAAGAGACAAAGGATCAAGAAGATGAGATGTAGAGAATACACCAGGAAGATAAATAAGATAACATGGAAAAGGATGACATGGGACCTAGGTACAAATCAAGGAACATGAAGAAGATGAAGACTAATAAACAAGAGCTCATGAAAAATTTCAAGATGGATTACCTGATGCATGAGCATCATCATGGAGCTTTGGAGTATGATGAATTCGAATAAGCCTTTCTTAGGTATTGTACATATACAAGGAGTTTTCAAAGTTTTCTCTCTCCATTATATCATTTTTCAAATTCAAATTTGTATGTACATTATAGTAGTGAAGGTGAAAAACATTGTAGTAGTGGTAATTTGTCAAGTTTGACTAGGTATGGGAGGTTGAATAGGTGTGTATGAGTTGTCATGAGCTAGATAAGGTCATGAAGACCATAAAAAGAGATATGTAATGATTTGTGATGTGTTTTAGATGTAGATCATCCATAATTTCTATGTTTAGAAGCATGGTTGAGTTTTCTTAGGGTAGACTCAGTCAAATAAGGAGCAAGTTGAGCTTCTTAAGGAGTTGGAATAGGTAAACAAAACACAATGAAGGAATAATTTGAGGAAGAGGATCTTGTTACAGGCTATTGAATGATGAAATAAAGATGTATATTGAAGAATAATGAAGAATATGTCATTGTTTCAATGATCTTATATGTTTCTAATGGACTGTGCATAGAGAATAGGCCATAATAGTGAGGTAAAAACACTCAATCCCTCAAAGTATTAAATTTCTATAGACTATTAATGTGAATTGAATCTACATGTGATGAGGATTACAATTATATTTTTTATAAATCTTGAAAATGTATGATATGGTCTTTATAGAAAAATGTTAGCTCACGGGATCAACCTAGGGATTTCAATATCTTTTAATGCACTTATGAATTTGGATACAAATTACAAATTATCTCTATCTTAACAAAATCTAGATAACCCTCAAGTCTTATAATAATTGAGCATGTGCATCAAGATATATCGAGAACAACTATTTCGAGAAAACCTGGTAAAAATATAGTGTACAATTAGTAAGGGAATGGAGATACTTTCCATTATAATTAGATAAATCATGACCCTAGACTGAGTATGGAGGTGAAATTAAGTCTAATTGATGTTTTTGAATGATTCTAGGAGAATCCTATAAATAATTTCCCTTCATTTTAAGTATAGAATGATTGTGCAACTAGTAGGACTGTATTAATTCACTAAAAGGGTTACTAAAAAACATGAATTGAGATAAATTAGCTATATAAATAGTATATAAAGGGTCATGGACACCTTAATCATTGTGAGAGAGGTTAAGAGAACATGGAATCATGCCATGGAAACCTTCTAATTGCATTTAAGGCCTTGAATTGGGCATATATGAACTATGAGAAGCTTGAGGGGCAGAGTTCTATAAGCTACATTAAAGACCAATGCTAGATCACTCACAAGGGAGCCTAAATCTCTAGTTTGGTGCCTTTTACATGTCCAATCAGGTATAATGGTCTTGTGACTCCATTTTAAGAAGGAATCCATTGTAAGGTAAAGTGTAGCTAAGAGATTTTAAGAGGTATATGTGCTAGTAACCTCATAAATGGAGGTTGGAATATGGGACAATCCTTGTTTGAGAAGATAGAGGTTTAAACACCTATAAGAATTGATTAAGTGGTCACCATTTCCTCAAGCTGATAACTAGTAATCTACACACCCAATGTCAAATTCCTACCATAGTAGGGGCTTAAGAATTCAAGTTGGAAATTAGCCGAGACAGACAATATTTCCATTATTGATTGGTGATATTACGGTTCATGCATGTGGACATGGAATGTGAGGTGTATTAAAGGATAATGACATCTATTTGGTTGTTATCAGGTAACATCTTTCTTATTTCCTTTAAGATACTAGTAATGACAGTTTTGACAAGCTCTTAAATTTTGCAAGCATTTTAAATGGAGAGCTAAATTACAAGGGCAAACAAGACATCTAGATGAGCTTAGAAAATTTTTGCATTTTTAAGTATTGTGGACCATTTTGATAGTGTATGAGGTATCATCTAGGTGAAGTAAGTTATGCCTTCTCATGGGACTAAGAAAGGTATAAGATATTGGCTTGAGGAAGGAGAGCTAGGTAAACCACCAAATAGAATCCATTTGGTGGTGATGAGTATGCTATTATGAAAAGAGTGCAAGTATGAATTGGAGACCTAAACAGGGTAGAGGATGGTTCATATGAAACAATGAATATGCATGAAGGGTCAAGAATGAATGAGTGAAGCATTGAATGAGCATGGCTTGAGGAAGGACATAATATGATGGTCTAGGTGGAGTGAGTATGTCAAGAGAATGATGAATGAGGTGAGGGATAGCTGAGCTAAAAAGGCTCATCAGACCTTCACATTCATACTCATCAACCAAGGCTTTAAAGAGAGCATTCAGATCATCTATTTGTTCTATTTTGTTATTAAAATTTTGTGCATAAAAAGATGAATCACAACTTGACTCATACTTATCTTGCATCATCATGGCCTATGTCAAGATTTCGATACTTAGTTGAGGGTTTTGATTTATTCCAGTAATATTCAAAATTTCTTCCATGATTCCTTTTCGAAGATGTCACATAGTCATTTTCACCTTCATTTAAAAACCTTCATATTGGGCCTCAGGGAGCTGATTTTAAATCTGATCTTCATATGGCCAAGAATCTATTGAAAAATATTCTTTCTCGTGATGTATATTTCTTCTCACTTAGGGGTTTTATTGTAAGCCAAAGAGTGCATGATGTTTATGGGTTTCAAACAAAGAGAAAATATCCCTGATGAATGGGAATGGTACACATTTTAATTCAAGATCTATCAGATCATCCCCATGACAAGAGGAATAACATCGTGTCGAGGCTGCATGACATGAGAAGATTAGGTGCTTGTTGTGGTGATCATTATTACACTCTCTTGGTGATGACAAGGAAACCAATTCCTCAGAGAGGTCATGCTCTATTTTTTCATCCACATTTGTCTCAAGAAGGGAATTGGATTCTTCAATTTTATCCCTTTCATTATGTGTATCAAATGAATAACCAAAACAAGAAAGGAAACCATCAATTATTACCTTAAATTCGTCCACCGAAGAATTAGTATTTTGTAATGATTATTCATCCCTTGAAAATATTCATGGTTGGTGGAATTCTAGAAAAGCATTGGATCATCAATCATGAGACAATAATCCTCATCTCTCATGTATGTTGTTCCTCTAAAGGGTTGTGCCTCAAGCCAAAAATAAGTTATGAATGGAGGTTCAACTTTCATGCTTTCTTCATTATCCCATAAGGCTTTGAGTCAAATTTCATTAGAAGGCTCGAGAAGAGGATAGTCATGAGAGGCACATAATATTCTTTCAGGAACAAACACTTCGTAATATGAAGAATCTTCATAATCTACTTTTGAAATATGAATATTTTCTACCCCACCATCATGGAGTGATTCAAGATGTCCATACCTTTCTTGCATAGCCTTAACCTAATTTATAATTTAAAGGTTGTTTTTGAATCATAATTTCGTTATACAACACTCAAGATACTTTAAACAAATTTCATTTTCAAGGCTTCAATTTCTTCATCTCCATAAGAAATAAAACTATCCAAAAGAAGAGAAATAAAAGAAATAGATTTTATTTTCTCAAATCGGTTATGTGAAGTTAAAAACATTACCTTGAAGAGATTATTTATCTTCATAATTTTCAAATAACATTTTCTATATCTTTCGCATCTTTCAAATCGGGCTCTTGGATTCTCAATCATCAATTAGTTCAATTCCCATTTTCCTTCCTCTATGAACACTTTGTTTGACTTAAAGCCACAAGTATTTTATGGAGGGATCTTTAGATGCCACAAATTTATCCACTCTAGATACTATTTTCATATCTTTTTCAAAAATGACACCGACCTTCTTCCCTTTTTTATTATGGATTTTTGTTTGAAGAAATAGACCTCTTCACTGTTCCATAATCTATACTTTTACAAGAGCTAGTCTATAATGATGGATGATAAAAAAATGCATATCTTGGTGGTCATCTTCATTTTTATTGCAGCTATCATTTATTGGTGTTGAACATCGGTCTTAAAACTTCATCATCATGATATGGGAAACGAACATTACATGGATTCATTCCTTAACAAAGTCACCTTCAAAATCTTATTTTCACTTTGAAATATGATTTTTTTTTGTTTTTGGATTATATTATTTTTTGTATTTTCCAAATATCTTTAAGGGTGTACAAGGTCATATCTCTCCCCAAAGGTGTCACTAAAAATTGTCGTGGTGACATAATTTGTTGCATAGTGAAAATTATTGGTTTCCACCAATGATCATAGGGATAAGCCCCTTCTTCTTGTGTATGTGGAGGATCCCATTATTGAATGTAAACAACCTAAATGTATGGGATGGATATTAGGTCGGGATCACACCTGAGAATAATATGCTAGACCTATGGAAAAGTGCTTGTATAGAATACAAGGGAGGATATTTATATGAGGAGAGGTAAAGGGGAGTTTTAGAAATAAGGAGAGAGAGGGTTAATATTATGAGTAGGATTACAAAATTCACATACATCAACCATAGTAGGTCCAAATTCAATTATAATAACTCACCAATGCTAACAATGATAAGACTAATAAATCATTAAAAAAATGATATTGATTCATTTAGCAAAAGCATAGACACATTTTTTGGTTTTACAAGATTACCATGTTTACAAAGTTGGAAAGTAGAGAGATAGAGTAGAGGAACGTAAGCATAGAAAATAGAAGAAATTTAGATTTTATTGCTTGATGTAGTAGTGGTAAATCTCAACAACATACAATCAATCAAAAATTTCCAACCCTTTGGAATGGAGAAGCCATTCTAATTTATAACATACAAAAATGTCTCTTCATCTACCTCCACGTGACTTTTCACCTATCCCCATCACCTATGACCTTTAATATTTGTAGGAAGTGAGAATTTTATTATTATTGAAAAAGGAATCTTACAATGTTGAATTGAGGTTCACTTAAGTGAATAGGATGAAATAGCAAAAATACATTCTTAATGGAAAATTAGCATATGGAGAGAGAAAAAGGAGAAATATCAAGAGAAAGAGAAGGCTTGACTAATCTAATGGAAACAAAGCCTTCAATGATGAATAAATATCCATTAAAAATTCTTGAGGGAGAGTTCCCAGAATGAGATTATGTCATATTAATTCTCTATTGAATTGGACTGTCATAGGTGTCACATTTTCTTGTTACGGAATATTGATGTAGCTTAACACTTTGATTCATGTCTTGGAAATGTCATTTGTATCCTTTCACTGATTAAATCATTACATGTGGTATCTTTCAATGTTATAAATATAGCTTATGATGTTAGCAAGAGACTCCAAAGTATCCTCACTAAAAGAGAGAGGATCACTTTCCTCCTTCTTGAATAACTCTTGGGAAGAACCAATGAGTTCCTCTGATGATGATTTCTTGGTGAGCAAAAGGGAGCCAATATTTTGAACATAATTTTTGACATCATCTGGAATCTTGAAGGCATATTTTCCACTATATTCAAGCTTAAATATGGACTCATTTATCATTTCATATCTAGTATTCAAAATGTGTATCCAAACTGGGGACATGTTCTCGATAATGGATGCAAAGACATTCTTAATTGTGAGATTTTGTGAGTCAAGGTAACTCATTTCAAACATGAGTGGGAACATGATGCAACCTAGAATTGTTAGTAACACCTAGTCATGCTAGCACATCACTCAGCCTAGGCTGAGCGCTCACCGAAGTGCGCAAAGGTACCAGGTTCCTCTTAAAGGTTGTTGTAGCAGAATGGTGGCATGATAAAGCAAGTAAACATATATTTTGGAAACTAATATATCTATTTAGCATTATACTTAACCAGATCTATAAGCGCTTAAAGGTAAATCATTATGAAAATAATAATATGCATTGATAAAACACATCAAACACTATTTCGCGATCAATTTCCTTTATCTATTCATTGTACCAACAAAGAAAAAGATTCATGCAATACCAAGCATGCGCGCATGGATCTTAACTATGCAATCACATGTACTCATGTTTCTCTCATTCTTCAAAGAATGTGTCTTCCTCTATCTATCTCTATCTCTATCTCTCTCTCTATCTATATATCTCTTAAGTAATTCATTACATATGTATATATAGGGTGGGTAACTATCCCTTCACCACTTAACTCTATCAAAAATAGGTCGCATGCTAATAACTGCCACACACCTTTTTACAAATATAGCCATACATGTAAGTATGCTATATGTAGATCACTGATAGTTAACTATAGTGGTGGATCTATTCTTAGCTTATGCCCATACAAGAGTGAGTTATCATGCTCCTCAAAGAATCTCCATGAAGAGTGGCACGCAAATCTCAGTATCACTTTGTGTGCTCCACACACCAATCTCTAAGAATAGACCTGATCTCCAAAATTGGCTAAGTCCTTGAGAGTCTGACTCTACACCTCCACGTGTGATGCCTTCCTATACCTTTGCACTTTTTCTCCTGTGTTGTTCTTCCGCGTGGACTCTGTGTGTAAGTTCAACTAAGTGTTTTCTCTTATCAACATTACCCCACACTAATCTCATTTTCACCCCGACAATGGTAATGTCCAAAACTTATACAAAGAATGGATAAATAAAGAATAGTTGAATAAAGAATTTTGAATAAGGAAATTTAAATAAGGTATACACAACTAAAAACCGTGTAAGCCTCGGGCCCCTTTGTCTCATCCTGAAGCAGCAACTCTAGATATTCTTCTTTAATATCTCGCCTGTGTTCTCCCAATGCCATTAGCATCGCTCCAGCTATCTTAGGCACATTTGCAATGATGGACTACAGCTCTTCCATGGAGAGTTTCCCTTGCTCATTTTGTATCACAAGCATTACACTTGACATAGAGGTTTACACCCCTTCCAGTACATCCATCTTCTGAGCAATGAGCTTTCCTAGCTCCTCCAACCTCTCCTTATGCGGTGCCTTGCACTACACCTAGTGCCTCACGCTTTTTCTTTACCAGAATAAGCATTCAAAGATGGCCTAGGGAAGCATCCTTCATTGCCTTCTATACTTCATTTTCTTCCTCCAAGGTTTTTATTATGATCCGCGCATCTAGGGTTGTGCATATTGTTAGCACATGATCAGCTTTCTTGAGCTCATCATGGGTGGCTTGCAGTAGGCCTTCATAAGTAGCAATCTTCCTAGATACTGTAGCCTACGCCTTTCCTATCTTTCCCTAGAGTCCTTGGGCTGTGAGGATACACACACCTTTTCATCCTCCAACACTAATGTTATCATTGTTTTCACATAGTGCATCGCAAAAGGAAATTATTTTGGTACCTGGATTCCTAGATGTGGGCGTACCTTTAGAACATCATCTCTAATTTCCTCTGCCATACTAACAAAAGTGTCATATTTTCTTTTGATTAAGTCCTTTTCCTATACTAGGCGCACTATCTCCACATCCTTGGCTTTCAATTTTTCTGTCAGAGCCTTGATGGTAGCAAATTTATCTATGTTTCTTCTTACTACTTTGGAGGATACTTTGACCAGAGCATTGCTCACCTACTCATCTAACATCACCATTGGTTTGATTGTCATGTGGTGCATTTTAGGTTCCTTCTTCAACCGCCTTGACGCACATGATTCTTCACCGACATCAAAGTCGTGTTCGTCCATATGTGTGTGCATAGACCATGAAAATTGCTTCGTGTGTGAAAATTCACTTTGCCCTCGTCCATGAGTGCCCATCTGAATAAATCCTTCTGCTCGATGGTGCTCTGGAACCGAGCGTGAACAATTAGCTTTAGGTCTTCTGTGTACCCCATGGTATGTACTGGGCATCCTCCCCTATCTAATGAGATCTCGGGTCCTCTTGGAATGGCTACATCAAGGTTGGAAATACTAGATGTATCCCCACCCTTGTCTTGTGTAGCCTCTGATTGACCCCCTTCTTCTTCTTCCATTTTCTCCTCCTTGTGTTGAGGCTCTTCTTCAGTTGGAGATGAAGGTGCCTTCTCCTCAGATTCTTCTATTTCCTCGCTCAGCCTGAGTTTTCTTTGTTTCTTCTCCTCTGGCTCCTTCACCTATGGGGTTCCTCCTTATGCCCTTGTGTGCTTAAACACATTTTTAAATATTTTGTCACCTGCTCCTCCCCCGTAACTCCTTCTCCTTGGGGAGTTGTCACGCGCTCCCCCTCCTAGCCAGATGGTTGCTTCCTCCTTCACACCAGGCCACCACTATCTTCGTGTTCTTCATCCTCTTCCTCATCATCTTGCTTGGGCGTAGAGGGCCTAGGTGTCAGAATGTTCTCCATAGTATGCTTTCCCTTCGGTGGCCCTGGAAGCACGAATTTGTTCTCCACATACTTGTTATTCTCCATTTTAGGCTTCAGTTGGAGGTATATTAGTGCGGCCCCGATATCCGCAATGGCCAGTGTTTCTGGCTTAATGCTCAAGATCTCTCGAGATGTTATTCTTGTTATATGCATTCCTCTCTGGATATCCATATGTCTTCCGCAGGGTGTGATATTCACAGTCCACCTTGTCTGCATTAAACACCAACCTCCGTGTGTTGGTGAACCTGATGAACTGCAGCTTAGAAGTATTACATGGGAAATGTGTATGGCAGCTTGCACCAAGGGCTCCATGACCCATCTATCATTAGAAATCACACAATACTGTAAGCTTTGTAGACTACAAATTGAGCCTATCATACCACATCTTTGCGCGCTCCTTCACCTCCTCTGTCATTGACCCCTTGCAAAGATATTTGCTGAATCCTTGCCTAGAGACTTGTGATTCATGGGGTATTCCCATATGTTCTCTTTTGGGCCATCTGGTACCCCAATCTCCATGAAGACCAAACTTAGTAGGACGCAGCCAAAACTTATCTTATTCCCTTCGCGCGCTTCCTCTACTATCCACTCTGCAATGAAGCCGGCAATGTTATAAGTGGTTCCTTCTGACATGCACTTGGCCACATGCAACCACATAGAATTAACTTGGGACCAACATTCTTGGTCATTCAATTTTGTGACCAAGTGTGTTGTTTCCTGTACTACTGGACAATTTTTCAGCTTGTCAATGTCCATTCCATGCAAATGTGATCCTTTCGATAACCTTGCCTTCGTGTTTCCAAGATGGAACTTTTGTCAGCTAAATTGGTCTTAATATCTTTTCCCAATGCCCATAATCTAGTAACTATGGCAATAAGGATGGGTGTCAATCTTACCCTCTATCCTGCAAAGTAGAAGAAGTCCTCATGGACTCGGCTCATCAGCCATCTATACAAGGGTGCATACTTTCCAAAGTATGGAAGCTCATAAAGCTGGTAGACACCATTTCCTTTGAGTAGCTTTTCCCCGGCATCATCATATATCAACATGCCATCCTCAGTGCACTGTTCATTCGAGAAGTGAGTAGGTCATCTAACTTCTTCTAGTTTTCATTGGTCCGGTGATTGTATTCACTTATCTTACTCTATCTTATGTGGGTATTCCATTCCTGCCCCACAATAACTTCCTCAGGGTACTACATTTCAGAGAAATTTCTCTCTGGGGCCATCTCCTCCTCTTCTTCCACCACCACCTTCTTCTTTTCCTTTACCGGTGCTGCTTTCTTCTTTGGTGCCATTCTTCTTTCAGGGTTTTGTTGTCTAGATTTGTATGCTGTAAGTTTTTCATGGTTTGCTTCAAACCCTACTTGATCCAACCATGCCCTAATTTGTAATCATGAACTTTCACACCCTAGCTCTGTTTTGTTACTTGGCTTCATCAAACCCTTTTCCTATGGGATTCAAGCCCTTCTAATAAACAAATCTCTCTCGCGCCTAGTTTGCTTGCTTCGTACCTTGAATCGGTTAGCTTTATGCTCTTCGTGTATAGGCTCTTTATCGAATTCTCATAGTCGCAAGGGTAAAAATGAAATCGCATCCCGTCCTTATATAGATTTCTACTTTCCACTACATTAATTTCTCCTCCACCTACTAAATTTTCCTTAATTATTACCGATTTTTTATCATTTCCACATGGTATATCTTTGTGCCAAAAGCTATAACCTTCTAGCGCACCTCTTTACCCTTTGTCATAGACTTCTCTTGATAAGCACCCCAAAGACTCGAGTACCTCATCATTGTATGATCTCGTGGTAATTACCATGGCTACCACTTACCTCATGTTATACGTTCCATCATCCATCTTCATCCTTTCTTATCTTGAGAAGCAATCTTTCGTTAGTTACCCTTAGCAACATTCTTTCTCAACACCCACAACATGATATCTTCGTAGCATATACCTGAGAGTCACCAACAATCCACCCCACATGAAAAGGATGTGCAATCCTCTGTGCATCAACATGCTTCATATTGTAGTTAGTTTCATGCATGCAAGCATGCTTATTACACAAACAAGAGTGAAAATTGACAAAGCATAGCGATGAGGAAATAAATACATTAAGGAAATGCATAAAGGGAAACCTAATTTATCCGCGCAATACTACCTTATTATAAACACCAAGAATACTTATTTATAGTAGGGCTTTGATTGTTTCCAATGTGCAAGCACTGACTCAAGTATATGAGTGATTACATATGGCCCCAACCAATGCACCTTGAGCTTTCTGGATGGCGTAGAAACTTAGAGTCATAGAAAAGTATCATTTGTCCCACCGCAAGTTTCTTATCCCTGATGTGTCAATCATGCCATGCCTTTTGGCATGCTTTCTCCCGCTTCGACTCCAGGTGTGCGATGGCTCGGCACTCATCTAGTTGAACCATCTTTGTAATCTACTCTTCCAAGGCTTGCTCTTGACTAGACCTCCGGTGCGCACAATGCACAAAGAAAGTAACATAAATTTTATAGGAAGGATAGCTTTCGCCAAACACCAATTGAAAATGTGTGGCTCTGTTCAATATTTTGTATGTTGTTCTATAAGCCCAAATAACAACAAATACTTTATCATCCCAATCTTTCCTTCCAACATCACAAATATTAGTCAATGTGTGGCTCAAAATCTTGTTAAAATCCTCAGCAGTCCCATTTTCTTGAGGGTGATAGGGTGTAGTTTTATGGTGGGCAACCATAAACTCATCTAAAATAATTCGTATTGTCTCATTTAAAAATGTGTGCCCCTATCACTTGTTAAACTTAAAAGGTAGCCATACCTTGTAAGAACATTCTACCATAAGAACCATGCTGTTATAGCCACTCAGTCCTTTATAGGTGTTTCTTCTACCCATCGGGTAAGATAATCTGTACAAGTGATGATATAGCGTGATCCAGTCCTGCGCGTGGCTGGTGAAATAGGCCCGAAAAAGTCAATTACCCATTTCTCAAAGGGTTCTACACTTGTTATTGGTCATAGGGGCATCTCATCCCTTTGTCTTGGTCGACCGAGATGTTGACAATGGTCACATGTCTTACAATACTCTTTACAATCCTTATATAATGTTTCCCACCACAAACTAGTAAGTAGGATCTTACACGTTGTTGCATCACCTGCATAATGGCCACCTACAATTCCACCATGTGCTTCTTCCATTATGTCCTTTCATTCATGCTCCAAGACACAACGGCGTAACACCTCATCTCTACCTAGCTTGTACAAATCACCACTAATTAACATGAATGGTGCCACGCGAATAGCAAGTTGTTTCTTCTCAAAAGCCTTCATGCCTTCTGGTGTTATACCAGTCCTTAGAAAGACAACAATGTCCTCTATTCCAATGGCATGCGTTGTAACCTATACGATTGTGCATCGGGCATGGTTTCTTCTATTTGTGCCTCTTCTCTTGATTGAATTCTAGACAAGTGATATGGTCCAGAATTACTTTTGCCTAGTTTTACCTCAACTATAAGGTAAAAATCTTGAAATAAGAGTATCCATCAACAAATGCATCCTGTAAAATAGGCTTGTTCACCAAATATTTTAATGCCATGTGATCTGTATAAAACACAAATGGTGTAGCCAACAAATATTGACGAAATTTGTGCAAGGCATAGATCATGGACAAGGCCTCATGCTCTGTAGTGGTATAATTTTGTTCTGCAAGGGTCAACTTCCTACTAGCAAAGCAAATGGGATGATCAACAATACCTTCTCCTAGTTGAGCTAAGATAGCACCAATGGTTGTGCCAGAGGCATCCACATGAACATGAAAAGGTTTATCCCATGAAGGAAAATGCAAGATAGGCGCAGTAGTAAGTTTCTTCTTCAATATCTCAAATGTGCGCTGCTGTGACTCCCCAAGAGAATGTACCTTTTCCTTGGAGCAATTCTTCCAAGGGCATGACAACTTTTGCATACCCTTTTATAAACTTCCTGTAATACCCTGTATGACCCAAAAATCCGTGTACCTCAGCTGATTGGCCGGTGCTTTCAAGCCAATGATGATCAGTAACTTTAGCTGGATCAACCAACAACCCTTCCTTGTAGATAATATGTCCTAAAAGTGTGCCAAAGGGAGTAGCAAAGATGCACTTCTTAATATTTAATGAGATACTCAACTGTCGACATCTTTTAAACATTAAGTGCAGATTGTCACAATGATCCTTAATCAGCCCATAGACGGTCCAATCATCAAGATAGACTTGTAAGAATTTATGAATGAAATCCTTGAAGATTTGTACCACTATCCTTGAAAATACAGCAGGTGCATTCTTTAATCCAAAGGGCATCACAGTATAGGCAAAACTTCCCCATTCAGTAGTGAAGGTGGTCTTCTCTTGATCTTCCAGGCAATCCAAACCTGATGATACCCTAAAACCCATCTGTAAATGAATATATTTCGTGCCCAGCCACTCCTTCTAATATTTCCTCTATGAATGGCGTAGGAAAGGGATCTGTAACACATGCTACATTCAACTCCCTATAATCAACACAAATTTGAATCCTACCATCCTTTTTGATGCTTATCACCATAGGACTGACCCATTCTGATTCATCCAATGGTCGAATGATCTCATATTTCAACATCTTGTCAATCTCCTCCTTTACTTTCTCATGTAAATTGGGATTCATCCGATATGGTCGCTTCCTAACAGGGCATGCACCTTCCTTGAGCTTTATCTTCATTTCTCCGAGTGATATATGCACGCCTTTAAGTTCATGGTATCCTCTTGGGAATAAGTCCTCATAGTCTTGAAGTAACTCTATGATCTTTGCTACCTCTGATTCTAACCAGTAATCCCCAATTATCACCTCCTTAGGTTCAGCTTCTATGCCTATATTGACCTTTGTTGTCTTCATAGGTTCGTGATATGCGCACACATCTACATCCACACTGGATAACACTTCACATGTCCCATGTGAATGATCCACGTCCAAGTGCTCAACTTCCTCCTCATCAATTATGTAAACCATCTTCCCCTTATCTTTTTCTAGAGAAGCATGCTCAAGTAATATGATATCATCTTCTTCATCCATAAAACGCACCCCTATCTCTGTCTCACCAAATAATTCCTAAACAAGTTCTTCCACTTTCCCACTGTCTCCCATAGTTAAGTGCTTGATAAAGCTTAAATTTGTGTTCACTGGTGGCATAGATGAAAAGAAGTCAAAATTTTGGATCATCCCTGTTGTCAAAGTTTTCCAACTTCCAGTGTCGCGATGTAATTCAGCATAGACATACCAAGCATGTGCGCAACCTTGTAGAGTAGAATAAAACCAATGCACCCAAAGTGAGGGTGGTAATGCTTCTGTCCAACTATCCAGATTCTTTCACATTGCTAGATATGATGTTGAGTAGGTTAATCACCATGATAAGGGATTATTTTTGTAGGTTCATTACTTCTTGAAACCCTAGTTATTAAGGTGGTCCCAATAGTTCCCCATTCTAAGAGATTATCCCTATGGACTACCCACCGTGCGTGCGGCTATCCGCCCAAAGTATATGACAACATATCTCGTTGTTTAAGATGGTCAACCTAGTTTATTTCCATGACCTGTAAAAATCTAGCCAAATCTTCAAATCCAATATAGTGGGGTATTGCGTGACCTATACATCGAATAGAGTGAAAACCCATTTTGAAAGTAACTACATGATTAACTTTGCGCCCACCAGTTCATAAGTGCCATAAGCCCAATTATCACAAGCAATACTAGTAGTATCACTGATTGACTGAGAATCTTCCCAATGAAGGATTCCTTCCTTAAATGGATCATTGACCTCTGGGTCCTAAATAACACATATATAGATTCTATTCAAGTCCTCTTCACTTAAAGGTTCCACATATGGCACGGATTTCCCATCTTTCAATGGTATTATGACCCTTTCCTCCTTATTCTCAAAGCTGATATACCCCTTGTTAAACCTCAAATCAACATTGTTCGCATAACACCAAGGGCGCCCAAGCAGAGCTGGGAAGCTATCGGCTTCTGCAAGCGCTAGTACTTCGAAGTCTCCTGTGAACTTGGCCCCTTGTATAGTGATAGATGCATCCTTCAAAACTCCTATGGGAGTAGCTTTCATTCTATTTTCCATGAACAATACATTAGATGATGGCTGCAATGGGGGTCTCCCCATTTGTTCCCACACATCTAATGTAAGTACATTTACTTCTACACCTGTGTCAATCAAGATATTTCTCAATAGCCATCCATCCACAACAGCATTCAAAGTGATCTCCTTGTCATAGTCAATGCTATCAGGGGGAAGATTCACATGAAGTATTTGTCTCTTAGTTTCAGTTCCCACGCGTGGAGTATTCCCTTTCAACCAATTTCCTAATAAAGGAATAATATTCTCCTGGCACAACATTCTACATACCTCTCTGATGTCATCAATATCCGATGGGACCTGTTTTGTATCCTTGTGCTCCAATTTTCAATCTTGCTCTTTTAAACCTTGTATCTCACCTTGAAGGCTCCTAAGGACCTCCATTTTTCTGATAGACTTCTTTTCTAATGAGCTAGATTTGGATATCTAGCATGTAAAACCTCCTCCCTAGTGATTGTGCGAAGCTTCTATTGTAACACCTCTCTTATGTGTGCCACCTCGGCTCTGTGGTTATCTTGACTGTTACCACCTCAAGTTCTGGTGTTAACTTTGGCATCCACTAATTCTCTATAGTGCGCTAGATTCTAACCATCCCTGCACCCTTGTTTTCTTGCTTATGCCGCTTCGAGATGCTCATATAAGTCCGGACACTTTTCATAACTATGCCCCTTTCCACAAAATGAACAGAAATATTCTACGAGCATTTATAATGGTCGGGTGAACCACATGTATAGCAAGTTCCTCGATGGAATTCACTCCTTCCTCCACCTCGGCCTCGTCCTCCATAGCCACCTCGATATCCTCATCCCCTTTCATGAACCCCTTCAAACCTTCCGTCATTCCTGTCATAGCGTGTTTTATTATAATCCCTATCCTGATGCTCATTCTTCCCTTTAGAATTATCAGCCACACTCATCTGTCTTACCCCAATATCAATGGCATCATGGATCGGCCAATCAATCTGAGTCCTCGATATCATGGGTCATGGACCTACAAATTTTACAAAAGGAGGATACATTCTTCCTGATCACATGTTATAGTAGGGGGCAGTGACTACCATCATGATTCAAACGACAAATCTCATAGTCTAATAACAACGAATGTACAGTTCTGCGAGGGAAACTATCCTTAGTGTGTCCTTCCACTTCACAACTGCATACCCGAGATCCCCGAGCACGTTTCATGAGCTGAGTTTTACGATAATTTCTCTAAGCTATTTTGCCTTAGTTGTTATCTAAGCTTCTAAAAATGGACTAACTCAGTGTCAATACTCCCAACCGCCCGGTGCATAAAGCGGCTTCAATGCTTGCCGCAGATTGGTATAAGTCTTATGTAACAATGCTCTTTGAAATGGGGTAATCAATCCCCTAACAAATCATTGTGCGTCTTTGACTTGCATGAATGTCATAAGAGAGTTTGGACAGAAGTGTTTGAAAACGCACATCATACTCACGTACACTTTCGGTAGTACCTTGCTTTATATCCTTGAGTGCGCTTATACTCTTCCGCTCAAACTCGGGATGTGGAAATCTTTTAAGAAAGCATATTTCAATGCTACATAATCAATACAAGTCTGATTGGGATCAAACTTCCTATACCCAAGTGTGCGTGCGCACTGTAATGTAGTCATAAATTGACTTGCCTTATGCTCAAAAACCGTAATACATTTTTGCGCCACAATATTTCACACATATGAACATGCTCAACAATATCCTCGATAACTCAGTATTCGGGAGATGAAGAAACATCTCCATATAAATGTTCTAGGGTTGCTGCGGGCCTTGACCACCTGACCTAGAACCTCCTTAGTTTCCTCTTCCTCTAATACCACCCGAACCACTAGAACTAGAACTACCCATAATGCCCGATCCTCCTCCAAGATTTAGAATAGGGCTGTGGATACACTCCTTGTGCCCCGAAAGTGGTACTATACTAGACCCCTACAGTCTTGGAAGTAGTCCTTGTTCTAGAGGTGAATCCCACACTTGGCGCACTCATATTCTGTATGGATGATGAGCCTAAAAATATACCCCCAAAGAATAATGAAGTTGTGCGTGTTGCCATTGATGTACTTGCTTTAGGACCTATTTCTATGCTTTCACCTCCTAAATTAAAAATATTTTTACCTATTGTACTGAGATCTTTGGAAAACCAAGCGCAAGGGCTAGGTTAGCAGGTTGGCTTAGATGCATGCCCACGGCCCAAGTCATATCTACTGGCACACTTCCATGTGAGGCCGAAGAGGGTTCTCTGTCATGTTTTCCTAGATGGGGGAGTTCCTGATGCTCTTGCCCTTCTTCCTCCCCATGAGTCTCAAATCCTTCACGAGCCATCTCTCTCCACAACACCATCCATTCTGTAATTTCTTGTCTCTTGCATAATTCCCTTTCACGTGCCACATCATACTTCTGCCGCCTTTCTTCCCTTTACCATGCTGCCACTAGGTCTGCCATCTTTCGTTAATCCTGTTCCTACCCCCACACGTGGAAATTTTTTTAGCTTTCCATGGGTTTAGCTTCCAATTTTAACGTTACCATTAGTATTTTGATTACCGGCGGAATAACTTGCAAATACGTCCCTCTAGGATATCATAGGAGCTGGAACTCCACTACCTTGAGCACGAATAAGTCAAAATTGAATACTCCAAAATATAGCTATTTAGGACACCACGAAACCAAGTATCTACTGCGTGAGTCAAGCTCAGGTCAGCATCATATAGTGTTTGAAATTCCTCCGTGTCCAAACAAGTGTGCAATACCTCTAATTCCGCTTAGATGCATATACGGTCAACCATTCGTACAACTCTCTTTGGAAAGATAGAAAGAAGCTTTCGTATAAACTATCATACATATTCTTCTCTACCCAAGTGCATGTGCTAAATCTGGATCCAATATCAAACCTCTCGTGCGTATTATTCCTCCAAATCATGAATCCATTCTTCAACACTTGTCAAAGTTAGCAAGTATGTCTTCATTATGAACCATTTTGTAACAATTTGAAAAAGAGGTCTCGTGATGGAACCAATGATGCAGCCTAGAATAGTTAGTAACACCTAGTCACGCTAGCACATCACTCAGCCTAGGCTAAGTACTCACCTAAAGCGCGCAAAGGTATTGGGTTCCTCTTAAAGGTTGCTGTAGTAGAATGGTGGCATGATCAAGCAATAAACATATATTTTGGAAACTAATCTATCTATTTAGCATTATACTTAACCGGATCTATAAGTGCTTAAAGGTAAATCATTATGAAAATAATAATATGCATTGATAAAACACATCAAACATTGTTTGTTTGATCAATTTCCTTTATCTATTCATCATACTAACGATCAAAAGCTTCATGTAATACCATGCATGCACGCATGGATCTCATTAACTATGCGATCGCATGTACTCATGTTTCTCTCATTCTTCAAAGCATGTGTCTTCCTATATATATATATATATCTCTTAAGCAATTCATTACATATGTATATATAGGGTGGGAACTATCCCTTCACCACTTAACTCTACGGAAATAGGTCGCATGCTAATAACATGCCACACACCTTTTTACAACTAGAGCCATACATGCAAGTATGCTATCTCGTAGATCACGATAGTTAACTATAGTGGTGAATCTATTCTTAGCTTATGCCCATGCAAGAGTGAGTTGTCATGCTCCTCAAAGAATCTCCCACAAAGAGTGGCACACAAATCTCGGTATCACTTTGTGTGCTCCGCATGCCAATCTCTAAGAATAGACCGATCTCTAAAATTGGCTAAGTCCTTGAGAGTCTAACTGTACACTTCCGTGTGTGATGCCTTCCTATACCTTCACACGGACTCGTGTGTAAGTTCAACTAAATGTTTTCTCTAATCAACATAACACACCTCATGCCAATGGATCATTTATTTTTCAATTCCTTCCCTCATTTTATTCACTTCCTAAATGGAGGCAAGAACATATTTTAACAGAGAGATAACCTTTAAGAGTAACACCTTTCCTTTCTCAAGGATATTCTCAATTCATCATCACTAGCTTTCCCTTGTATTATATTCCCTTGCACCTTCTTGATCATATCGATGTGGAAACTAATGATTAGATAAACATATTCCACAAGAGGAGGAAACACTCTATTGAGCTCCAAGAAAGGTTAATGTAGGAAGTGAGAGTTCTCACATACTAGTCTAATTTCTCAATTGTTAGTTTGTATTATTTGTTTTGAGAGACCATGCAGAATATGATTCCTTAAATAAATGAGCATCACCTTCGTGTGTATTTTGACCCAAAGATATGTGGGTCAACTCATAGTTCTTCTAAGTCATTTCCTATATAGGATTTTGTAAATTTCGGTTAGGAGAGTTCTATATCTTACGATTGCTGGAAATTCCTTTGAAAAGTTAGAAGTTACATGTGCCTTCTTACCTTGTTTGGTCTTCAAGATCTTTGTGGTGGCCTCAAAGTCATACATTGCATCTTATTATGTCATTTTTGGTTCACTCACGAGTAACTATTGAATCCATGGGAATGGATATTCTAGAGTAGACATGATGTTAGTCACAGGAACACTTTCAAGAGGTTAGTGAGGGATCATATTTTTCTCATTATGGGAAGGTTCCGCCATCGATAAAGACATAATTGAATTCCAATGAAGGTGAAAGGCTTGAGCCCATATTTACACAGATAATGAGTCTATATTCTCTATATATTGTATTAAATTAATCATTAGGGATCTTACATATATATAGGATTGGTTGTTCCTACAATGTAGGAAACAACCCACAACAATACATGAGTTGTTTTAACAACTCGTTATTACAAACCAAATAATGATTATTATAATTATGAGTTGTTTCTAAACAACTCATAATATAATAATAAACTAAATACAAATAATGTTAACACTAACATAATCCTAACATTCACCCCCTTAGTGTGAACATTATTTACTGATATCACCCCCTTAATGTGAACACGGAAAAATGCACCATAGAACTGGAACCAAAATCGTATGCCTCTGTAAACTTTTAGGTCTGCATACTATTGGCTTGGATCTTGTTATTTGGATCTTGTAGCACATGACCAATTTTCTCCACCGCATGATGAACCCCATCTTGGATGACCACACTTCCACCGATTCACCTACATACATGAACTCAAAAATTCCTGCTTTGACTTCCAGTGAATGATATATTTCACCAGCTAATCGATATTAGAAGTATGATAGTCGAAGGATCTCTCAAGTCAGAGGATCACTCCAGTTCAGCTGCCCTCCTATACAACTATTCTCAACATCCAAAATGCACATCTTCCACGTTTGAATCAAAACATGGGAAGGAAACCACACACCATTTTATTTAGCACACACCACACAACTGAAATAATAGAAAATACTGCCACCAAATTTGAATACAACCTCATCATTGGTGATTGACGATAGGTGTTGATTACCCTCCTTCCTCTGTTACCTCTGACCTCTAATGGATCTACCGCTAACTCAACTGAATGTGATCATGGGGCTCAATAAGATGCCTTGAATGTTGGATTCCACCGAAAATGTGTTTGTAAGGAATTTTTTTATATTTTTACAATTTTGACAATTTTCCTAATAATCACCTAAATGAAAATAACAAAATGACACAAATATATTTTTGACATTTTGACTCGAATATTTTGAATTTTTATATAATATTGACAAAATGGAGACTAACACATAATAATTAATAATTAATTACTTTTTAGAAACACACAATGACTCTTGACAATACAATTGACCTCAACGTTAACATTGAAATAATAACTTTATAATGACATCATATTTGTAGTAATTATATAGCTACAAATGTTTTTACAAAGTATGGAAACTATAAATGAATACTATACCCTAATAATATTTATATTTGACTTTGTGAACAATATAAACTTTTAACTCATATTGACCCGTGTACCTAATTATCAAGTGAGGACTAAACAATTACCCAAACTGAATTACCCAATAAAAAGCAAAATCGACTCAACATTAAATTCTATACTAACCTCTAAACAGACTCTAGACATAAGTAAATCTTTCCAAATTTTGATAGGATCTTCCTTGAGCCACAAGTATGCATACAAGTGAGTAGGATTTGCACATTCTTGTAATGTGTTGATCAAATGAATCGAGTTAGAAGAGGTATTTTCTAAATGCACATGAATCGGAACAGAACGTTTGAAGATTGCAATGGTGAATAGAATATTTTTCTCATGATACTTTAGAAGATAAAAACAAGGAACACTCATATACCTCAAAAAATCTATTTGCACGGATATTCATGTGGAATAGATTGAAGATGATTTCCGCTCCACGTATGTTACAGGTAATTTTTTTGACATATGTCTGAGATGAAATCTAAATGATTTGTTGTCCTTGTGCAAGATCTTTTCGTGTCGAGCCTTCCTTGCTACTTTCTTGGTGCTACCGATCATAATCCTTCGCTTATCTTTCTCTGTTAGTGTAGGTTATTATCATCTCGAGATTGTGGCTTGGAACAATCTTCTTATCGTTCCCTTCATGGTATCAGAGTTGGAGATTGTTGTTGACATCCGTCTGTAAGTTTTATTTTGCAAATAAATTATTTGTGTATTCATATATTTGGGATTTGGTCATATTTTGTTGCTACGTGCATTTTTATGGAAAACAGAGGCTTCCATTAGATCCGGAAGGTGTGAAAACCCTAAGATCAACTATAAACTCAACCAATTCTGGAGGCAGTCGTTTTTTGTGGTTTTTTAATTTTTTGTAGAAGCACACAGGTGCACCTTGAGATTCGAGCCAAGAAAAAACGTGATTTTATTTATTCGGGTTTGTTGGATTTCTCGAGATCAGATTGGGATTTTTTACTATTTTGGGAAAATCTGCAGGTTGCTATTTTCGGCAATAAAGGTCACTCTCTACACAGTCCAGAAATAGTAATTTTTATCAAAGTGGCGAGTTGGATGTGACGACACACCCCAGAATAGTAAGTTGTGTAAACACCCATTAAAATACTTAGCCCTTAGTCATATGGTATGGTCATATGAGGGCTTAAAGATTGTGATTCCTACTAGTAGGTGCTTAACTTCAACGCCCTTTAATTTTATTTGTGCGGTGAAGGCAACAACAATTTATTTTGTTTTAGTGGCAATTAAAATAAATAACATAGCAAAATATTAAAAAGCTTGTAACTTTTGATCGGTAACTCGATTTTGAGTTCCGTTTTTGCAAAAGTGCTTGTTTTTTCATGCTCTTTCTATTGGAACTATTTATTTTGAGACTTGCACTATAATTATAAAGTGCCAAATACGGAGGAGTGTTGTAATCAATTGTGGACGCAATTTCGATTAAGCCCAACGTCCTAAATTTTTTGGGAGTTGTAGTTTGTACCTATCATAGATTACGAGAATGATATGATTTTTTTTTTAAGTATGTGGACTTCAAGAGGATATTGTAAGATTTGTGGAAGAAAATAGATCACTCAAGAATTGAAATTCTCTTCTACAATCACTCATTCACGATAAGGATACAATAATACACTTCATGCAGAACAAACTTGCTAGCCTACAACATCACCATTATATTGTGGACAACCATATCCATTCTCCTAGTCCACTTGCAGCTATTGCTCCTGAACCCACTAACATTGATCTGTCAGTCTTTGAGTTTGTTCCTACTCTTGATGCTCATACACCTATGAAGCTTGTTACGACATGCTCTTCCACATTTGTGCCTATTTCAGTACCACATGTTCGTATCCTACTTCTACTCAACTACATGGATTTTTTAAGAAGCATACCACTGCATTCAATTCTCACATGCTCCGTTCTATGGGTCTCACTAGAGGAGTCATTAGTAGCCATTCACAGGGTATTGTTTCCTTTATTCCACATGTTAAGTGGAATTCTCGTCATGACATTGGTTTTCGAGTAGATACTTCATTGGGATCACACATTGACAGAGCTCCTTTTTTTGTTCGCTCGACTCTTTCTGAGGATCATGAGTAACACATGAGTTCGAACCTTCACTCAGGCTTGAGAAACCTGATATTTCAATTGTCAGACATGATCAACCTAACACACATTCTGATGTTCTTTTGCATGCACCCATTGTGCATTTTACACCAAGTCATATGTAGGCATCTTCTTCATCCATCTGTGTTGATTTGGGGTGGATATCTGATCACTCATGGCGGTGACATAGGCATTCATTGAGAGGACTCTACAGGCATGGCTCCTCCACCATTCGGCCTCTTGCTCCACTTTCTATACCTTATGCATTGTGATGCTTCTTGTTTTGAGCATTTTTCTTTAGCAGGTGTAGTGTATCTCTCTTGTTTGTTGAGAGATTTTGTATCTGTATTTTTGACGCTTTTGGCATGTTGATGTATCTCTTATGAGGGATCTATTTTGGTGAATTCCAGTGTTATTTTGTCAGTGTTCGAGTAGTTGATTTTGGGCAACTCATATAGATTTGTAGCATCACTCCACCCATTCAACAAGTATGGGAGGGTGTGGTGTTGATCCTACTTCTTCGGGTTTCATGTTCTTGCCTTGTTACCTTAGCTTTTCTTGGACCATGACACTCTGGAGTTAGTGTCCTTGCCTTGTTGCTTTGGTTATTGTTCTTGGATCGTGGCACACCTATTTGTAGCAGTTGATCAAATTATGTTTGGTGTTTTTTACACTTTCGACATCACTCTATTGACAGTCTCCTTGTATGGAGCTATTCTGGTGGAGCCCAATGTCAGTTGTTTTTGAGTTTTGTGATCAAGCAGTGGATTTAGACCACAATGCACACCAAACTTCTTCAGCATTGTATGAGTTTTTTGAGCCGAGCTTCTTGGGATGCCTTGGAGTGGATCTTTACTCTCTTTACTTTGTTGTTACTAGTTTTGGGTACCTTGTGGTGTCCCTTTTTCCCAGTTATTGTACATGAGTACCTCATCAAGCCTAGTTGTCGGGACTCATACTATGGACATGCCACATCTATTTTGGCCCCTAGCTTCACTTGAGGGGGGTGTTAGAGTAGGTATTTACCTTAGCTCATGTTCACCTAGGTACTTTATTTACCTTTATTGTATTTATCCTCACCCACTTATGTGTGTGGATATTTATTTTATCTTATTTAGATATTAGGAGATATTATCTAGTTGTTAGGTATAGTTCTTTCCTTGATCTATGGTATTGACTAGATCCTTGATGTCTAGTTCTCTCCTAAATCTATGGTCTTGACTAGTTCTTTCATGACTATTTCTTTCCATGATTTATGGCTTGATCTACGACCTTGACTGGTTCTTAGATTGTTATTCCTTACCTATTTAAGAAAGGCCCATTCTCAATGTATTGCATTGAGTTCCATAATAATATATGATATTGTTTCTCATTTGTTTGCAAAGGTTTTATGTAAAGTTATTATGGTGAATTGCTTTCATCTTATAGATCATGGTGTTTGATTAGCATCTGTGTTCTTGGCTTGGTATGATCTGGTTATTGTTCCTTTCATGGTATCGAGCTTTTGAGGATATCTTACAGTAGGATTTTGCTCTCTACTTTGTTATTACTGGTTTTGGGTACCTTGCGGTGTCCATTTTTCCCAGTTGTTGTACGTGGGTACCTCATCAGGCCTTGTTGCCGAGACCCACCTTATTTTCTACCCACCTAAGCTATGCTTACGGGAGGGTGTTAGTGTAGGTTATTATTTATCCTTTTATTTATTTATTAGGATAATTCTTACACTTGTTGGGTTAGCTTGCTTAGGTGTACTAGTTGTATGGAGTTAGCTTCTTAGTTATGTCAAGTTAGCTTACTAGTCTTTTGGAGTTTACTTAACTACCAGTATCAGTTAGTGGGAGTTCTTCACCATTGATTTAGTTAGTAGTTGCACTTCTCTCCTCCTATATGTACATATTTCTTATTGAATAATTCATGTCATTCTATTGTAATGTATTGAGCATTATGGATTATGATGGATTTCCATATATGGTATTTTAGCTCTTTTGTTTTACAAATCTAATGTGGTGTGCTATTATCATATGAGATTGTGGCTTGGAACAATCTTCTTATCGTTCCTTTCATTCTCCTAACCCGTTATCCATTTTGAACACATATGGATCTATTAGCTAAATGATAGAATTGTTTACAAGATGAGACTCATGATTCCCTGGCGAGTATATCTCTAACAGGTCCTTAAATGAAAGTGCACTAAGATCTTTGAAGAATATAGAAATATATGATGAAATGCATGTTTTTGAGGAACAACTTTGGTGTTTATTCATAGTCTACTTTGATGAGTGTAAGGATGTAGTCTACACACCGCTCCTATGCAACCTTAACATAGCTCAACCATCTATAGGGCCATAGCGCCACATATATTCAATGCTACAGCTGGCTGTACCTGCTCTATTACCAAATGAAAGGCTTGAGCCCATATTTACACAGATAATGATTCTATATTCTCTGTATATTGTATTAAATCAATCATATGGGATCTTACAGATATATAGGATTGGTTGTTCCTATAATGTAGGAAACAACCCACAACAATACATGAGTTGTTTTAACAACTCGTTAATACAAACCAAATAATGATTATTATAATTATGAGTTGTTTCTAAACAACTCATAATATAATAATAAACTAAATACAAATAATGTTAACACTAACATAATCCTAAAAGAAGGATGGGAGGTAGTGATGGATCAATCTCACATGGCTCAAGAGACTCTATAAAATTTGTAATGATTATGACCTTCTTATGGAATTTCCTAGAATAGGGAACCCATGCCCTCTTTTCATCCTCTCTCTTTTAGAAGGTTATTGTCCAATGGCCTTCAGTTGTACTAAAATGAGGTTTGGTTGCAATGTTTTTTCCTTTGAGCTGAAATCACATTAATGGGTGTTGAATGAGTATTTAAGAACATGACCAATTGTTAGACATTGAATACAATTGAGATGATTTCTCATCCTTGCATACATGGTGCTTCACATGAAGATCCCCCATTTACCTTTTCTTGACTCTAGAGTACTTATTGAATGAAATAAATATTGGGATGATCACCTACCTTCATGCTAATATGCATCCTGTAGGAAAAGGTTATTTCTTGATCCTTCATATAGTATGGCTTTGATTTCCTTTGTAGTTTGATTAGCTCACTACAACTTGCTTATTGGATATATTTGGGAAGATTCATGATATAATGACCTTTGAATTTCTCCATGAGCTTCCCATATCACTTTTTAACATGATGAAACCTCTTTTCACATCACAATTCACTTCTATGACTAAGATGTTACTTAAGTGAGAACATACTAACAACATCTTAATGCCCTTTTTTTGCTATATCTCGTGGAAATGGAACTTGAAGATGAATCTCATGTTTCTGACCTCCAAATTGCACTGATCTCATCACCAAGCACTAATTAAGTGTTTAGAAACACTCTCGGGAGGTATGAATTGTTTGAGAACCTTCGATGATTGCTAGTAACACTCATGGTGGTATTTTCTCGTCGCTTTAGCTCCTTGCATCAAGGTGTTCCTTGTAGATATCACTTTAGAACCGATCCTTTGAGATCCTATGGAGGATTTATTTTCCTTTTTGGGCCACATAAAAATTCCCATCCTTTCAAAGATGGAAAAAGGAAAAATATAAGTAGAATGGGAATCTCCACAACTCTCTGGGCTCGATTACGAGACTTAATATTTTTAAGCGAGGTCCTATCTAGGATGGTTATTTGTAGAAATTTTTCACTATTCTTGTCTTCTAATGTCTTTGGATCATTTTAATTATTGCAATTGATGAAGGTTTACCTATTATAAAAACTTTCTATTTTTATATGCCCCTTTTCCTGAATACTACTATTTTTAGAAAGTTTCTAGAATTGCCATTTTTATGTTTCTTACATTTTTAGGATATTTCTAATGATGATAATTCATAACTTTTGGAAACTTAGTATTTGTATAAACCTATTATTTGGATAACTCGCTATTTTTAGAAACTAGACTTACCAGTGTCAAGTTGCAATGAAACCACTGTCAAAATATTTCATTTTGCACTAGGATATTCTACTCTAAATCTTATCGTTTTCTATCAGTTAAATCTATGGGAAATTGAAAAAGTATGTTTCAAGGTTTGTAATTTCAGTTTTATATTACAAAAAATCTAGGTCATTAATGATTTTTTTGCTACAATCTTCCCAAAGGCATTTCTAAGAAGAAGATTCTCGGAAAAATTCATAGTGATCAAACTCCCAATTGGAAAGATATGAAAAATATTCATTTTAGGTAGCTATGGATGTCGGGTAAAAAAATTTCAACACCTCTAGTAAAAAAATGGATTTTGTAGGGTGTTTTAGCGGTAACTGTGTAGTCAAAATGAGTTAAAAATGAGTTTTTGTGAGGTTTTAACTAACCTTTCCAATCTGTGCCTTGAACCGGGTTGAAGACATGTTTACATGGAGTTTGATTATGGTTTAATTGGGAAATTTGGGATAATATGGGTAGATAAGTTTGAATTAGAGTAGGATTATGACAAGTAGCAGTATGGGATGAGAGGTGGATGAGATGAGGGAGTTGGGAAAAGCACATGTGGAGCTAAATGGGGTCGTCTGAGGGTCCAGGAGCTCTAACTTTTCATGGGTAACACTTTCTTGTCCCCCTTTTCCCCTTGGGGAAAGAGGTGAAAATTTGGACAATTGGGACTCAAAAGTGTGCCACGGTGAGGGAGTGATGCCACACTTTTGTGCCCCTCTTGTCCCCCTACACTATGGTGGAAATTGGGACAAATAAGACAATTGAGACACACATGACACAAAAGTGAGAACTAGAGAGGAGGATGAGGTCGCACTTTTGTGTCCATCATGACCCCTCATCTCAAAGGAAAATTTTGACACAAGGAAGTGAAAAGTGTGACTAGGCTAGGAATGGAAATCCATATTTATACTAGATGTCAAGAAATAGCTAGGAAACTTGATTTTTTTTTCACTCCGAGAGGTTTATGATGATTTTTGGGGTTCAATATTATATTATTGTGAGTCAAAAACACATTATAACATTAATGGAACAAATTTAATAACATTAGTTTTTCCAAAATTAAAAATTTAGGCCAATTTTTATTCGAGCATGATAGGGGCAAGTGTATTATTTGGGAATGTTTTAATAAACCTTTGAACCTCGGATCAAAGTTGATGTTCCCAAAATGTAGATAATTCTCATATATCGTTGTTTCCTACTTTTTTAAAATCCTTATGGAGAACATGAAATCATCCAAAGTAGTCAAGTATAACTTTTAGGGTGTTTATTCCTTGCACCTAGAAAACCCACTATTGAGAAAATTGTCCTTAAATGATCAATTATTTCCTAAATATTACTAAATTGATTCCAAAACCTTGAGGATCCTATAAATCACCTTTGGGTGCTTAATATATTTCTTGAAATCTTTCAGGGGATGCATACTAACTCCGAAATGACCAAAATTGTCCTTTTTAGGCCTCCAAGAAGACTTGTCTTTCTTTGAACTTCAATAAATCAATCCATGAAGTTCATCATAATTCCTTGGACACTAAGACAAGCTTGAGAACTAAATTAGGAACTTCTTCAGGGGATAGGAGGATGGTTTTGTTGGAGACATGTGGGCCAAAACAAGGGTTTAGTATAATCATGAAGAAACATTTTTCACTATAGGATTAGTTTTCATGCTTGAAAGTTTAAATTGTTAGGCTAATCATTTTACATGATAATACACACACAGTATCATTTTTTTGATATTCCCTCTTACATACCCCTTCGTATTCAATGTAATCATCTTCTCATAACACCCACTCATCATAAGGCCACACCCTTATAACTCATGTTTCCTTGAGGACATTAATATGTTTGCTACTCCTTGTCCACCTCACATCATCACTAGTATCACGCTTAATACCCCTTTATCTTCTACCATTGATGTATTTTAATGTCATCATCCACCCTAAATTATGAAACCTTCACCACTCTTGACATATTTCTTGTTTTCTTCATCCCCACACTCACGTCATCCACACACCACCATTTTATGGATTATATTTGGCACCATTTATTCACTCGTCATCCCCATTATCTATCTCAAATATCCCTTTCTCATATACATTATATATCTCACTCATCTAGTCCTTACGTGGATTGGGGGCTCTCATTTTTTTCTTTGCATTATGTGTGTTCCATAAATTCTCGCTTCTTTTCATCTATTTTAGATTCGAAGCACACTCTTATTATCCACAAATTTTGTTTTATCACTATTGCCACGAACATAAACACACATAAAATCAAAACATAGATATTTATATTTCAAAATCAAAAAGTATAAATCCTAAAAATTCAATAAAAACACTTTCTCATGGATGTTATTCCACATTTTCTCCATTCATTCATATTTCATTCCAATTCTTGGTTCACTACTACATACTTCACTTATAGTTCATTCACATTCCACGTCTTGGTTTGTTTCACAACTTTTGGTGAACTTTTGATTATCTTGTTGTCACATTTTTGATTCAATAGTCTCTACTACAGTTGTTTGAACTTGGTCTCTCCTTATTTGGTGAATTAATAATAATTATCCTCTTAGATATCCATACACTCTTACACACTCAAATTCTTGTTATGAATACCCTAGGGCATTATTTTTATACTTTCCATTGTCATCTTGATAGTCACATTCATTTCCTCCTTCAAGACACTAGAGGTTCTAAACCCCTGTAGACACAAAATCATGTACTTTACACATAATTTGGCACGGTCTTATACTACTATTTATAAGGTTCTCAAGTGTAAAATTATTAATTAATCCCACCTTTTGTCCATATTTATTTTATATTTTATTTCATAATTCTCATGTATTTTCCAACACTTATCCACCCATTTCACAACTTCCCGACATTCTAGCCCTAAATCAGGGCACCCTAGTCCCACTCTAGGCACCCCGATATATGAAAACCCCATTTCTCTCCTTATTGGGTCACTTCTAGCCATTAGTCATATTTATATTTTTCTCAGTCGGCCTTGTCAAGATTAATTACGAAATTAAGCTTGAGAGCCCTATAAATATAAAGCTATAAGACCATAATGAGGGTCCTAGGTCACAACATTACACACTACTATCACTCCATCTAGGGCTACATCCATTGCATCACTTGCATCCACATAACACCATGCATCAAGGCTAGGATATCTGCATCACACACACTTCATAGGGGGAGGGATTCTATTCTATTCCATGCACACATTCTATTTACATTTTCTATAGTTACTATTTATCACTACTTCACAAAGTACATCGACATGAGAGCACTATGGCACAACACACACCAGAACTACATCCGGGTCCAAAATGTAGTGCAGTAGTGATAAGTCCACTAGCTTGGCAGTTGAGGTTGGTCTAACCCATTCATTTTCATCTTTTATTTTTCTAGGGTTTGATACTTCTCTTTGTATTGTAGGTCATTTTCCAATTCATCCAACAAATCCAATGTAACAAATAGGCAGGGTTTCAGACCAAGTTGTGACACTGTCAAACTTAGGTTTGGAGCATTTACATTGTTTATATTGCTCATATTGCATATTGGGGCACCCTAGGGTGCCCCAAATTACCTCAAGTGCCTCAAACTACTTAGAGTACCCAAATTTGCTCTTCGCAGGACCCCGATTATTCGTTTCCACTTTCAAATTATCTTTTCATATCTCTGCGACAACATGCAACAATCTTTGTGAATCAGCTAAGCTATTTGTCTCCTTCTCTTGCACATTTAGGGTTTTATTTCACTTAGAATAATTTACTTGCATTTATTTCATATTTTTTTATTCTTTTATTACAATGTTTTAGTCCTTCTAATTAGATTAACTAGGATTAAAATTTCCTTACTCCTTAGTCTAATTTTGGTGAACCCAATGTCTCTTTATAGTACCTTCTAGGGTTTCTTACCTCCCTTTCCCATGGCTCCTTCTCCTAAGGAATTTACTAAAGCCCACCTTAAGGCTATCAATGATCATCTTGCCGAACACCCACATGATTTAGATTTACTTTTGCATGTGGCTCGTGAAGAAGCTACCAACTTGGCTGAACTCAATTCTTCTGTTTCTCTACCCACTTCTATAGCCACTCAACCCCTACTTCTACACTTCCACCTATCTCTATTGTTCCAGTTTCTATCCCCACTCCTAAAAATCACTTCAATCCTCCTTAGTTGCCCATCTAGATTTAACGTCTTTGTATCACAATCTCCATGCCTAAATACGCAATTGCAAAAATCCACTACATATCCATCTTTAGATTCTACCTTGTTTCTCCACACTCCCTTTTCTCATATCCTCTCCACATATCCTCTACCGCCTAATTTTTCACTCCTAAATTTCCCATTTTAATGAACATGGTGACCCCAGGAGAATCTTTGCGCCTTACATGTTGCTTGTCTTGATTTCATTGATGATCATCTCCTCTTAGCTAATCTCTTTCCTCATAGCCTTCATGACTACACCATTGTTGGTTTTACAATATCCATGTTCATTCAATCACCTATTTCACCCATTAGTGACACTTTTCTCATGCACTTTTCCATCAACATTGGCTCTAGGATATCCTACACCCAGCTAGCGTAACTTAAGCAAGGATCGATGTGAAATTTACCTATTATTCTTAAGATATAAGAATAATCTGGATAAGATGAATAATGTCCTTGCCAACGTTGAACTACATGACCTATTCATACAAAGTATTTTACCTCCCTCTCCGAAAGTGCTCTCTTTAAAACCTTTTCTTCCTTTGATCAATTTTGTCATACCCTTAAACTCTATGAATCCAAGCTTATATCCATTGGTAAACTCAAATATAAAGACCGACCCTTCTCCTCTACTCGTTTCCAAACTAAGACCATATTTAAACCCTCTACATCTAAACCCATCGACACTAAGTTAACTGTTAATGCCATTACCCCTTCTAAGGAGGTTTCATCCTAACCACCTAAGTGTACATTCACCGACATCCCCGTGGCACCACACCTCATATTGCAACAACTTCTCAATAGCAACCTCATCACCCTCCCACCACCACTCGAGTTAGACCCATCACGACCCAAAGGACGCAATTACAATGAAAATTCTGTTGTGATTACCATTGCTATGTAGGCCACTCTACTAACCACTATATGAAACTTTGGGAAATTATCCAAGATCTAATTGAAAATGACCAACTTGAATTCCCCTAAACCTACTAGCCCTCCTCCCACTAAGGACAAGGGTAAAGTCAAACTTTTTAACAAAGAATCCAACCAACATGACAAAAAGGCTATGGAATCTTCATCTAATCATGCATACCATGCCACACAACCTCCCAATGCAGGAGAACTCAACTTCTTAGTCACCAACGCTGATATGACCCCACCTGTTATTTCTTTCTCTCATGCTACATTTACATCCAACCATTTATACATACATGCCCTTATCACCTCAACCCATATCAACAACACTAAGGTTGACCCATCTTCTCCTATTAGTACATGTTCCATGTCCTTCTTACGATCTCTCAGTTTCCCTCCATCACAAATCCACTAACCATTCAACCGACCCTATGGTGTTGTTAAGTTACATATCACAGTTGTTCCTCTCACTCTTCTCCTCCCTTTCCTTATAAGTCAAATTGTTAATGACTGTGACTTAATTCTTGGCCTCAATTGGATTCATAAAAACCAAAGCTATTATTTCTATGAATCATTTACACCTCAAATTTGTTTACGACAACCAAGTTATTTCTATTAACAATGTTCCTCCTTCACCTCCATTATCGGCACCTTCTCATTCTAATATTCGTGTTTCTTCCCCTCTTACTCATACAAATCCTATGACATTTCCCACAACACCTCGATTCCTAGCTCCTTTGCCTTGATTGGCCTCTTCGCAACCATGCCACTTCATTATTCCCACACTGTAGCATAGGTCTATTCCTAAGACCATTACCGCACCCTCCATCAATCACCGCCTCACTTTATTCCATGTGGATCATCCTCTCCTCCACATAAGTTAGTGCCTCAATCTCCATCACCTACACACTTTACTACATCTCACAATTGGTCTTATGTGCACCCATCACATGCATATCGACTCCATTCCCCTGCGCAACATTTTCTCACAACCAACCCTACTTAACCATCTCCCAATTACACACTCTTGTTTATGGTTCATTCTTGATTACCGAGGGGAAAACAAAATGAATCTCACTACATAAACTTTCATACACTCAGGGGGAACGTTGCTCCTATCATTCCATTTTTCATTCCATTCCATCCATCCACAACATATTGCATTGTCTTGGTGGAATTTACTTTGGCATACTAGTGTTTTATATGATCACTTTACTACACATGTTAGCTTTCTTTCTTCTATGTCATTATCATACACACATGCGTGTTCATGCCTTTATCTAGTGTGATTGTAGATACAAGACTCTACATGCGGCATGGATGCTCACCTTCTACCCTTCCTATACCGGTCGTTGGGGGCATCCACATTCATCTTATCCAGGTGTTATTGTTTCATTTTGTACTTAGCATCTTATATTACTTTTTCATACATGCTTTGACATATTGGTTATCACTCTAACATGCTAACGGGTGTTCCATGTGCAACACTTTTTTTGCAGGATTACATGTTTCCATGACTACCTCTTTGTTTCTACTTTTCTATTTTGTTTTCTATTATATGCGGGATTTTCCCTTTTCTTGTGTGCACACTTATCTATTGTTTGTGGCCATGATGGCCTTGCATGTCTTGTGACATCATGAGTGATTTCCCATGTTTGTAACCCACTTTATGTGGTCTTATTTTTGTTTCTTGCGTGTTTACACTATTGTGTTTGGTAGTTTTTCTACATTGTTTGTGTATTTTACACTTATTGCATGTATGTGTTTTCGAACTAACACTTGTATTGGCTAGCCATCCCCTTTTGTGTGCACCTTGGTATCTACCAAGCACTTTCCCTTCCCCCGCAAGGTAGAGTTATATAGGTCAAAGTGTGGTTGGTCCTCTTTTGGGGCCGTATTCTCCTTCTATGGTCATTGCATGTGCCCCCAAAGAGGGGCATCATTAAGGGTTTTCTACTAACACCATGTGTTTACACTAGTTTAGAAACAAAGAGTGAGTTCAGAATAGTCTGTGAACTCCATACATAGTGGCCTTAATAAGACATGATGTCCTTCGGTAATTTTGCGGAGTGGTTACATGCTTAGGGGTTATAGTGGGTGTGCCTCTCTACACTTCCCCATCCAAAGTGGCATCATATTTCCCAAAATACTAGGACAAGTATAGATACTTCTTCAACAAATTTTAGCGTAGAAGCGAGTTAGATTCAAGGACATAGAGCATTTCCTCCCTACTGATTCTTCACCAGTGGTGGCGTGAGATCACCCAAAAAACTTGTGACAATACAGGATATCCTTCTACACCCTTTTTCTAACATGGATCAGGTGCACATGTTCCATTTACATTTTTTTCTAGCATATTTTACATTTGCATACTTTACACGTGTATTTTACATAATGTTTTTAAATACATACATATTTGACTACTTGATCATTTTCTCTCCTTGCGGGTCCTCTCGTATGAGAAACAAGCAGTCAAATTGGGGGCAACAACAACAATAGTGAAATCACGCCTGTGAATGTACACTCCATACTAACCATGCGGTACATTACACACCGCAACATCTACACACGTGTTCCACCATAAGTTCACTATCATCACTTTTTAGGTGACTTTTCATCTTTAGAATCCACACTCCTCCACATTTTTTCTTTTTATTATTCCAAACTTGATTGTATTCCATCGACACGTCTTCTTCTACACTCTACATGGATATCAGGTATGTATCTCTATCTACTTTATGTTACTAAGCTTTCCACTCGCCAACATAAAGTGGGGGAAAAATGTAGACACAAAGTTATGCACTTTACACATGATTTGGATTGGTCTTATACTACTATTTCGGTGGTTCTCAAGTGTACAAAGTACTAATTAATCTCACCTTTTGGCCATCTTTATTTTATATTTTATTTCATAATTCCCATGTATTTTCCAGCACTTATCCGCCCATTTCACAACTACCTTGACATTCTATCCCTAAATTAGGGCTCCCACTGTCATCGGGCGCCGGTCCCACTTTGGGTGCCCTAATCTATGTAAACCCCTTTCACTCCTTTTTGGGTCACTTCTAGCCATTGGTCATCTTTATCTTTTTTTCTCGGTCACCTTGTCGGGATTAATTATGAAATTAAGCTTGAGAGCCCTATAAATATAAAGCTATATGACCATAATGAGGGTCTTAGGTCACAACATTACACACTACTATCACTTCATCTAGTGTTGCATCTATCGTATCACTTGTATCTATATAACACCATGCATCAAGGCTAGGAGATCTACATCACACACACTTCATAGGGGGAGGGATTCTATTCTATTCCATGCACACATTCTATTTACATTTTCTATAGTTATTATTGCTCGCTACTTCACAAAGTGTGACTGACATGAGAGAACCTAGGGCACAACACACACACACATGAGAAGTACATCTGGGTCCAAAATGTAGTGCAAAGCTCAGTGATAAGTCCACTAGCTTGGCGGTTGAGGTCAGTCTGACCCATTCATTTACATATTTTATTTTTCTAGGGTTTAATACTTCTCTTTGCATTACAGGTTAGTTTCTAGTTCATCTGACAGATCCAGTGTGACAAAATGGTAGGTTTCTGACCAAGTTTTGACACTTCCAAACTTAGGCTTAGAGAATTTATAGTGTTCAGAGTACCCAGATTGCAGACCAGGGCACCCAACGCACCCCAGTGAACTCCTAGGTACCTCGGACTACTCGGAGTACCTAGATCTACCCTTCCTAGGGCCCCTGAGTATTCGTTTCCACTTCCAAATTATGTGCTTAGACCTGCAACAACCTCGTGATAGTCTCTGTGAATTAGCTAAGATTTTTCTCTCCCTTCTCTTGCACATTTAGGGTTTTATTTCACTTAGAATAATTTACTTTCATTTATTTCATATTGTTCTAGTATTTTATTACATCATTTCAATCCTCCTAATTATATTAACTAGGATTACTATTTCCTTATTCCTTAGTCTAATTTTAGTTAATCAACCCCTCTCTCGCAAAAAATGAAAGAGATGAATATCATGTTAAAAATAAATTTAAAAATTACAAGAAAAAAATATGAATTCAAAAAAATAAAGAAACAAAGATTAATATCATCCAACTTTGTCTTAGGGGTATTTGTAGTATATCTACTAGGGATATGTCTATTTCGATAGTAGTAGGGCAATGCTACAACTAGAATCAAATGTATCTTTGTTAGGGCTATAGATGACTTCTAGCGGTAGATAAATGCATGGTTTACAATTTCCTTCCATTCCATCTATCACTAATCACCTATTTCAATCACACCTACACATTGGCTTGTGTTTTCACTCATTATCTTATAAGTCTTCACTTTAAGAAAAAGTAACTTTCATGCACACACATAGGATCTCAATGAGATACAAGGCTAGTATGTCACCATTGTGATGTTTATACCTTGTTAAAAATCTTATTTTATCTCACTCATTATCTCATGGCTTGTGCCTTCGATTTATCATATGTTCACCACTAATCTTGTTTAAAACATTTTCTATAAAAATACACTCTTGTTACAAACCGTGTCCATACACCTATACGCCTCTTACATTCCATTATTGCAACCATGTCACTTTCATACTTACATTCCACCTCATTTAGAATGAACATCCATGGGAATCTGCTTCCTTCTATACACTTTTGCATAATTGCCAATTTTTATGTCATTTACCTTACAATCATTTCTCATCACTTTAGGCTAGGGAAACACTTCTCTTGCACTCTAACTTGCATCCATTTTTGTACATATATATCATCACATTTTCACCTACACATGGCTATAGAAGTAATGTCCATGATTTTTCTCATCATTCCTTCACCAAGGTTCATTTTCTATCATTATCAATTTCCACTTTTAATCTCGTGTTATGTTGGGGAAACCTATGGCTCAAAAATTGTAACTTGAGGGGGATATCATATCAAAATCCTTCTCATCAATATTATGACACCCAATCATCAAACACCTTAGTCAATTGACTCAATAGTATCGCGCTTTCGAATCAACCTATCAATCACTTCATAGACTTTGATTGAAGTGGTCTATTGAATCAAATTTCTAGGTTCTTGTCTATCCATTCATCCATCTAAGTTGGTGACTACGTAAACCAATGTCATAGGTTTAGACGACCACTATCTTGTCTTCACTTTTTGCGTTTCATCCTACCCGCATTTGCAACATGCAGCCCAAAAAAGGGGAAAATATAGGCACTAGAACACATAACTTGTGCATAAGGTCTCATATTCAAAAATACCAAAAACATCATAAAACACAATAATCCCACAAAAGACAATAAAAAAATAAAACCTCAGTAAAATGGTGATAAAAGACACTTCATCACTCATTTACTAACCCTCACCCACTCACATTTAATTTTTCCATCCCACCTACCCATTTTCATGCCCAATGCACTATGGACCCTTATCATCTCACCCATCTATGCACATTGCACCCATATGTGTCACAATCCCCTATGCATTCAAAAACTATAAAACACCACCCACCCACGTCATTTCATCGTATTGACACCCCTGATTCTTTGTGCACTTGAGCCCATACTTAAGATTTTACTTCTTTGCTTGCATATTTCGGTATTACAAGTATTGGAGAGGTGAAGGAAGATATCAAAGGATAGGTGCAACTTAAAGCATTATTGTTTTTGAAAAATTTCAACACAGTGTCGATCCACAATTGCGATTAATTGCGATCTCTGTATGATTTTCAATGAATATCAATTGCGATTGTCCTGTGATTTCAAGTAGACATTCATTTTTCATGCCTTGTTTTTTCATTTTAACACAATTAATTTTTTTTTATCCCCTTAAATAGTTACTGATTTAACTAGGTAGGTCCCCAAACCACCAAAAACTACAAACATTTTACTTAAGTGTGTTTTTCTACAGGTTATATATTCAGATCAGAAAGTTTACCCACTTTTATTCATTGAAAGAACCCATGATTGTCACTCACTTTTCAATGGTAACATAAGCCCATTATTTTTAGTAACATTGATTTGGTCATTTATATCAACTAATACATCTTGGAGGTGATTCAAATCTAGGCATACAAAGGTATCCATGATTGGTATGGATGTAGGGATCAAAGGTTTTACTTTTCCTAGGTATTCATCCGCCTAAGAACGTCTGTTATAGGTTTACACTCTATTTTTGTTTTGAAAGAAATATTAATTATTATTATTTCTATTTTTTGTCCAAAAAACCTATATGTTTGCTCAAAATATATTGGAATGTAGTCCTTTTATTTTATATTGTTGTCTTACCTTATTGTTGAGCCTATGATTATGCTAAGTGATCTTCCTATTGGATTGGTGAAATTTTATGGGTTAATATGGAAGAGATTATACCCATACAAAGAGGATTGGAAGTGAATGTTTTTTCTCTCCAATTTTTGGATGTGATGTAATGTGTCATTCTAGGTGTTAAAGAGTCGAGAACCTGCTTGGATTCCTTTTGGTTTAAAAAATCTAAAATTGTATCTGTCATCGAGAGTTGTGCATTAATTGTAATAGAAATTGAATAAAATTTAGATTATTAATGTGCAACATTGATAATATCATTATGGTGCATGTTGACTAAAAGTGTCTACAAATTTTTTAACTAGAAAACTATTGAAGTGTTAATATTAGATTGAAATCTTGTCCAAGTATTTTCATAGGAATTGATTGTGGATTTATGTATATCAGAATG